>OZ007584.1:2727855-2795355 GCA_963931925.1 Onchidella celtica
ACACCGAATAGCGACAAAACAATCTTGAGTGCTAGGCTCCCTGACCGGACATCTCCTGAGGTTGAGAAAGAAAAACACCATTCATTTGTAGGGGGAAATGTGAGGATTAACAGCCACATTTAAAGATTTGTTCCGCTTACAAAGAACTTTCGTTGAACAGCGAGGACATATTGAGGGTCGTAGGGATAGACAGATAAAAGTGGTAGGGAGATGGAAAAGAGAGAGGAGGAAGAAATAAAGATAGACAGAAGAACATGATTAGTGATGCACTGAATCCAAATGGTTTTTTCTTGGTTTTTGAGTGTTAGATGTGAACTATTGAGCTGAACCTGACCCCACGCTCGGGCAAGATTGAAGCAAGTCAGTGTGTCTCCGGACACGTCCAAAAATTGTCTTCAGTTGTCGGAAAGTGAGAGAGGCCCCTCACTCTGAGTCATCACAGTCGAACAATAATAATAATAATAATAATATAATAATACATTACATTTGTATGGCGCATTTCCATTAACAATGCTCAAGGCGCCTTACATGACTCTCTCTTCCTCTCTCTCTCACTCTCTCTCCCCCATTCTGTCATTCATGAGGAACTCTCTCTCTTTTTCTACCACCTATTGGAAACACTGTGAGAATAGATGATGTTTTAGTTTACGTATAAAAATCTCCAAATTAGATGATTCGCAAACAGCTTTTGGAAGTTTGTTCCATACAACTGGGCCGAAATGTGTAAATGAACGTTCACCAAATGATTTATAGTTTTTAGCTGAAATAGACTGGATCCAGCGTGGTATCAGCTCCAAGTGTTTGTATTGGAATCAACGAATCGTCCCCTCACTGGTCTCGTCCACAGCATCCGCTCAACAACTGCACACAGAGCCCAGCTAGATTCGGTCCGTTTATGTAGTGCAGTTCTTCTCACCTAAAGCGCCTAGTAGCTCGGTGGCAGATTTCGCTGGCCTCTATGTTTGTACCCTAAGGTGAGATATGACACCGACCCACGGCTCTGCAAAATGTTGATGGTTAAAAAAAAAAAAATGACATACTGCCATTTCCCAGGGAGCTGCACAAAAGAGTTTGTTACTTGGAAGACACTGTCAGGAACGTGGGGGGAAAAAACAGCAACATAAAAAATGGCAATAGATAAAAAGTAGAAATGGTATTATAAAACAAAAAAGGCAAAGAAAAAAAGAAAAAGCAACAGAAAGAAGCTCGAACGCTTTATCGACTAGGACAACCTGTGGGTTGGGTCTGAGTTTGGAGTCTTAGTTTGGAGTTTGAATTTGAGTTTGGAGTGTGAATTGAGTTTGGGGTTTGAAATTGAGTTTGGAGTTTGGGGTTTGAACATGAGTTTGAAGACTGAGTTTGGAATTTGAGTTTGATTTTGGAGTTTGAATGCTGAATTTGGAGCCTGAGTTTGGAGTTTGGGTTTGGGGTCTGAGTTTTAATTTGGGGTCTGAGTTTGGAGTTTGAGTTTCAGATTCGAGTTTACTTTGGAGTTTGGAATTTGAGTTTGGAGTTTGGGCCTGGAGTTGGGTTTTGGAAAAGCCACGTCGACAGGAAAACGACCATATTGTACTAGAAAAAAAGGCAGTACGATTTGTAATACAGAAAAATGATAAGACAGGAGGAGAACCTACCAGAAAGGTCCACCAGCCACCCGAGATGAAATCAGAAGTTTGAATTTCGAGAAAGCAGGGCGACATGATAGCGGTCACATCTTAATATTACAAAAAACAAACAAACAGTGTCCGGATTAATTCTTTGTGGTGCATTTTTTGGCCCCTTTGATCGCCACGCTACAGCCTAAATGAGAGTTTCAAAAATCATAAAGTTCCTAAATGTCAACTAATCCAGTCCAATCACTTTTGTATCGACCTATTGTGTTTATTCAAGTTTCGTTTTTTTTTTTCTTTAAATAAAAAGTTGTAAAAAAAAATGTGAAATACGATGATCTTTGTTTTGGCTCCCTGTAGTAAACAGTGTCAAAATTGAGCAAAGAGAAAAGGTTGTATGTTGCGAAGCCCCGCGTGAGAAATAAAACCCAAACAGTACAAAGCAAACTAAAGAGAAGACAGAAAATGCATAAATTTTCGGCTTTCGCCTTTGTCAAGTGAAAAAAAAAAAAAAAGACTTCAACAGGAACGAAGTGAAACAGTTCCTGTTGAAGTATTTTTTTTTTTCACTTGACAAAGGCGAAAGCCGAAAATTTATGCATTTTCTGTCTTCTCTTTAGTTTGCTTTGTATTGTTTGGGTTTTATTTCTCACGCGGGGCTTCGCAACATACAACTTTTTCTTTTTGCTCAATTTTGACTTTGCTTATAGCCCTGCTGCGACCCCACAGTTTTTCTGTGGTTTTTATGATATTTCGTGTAGTAAACAGAAACGGTATATTAATGCGCGTGCACTTCCCTACGGGCAATTTCTGAACCATAAATGAGTGCGTAATACTCTGGTGCGCATGAAATCTGTAGTAAGACTGTAGAACATGGGAAGCTTTCTAGACCAAAAAGAGAGAGAGAGAGATGGAACGGTGGATTCTCAGGTTTATCCCGGATAATGCAGGGTACGTCATCTAGTTGTGCTGGGAAAAAACAAGGTGTTAGACAGAATATACCAGAACGAGAACCTACCATAAGCACACACTAACCACCAGTTCCCAACATATACCCAGATACTGAGATAGTATATTTTGCCTACTCAAGGAATAACTTTGCCGGTTCTGGAGTCATGCAGTTTTCTTCCTTAATTGTACTTAAAAAAGAAAACGAATCTGAATTGGAGAAATTGTTGTTAAAAAATTGACAAAACACTGTTATAAACATGCTGTTATAATTGTTATTCTTATTTGAACTGAAAATAATATGTTAATGTGTTGAATTTTCCCGTTATCAGTTGCTGCATTACGGTATAATATATGGGTCAACTCAAAGAACTGGGAAAAACACGGTGGGGACCACAGACTAATAAAATACCCAGACTGGATGAGCCCATTGTGTGACGTCACAAAACAGCGAAAGGTCATGAACCATCCGCCACATTAGGTTTACGTTTACGACCGACGCTTCAGCATAGCTACAATGTTGAATGACACCATTTTGACGCGCCTACTGAAAGCGGAAGTTTGGTTCCGCACCAAGAAATTAATACATGTACAACCAATCTTGACAAATAAAAAGACATTTCTACTGCAGATAGAACTAGAATCGGAATTTCCCGAGCGGCGGCCATGTTGGTTATACGACCGCCGCTCGGGAAATTCCGTAAAAAACGACACAGCCCGAAGCTCGTGTTTCCAGTCTGGTTAATTTATTAGTCTGTGGTAAGGGGGAGGGGGGGGTAAATCTGTAATCTTACTATAGTTAATAATAATCTTACTATAATGGAGCCAGAAGGTGAACATGAAATCATCAAAAAGTTCGTGAGTAAGTGATAAAAAATTATGAAAGTTGATGACGTAATGTCTCACTTTTTTGCCGATAAGTCACGTGGACATAATATTCATTTTGGTCCAAACTGGTCTTTAATATTATTTGTTTAAGATTTTATTGAGCCGCAAAAATATAGAGACACATTTTCGTCAAGTAGAATCACAAAGCATGATCGGAAATTTCCTCCTTGACCTCTCTTTACACAGCATTGGTCCAAATTCAACGTAATCACATCTGTGTATTTCTACGTAAGTCTGCTATTCATGGCATCGAATCCAAAATGCTGCTTTTAATGTCCCCTAGATCTAGATAGTACATTTGGGCTTCTTACGAGGAATGTGCAAAATTTATCTTGTGTGGGGCGGCTAGTGATAATAAATAATAATGTAGGACGTTGTCATAGAACGTTTATCTACAGCGTCGATCGGAGGTGGTTTTCAATGTTTTAATAAGATATTTTCTCTTTCTCTCTCTCTCTCTTTTCTCTCTCTCTCTCTCTCTCTCTCTCTCTCCCTCTCTCTCTTTTCTCTCTCTCTCTCTCTCTTTCTCTGTCTCTCTCTCTCTGTCTGTCTTTTTCTCTCTCTCTCTTGTCCTCTTACTCCCTCTGCCTCTCTTTCTGTCTCTTTCTGTCTCTGTCTCTCTCTTTCTCTCTTCCTCTTTGTCTCTCTCTCTCTCTTTCTCTCTAACTTTTCTCTCTCTGTCTGTCTGTCTGTCTGTCTCTCTGTCTGTCTGTCTGTCTGTCTGTCTCTCTCTCTCTCTCTCTCTCTCTTTCTCTCTCTCTCTCATTACATATTTACCAACAAACAGTCATACTCAACAAAACAAGGCTTACAGGTGACACTGTCAAACAACATTCTACTTTAATAAGGTTACCGGGTACGAAAATGTTGAGAACCACTGGCCTCAGCAGCGAGACAAACTGAACTTTCACTTAACTATCAACAAAAGTCGACTTGCCTATCTAAATATTTTTTTGTGATGTTTTTTTTCCCTCCTATATTTTGTGTCACATTTTTCCTCCTTAAGTTTGACGAGAACTCGCGCGCACGTGAACGAATGTACTGTCTCGTGATGCATCGATAAAGCAGCAGCTCGAGGCGGGCACGAGGCAAATGTTATCGACAAAGTGTTAGCGGTGCAGGCTGGGACAGATGTAATGACATGATTGGTTACTTTGTGCTGTGCTTGTTGACCTGAGAAATGTAAAAACATGGAATTATGAACATCTATATATATAACATTCACAAATTCTCCGATTTTGAATGCAAAAGGGCTTTTTTTTTTTTTTTAAATTATGCCACCTACTGTAATCAGATTGTGTATAGGGTTCAAATCTGTGGAGGGTGCACTGACGATTGGATTTTTAAAAATTTTTTTCTAATTGATTTTGTTTTTCAAAATTTTTTAGTCTGCTTTGTGTCGCTGATTGCTCGCCTTCGATCTCTTGCTTTCACTAGCACATGACCTGTGACGTGAACACTTCGTGCCGGGTGATTTAGACTGGTCGACATGCTTGTGGCTAAAATTACAACACAGGAGTACCCAGGTCACAGGATACCGAGATGAATCTATTCACCAGATTCCATCCGTCGTCTTGTGCCCGTATCATCCATGTCAACAATGCAACAATTCGCACCACACAACTTCACGATTGAACGGAAAAAAACTAGTACCACAGAGCTCTGTGAGTAGTGCTCACTGTGTTTAATACGCGCGCAAGTTGTGGACATATGGTGAAAGAAGGAATGATCAGTATTCTGTGTCTCTGGGAATACCTTGCTGCTCGCTTTGGGAATTATTTCGGCTTGCCGAGACAGATGTGGAGAGAGTAGATAGATACTGACGGTGTCAGGGAGGAGCACAGTTTTTAAGGTTGTATTTGAAAAACTGGCTCTCGGATTTTGTGTCCCGGATTCCCTACTTTTCTTGTCTGTTAACGTCGAATCCGAGACACATAATACTGAGACGAACCGTTCCTTCTTTCACTACATGTCCACAAATTTTGCACTTATAAATACGGCGAGTACTTCTCTTTGGTTCAATTATGAATGGGTGTGGTTTGAATTTTGCCTTTGTTGCATCGATATAAACGCGCGCAAGTAGACGGACGGCATATGACAAATTGATTCGTCTCCCTATACCGTGTTTCGAATTGTCGCTTCATTTTCTGAGTTCAGATTGAACAACACACACCAAAAAAAGGGAAGTAAACCTGAGTTGGAAATGCCTGGGGTCACATGACAGGTGGTTTCCATCAGTTTCACGTCCATGTTCCCGGTGAGCGACAGCCGATTTTTTAATTTGCCCGACTAGTTGGTGATGACGTAACGACGTAAAGAAAAAAAACAAAGCATTTGGCTAGGTGGCAAGATGTCATGGAAACTGTATTGTGACGTCACCATCCAAGTATTGGGCATATCCATGATGGAAGATCAGAGTGTGGTCTGCCTTTTAGAGGAGGGGAGAAGGAGGCGCGGGGGTCGTGATTTTTTTTTTTCGTACTCCCTTTACTAAATTCAGGAGCGGGGCAGCAACACACCCCCAAAACACAGGACAGCTCCAACACATTCCAGGGATTTTTGGTGACGTTCAGAGTCATATCAGGCACAGTCCAGAGATTGCAGCACCCATGGCAGTGTTCGATAGCACGGGAAATCCCTTAGCCGATGACCTGTGTTTGGGGGTATGTTGCTGCCCCGCTCCCGAATTTGCTAAAGGGAGTACGAAAAAAAATCACGCGCGCGGCGGTGGGGGGCGGGGGCCATACTAAGCACATTCAGATACAGTCAGATGCTGACAGACAAAAGGTGCACATCAAGGTGGTCTAGAGGCAGGGTGCTCGCCTCTTTTGCCAAGAAGGGTCCCGGGTTCAAAACCCAGCCGGTGCAGGCATGTTGGAAATTTTGGGATTTTTCTCATATTTTCGTGTCCCTGATCCTATTGGGGGTAGGATCGAGTACCTAGTCTTCTCGGATAAGGATGAAAACATTCGGAGGACCCATGTGCACGTTGCACACGTTAAAGATACCTTATCAGTTGGAAATTGAAAAGAACAGGCCGAACAGACGGCTGCCCAGGCAAAATTAAATAAAATTCATCTTTACCATTCCCTCCCCCTCCTCCCTCATCTCCCCCCCCCCCCACACACACACCAAAAAAAACGCTCCGGCCGGCGCTGCACTGTGGCGACCACGTGCCTGCTCCAGTTATAACTGGGATGCAATGGCACAATGGAAAATTTCCCAAATGGTTTAAAGTTGTATACAAAATACAAATACAAATACAAAAAATATTAATTGCTCAGTCAAACACCAGCTGGCAACTGCAGCAGAATTGGCCTGTTTCACCCCTTGGAATGATATTCCCCTTACACACTGAGGCTTCACGGCTGTCTCTCTTGTTGGTTATTTTGGTCAGAGTCTGCAGTTATCCATAAATGTCAATATTTCAGGTTCAGGATAATGAGAACAATTTTGTCATAAAATACGTCATCATTTCAGCATTGTCACCGAGCTGTTTAGGCTAAATTTAGATCATAATAGTTGTCAGCTCAGTCATGTCTGCTGTACCAGCTACGTCATGAGGACGTGGGTTTCTCGTCACGCGTGAAGATATCGACCCTTAGTGGTGTGCTCGGTGGCTGAACGCCCTCAAAGCCTGAACACACATTAGGAGTTTGTCAACTATCTGTATTTTAAGCTTTAGTTTGGAGAGAGCGCGTGGACACCATATTGGCTAAGGTCCGTCAGGAAAAAGCAAGACAAACGACCAACTTCAGATGTTCGAGAACAAAATTCAAGTCTTTATTCCATGCACATTTTCTTACACAAATATTATATATATGTGAGTGTGCATGAGAAAACCCGCAATAAGTCGGCAACATGACATTTTGAGTTCTGTACATATAATAAAAGACAAGACATTTCTGATAAATTGTAGTCAGTGACCCCACTAAAACAAGATTTTGAGAAAACAGCATTTAATCCTAAAAGTGGCAATAGCTAATTGACCAAGTAATATTGGAGTGATTGCTGTTAGGAGACCGTAGTCTAATAACTAAGCCGGTATAGAGATCATAGTGAGTAGTGTTCACTGCTCATCTACAGTTTACCCTGTAACATGCCACGGTCCCATAGCAACAGCCAAGTTGGAAGTTTGTGTGGGACCCATATGTGAGTGTGCATGAGAAAACCCGGCATAAGTCGGCAACATGACATTCTGAGTTCTGTACATATAATAAAAGACAAGACATTTCTGATAAATGAAGACAATGACCCCCCTAAAACAAGATTTTGAGAAAATGGCATTTAATCCTATAAGTGGCAATAGCTAATTGACCAAGTAATATTGGAATGATTGCTGTTAGGAGACCGTAGTCTAATAACTAAGCAGTTATAGAGATCATAGTGAGTAGTGTTCACTGCTCGTCTACAGTTTACCCTGTAACATGCCACGGTCCCCTAAACAACAGCCAAGTTGGAGGTTTGTGTCGGACCCATATTTTCACTTCAAATCCGTTTTTCTCAAATTCAGTTCTGCCGACTTATACCGGGTTTTCTCATGCACACTCACATATTTTCACTTCAAAGCCGTTTTTCTCAAAATCAGCTCTGCCGACTTATTGTGGGTTTTCTCATGCACACTCACAAATATTAAAAAACACGTGCATGCAAAATATTTACTCATGTATGCAGTTTTTAAGCTTTTAGTTTGAAATCGTTTCAGTAACCATGTAGTATACATAGATACCAAATGTTTTCAAAAACATTGACTGGCGATTGTTTTATTTAACTATACTCAACGTATTTAATACAAAATACAGCAGAATAATAGCACAGATTAGGGCAGCCGACCAGAAGTTTCCACCAATCACCCTCGATGAAATCAGAAATTTGAGACTAAGTTTGGAGAAGGCACATCGACAATGCCGTGTCGGGCAAAAGCAAGACCATAGGCAAAAAATATAGCAAAATAATAATAATAATAATGGATGGCATTTATATAAAAATACATTTAAAATGCTCTGTGCGCTTTACAGAAGCAACATATCAAAATACATGGGTAAAACAATTACAAACAATCGAACATGGTACTCTTAGTTAAAATAGAAGGGGCATACAGAAACACCCTTATAAAAGCTCACACACACAACCCACATTAATACACACATACAACGCCCACACACCCACATGCGCGCACACACGCATAGATGCCAAGTTTGATTTTTACTCACTGCTCAAAATGATGTGAGAGATCTGGAGACCCGATCAGACGCGATCACCAATCGGCTGCGAGGAAATCAGAAGTTTGATATTGAGTCGGACTTTGGAGAGAGCGCGGCTACACGATAACGGTCACAACGTGGTAGAAAAAAGCAAGACGATGAACAGAGTAGAACAGAATGGCAGGACAGAAGTAGACATGACCACACTGTAGCCGGGTTCCTGCGCACCCCTGCAATTCATGGGGCCCCTGGAAAACTTATGGAATTGTAATTTTTTTATTTAAAAAAACCTGGAAAAAGTGAATGATCCCTGGAATAGTCCTGAAATTTGCCTAGTATGAAAAAAAAGTACATTAAAAAAGCGGGAGAATTAGAATTACTGTTGTTTTTGTTTCTCTTATTCTCCGACTTTTAAGTAGCCCTGGAATTTAACATTTTACCCCTGGAAAACGTCTGGAAAAAATTTCTGAAAGAGGTGCAGGAACACTGTACTAGAAGCGTCCATCGACCACCATTCATGAAATCAGAAGTTTGGGACTGAGTTGAGAGAAAGCACGTGGACACAATACCGGCCATGCTGTACTAGGACAGAGCAAGACAGTGGATAGAAGATAAGAAAATTGTAAGACAGAAGGAGACACCCTCCCCCCCCCCCTCCCACCTATATGGGACACGGCAGCCTAGAGGCAAGATGCCCGCCTCTCATGCCGAAGGTATCGGGTTCGATCCCTGGTCGGTGCAGGCATGTCGGAATACTTTTTTTCGGAGGGGGGGGGGAAATTCCTGTCACTGATCCTATGGTAGGTAGGATCCGAGCACCTAGTCTTCTCGGATAAGGACAAAAAACTCGGAGGGCCCGTGTGCACGCTGTGCACGCCGCGCGCTAAAGATACCTTGGCAGTTGAAAGCCGAGAAGAGCAGGCCGAACAAGGCCGCTGCTCGGTACAGGAGAGCGATTTGAACGTTTGACATAAAGTATCAAATTTTAATGGCTGTTACGACCTTTAAATCCTCATCAATATATTGTTGAAGATTTTTAACCTGTTCTGGTCTAGATAACAAGAAAAGAAAAAAAACGAAAAAAAAAAACAAACTGAAACATAATTATGGGGTATGTTCTTGAACTTTCCCTTTCTGATCACATATAACCCCAGTTTTATCGTGTCTTGCAAGTTTGCAGGCCCTAAACTATGATTTTAGAAAGTTGGCAAGGGGGGCCGAGGTCCTGAATGAATCGCTCGTGTTCTGTGAAATGGAGTAGGATGACATATCAGTGTCTATGACGTCATGTCATGCGTGATGTCTGACATGTCACGTGATTCATAGCGGCTTACAGATGTCGTTTTTTGTTTTGTTCAGCGTTTCTTTCCTGCACCTCAGACGAACGGTCGAAAAAACACACACATAACACAATCCTCTCTCTCTCTCTCTCTCTCTCTCTCTCTCTCTCTCTCTCTCTCTCTCTCTCTCTCTCCCTCTCTCTCTATTTCTCACTCACTCACTTACTCTCATGCAGTCTCACTCACTCCCTCTCTTTCTTTCTTTCTTTCTCTTTCTCTGCCGCTCTGTCTTCCTCGTTTTCTCTTTCGCTGTCTCTCTCTTTCTCTCTCTCTCTCTCTCACACACACGCACATACAAGAATACATCCTGTCTTGTTCATTTTCTCTCATTCTTTCTTTCTTCTCTTTCTTTCTCTCTCTCTCTCTCCTTCTTTTCTCTCTCTCTTTCACTCTTTTTTCTCTCTCTCTTTCTTTCTCTCTTTCTATCTCTCTATTTCTCTCTTATTCTTTCTCTCTCTCTCTCATTCTTTCTGTATGTCTCTCACTCTTTCTTTCTCTTTCGCTTTCTCTCTCTCTCTCTCTCTATTTCTCTCTTTTTCTTTTTTTCTTTCTCTTTCAGCCACACATACACAAACGCCCCCCCCCCCCACACACACCCACACTTGGCCACCCACGCTGTAGACAGAGGACGTCCTGAGTCAAGTCACTCTTACCTCCATTCTGCCCCAGTCCACCACATCTCTCCTTCCACCAATTAACTCAAGACATTTTGGGCGCGCTCAAACTAGTGAGACAGAATTGTAAGTCTTTGCCAATGCGTGACCTCGCATTTAATTCTATAGTCCACAATCATCTCACACATTACAACCGAGACAATACAATCACGTGACTTGACTCAGGACGAAAGAATGAGAGAGAGAGAGAGAGACAAAGACGGAGAGAGAGAGAAAGAGAAACAGAAAGAGAGAGAGAAAGAAAGAGGGAGTCAGAGAGAGAGAGAGAGAAATAAAGGTAGAGAAAGAGAGAGAGAAAGAAAAAGAGAGTCAGAGAGAAAGAGAGAAATAGAGAAAGAGAGCGAGAGAGAGAGAAAGAAAGAGAGAGTCAGAGAGAAAGAGAGAGGGAGAGAGAAAGAAAGACAAAGAAAGAATGAGAGAAAATGAACTCAACCTACACGCAATCTAACACACACGTGCTTTGAACACATGCTCACCAAGCACACATGTACACTACACACGTTATCCTTACCTGCACACACCCAGTCTCCCACGCGCATGGCTGCACAAAGTCATACGTCCCAGCTCATCTTAATGACATCAGATGACATTAAGCCTTGACATCTCTGACATCTCCAGCACGACACACAGACAGACATCTCCTTCTGTGTGAAACCAGTGTGATCTCCTGCCCTGACCAATCTGACTTTAGGTCTTCACTTTAGAAGGTTCCACTGCTCTCGGCCTTTACACCGCACTTCTCTTCTTTTTATTTCTTTTCTTCTTCTTCTTTCTGTGCGACTCTCTCTTATTCTTTCTCTCTCTCTCTCTCTCTCTCTCTCTCTCTCTTCTGTCTTCCTCTTTCTGTATCTCTCTCTTCCGCCTTTCTCTCTTTTCAACACGCACACATACACAAATATTTACCAGTTCGTTTCTGTCTGTCTGTCTCTCTCTCTCTCTCTCTCTTCCTCTCTCTCTCTCTCCTCTCTCTCTCTCTCTCTCTCTCTCTCTCCCTCGCTCTCTCTCTCTCCAATACACACACACACACACACACATTCCACCCCATTTAAGTAGGAAGAAACTACAAAAAAGACATAAGAAATGAAAGAAAATAATAGAAGAAAGGCGAAATTGGAAGGAGAGGGATAGTTTGAGTTAGGAAAAAGTACGTGGACACGAGAACAGTCACACTGTGCTAGACAATAAGCCAAGCTATAGCTAGACAGAATGTAACAGAACGATAGAAGAATGATAAGGCAGGTGAAATAGAAGGGAAGCGACACCAGAGAAAAGTTTGTGTGTGGACAAAAAAATTATCAGCATTTCATATTTTGCTTCTTTACGTTGTGTCGTAAATCTCATCTTACACGTTAAACGCGTTTAAAATTGAACTTTGACCCGGCAGCCATTTTACATGTACTCTAAGATCAAGGAACATGGCGTCCTATAGTGGAGACTCGCTAGATCTCGTTGCGAAAAAAAAAGAGGAAAAAACGATAGAGCCAAACATTACAAAGCATAGTAGGCGTTGATCTGCACAAGCTGCCAAAGGACAGATGGCTGGCTAACCAACCGATCGAGCTGCCAAACATCACAAATCCTAACATTTTTCATTCTTTAGTTCCGAACGCAGTGTCTTCACATTTGTTTGATCGAAGTTCGAAGTAGGTTGATTTTTCCGACCTATGGAGCTGGAAAATGCCTTTTCTGTGTACGACCTTGATCTACAAACGTCTTCTTCTCTCACTCAGTTCCTCTGCTACCTTCCCCTCTCGTGTACGAATCCCCGGTACAGAAACAAAAGCGTCTACCAAAGCAATGGCGGGCTGTAATCAACAAAACGGGGGTGTGACGTCAAGTTCGTTCAACCTATGGAATCTAGTATCTTTGATATTACTATCAAAAACAGCCCTTGCACAACGATGCAAATTCCACTTCATACACTGAAATTTACAAAATGCGCTGTTAGCAATCATTTCCAACCATTAATTTCGTATTGATTTCACCGGGCGGTTAGAGAGCGCACGGACGAAAGGGGTTAATGTTTATGTTTACAAGGATGTGTGAGCTTCTTCCTGATGCCAAGAATAACCATGTACTCGTACCGTTGAGAGTCCTGTGATTTCCCGGTGGAACCATGACCCTTCTAACTGCACTGGAAATGTATACAGTTGCGCTTTTGAGAAAGAAAGTATATCAGAGAAGCAAAATTAGTTTTAGTAATAATCTAGTTTACATGTATACCAAATGTTTTAAAAAATAATGACTGATGATTGTTTTAACAGTCTAGTGCCAAAACCGAACTTGCCAATCCCAACTCTTAAATACTGTGTTGAATTGATTTTAAACTGTCATAATATGCAAAAATATAAATATTTAATTGGAAAAATTATTTCTTGAGAAAATATGGAGAGTAAATGTATCAAAGATAGAACATTTTAGCTCCAAGTGAGCTGTTTCAAATATTGTACACTGGTCGCTGTAGGGTTAACTATACTGAACGTATTAAATACAGTAATGAACTACAGGAACATCTAAGAAAAACGTGCGAATGTCATGAACAAGTTAATCTGAGAAGACCAGGACATGTTCTCTATGCCTGGGTTTGTACATGAAATGAGAGAAATAAACTACAAACCAACATAATTACCAACGGATTCCAGCGCAAGGACCGTATCTCCAGTTTTGTATATTTTACAGGAGAGCGATTTGAAAGTTTGACATGAAGTATCAAATGTCTGCTATGACCTTTAAATCCTCATCAATAATTAGGTCAATTGATTCGAAAATGAAATTCGCATCATGACTGTCAAAATGTAGTTCTTACCAAGGCGAAACAGAATAATTATGCGAAACAAACAAACAAACAAACAAAAATCGAACATTTCGAGTTACAGCGTTTGCTCACCCACCTCTCCATATTTGCACGAGCCGCCAATTGACGACCAAAGCCCCGAATGTGCCTCGCGGACCGCGATTTGGCCACCCCTCCTATAAAAGAAGTAAAAAAGTGTATTTTAACTAGACAGTGTTTTCCTGTAGCAGGCTAGTATTTGCTGGATCTTGTGGCAGTTGTAGTACTGTTGCAACTTATTGTGTTGGAATGCAAATTACAACCTCCTTCTCGGATTCTAGTAATTATATTTTTTTCAAAGTTGTCATCAAGGAAACTACAAAATATAGGTCAGGAACTTCAAAGCTGGTATTCTCTATCGCTAGGAATGTAAGAGGAAGATCGTCTGTATGTATGTCGATGTCTTTACTTTTCTTAGGATTTCTGCCCTTGCCATTTTGCGCCTCTCTTTGGGATTGGTTTGTTTCTGTTTTTTTTAAAAATATTTTCCGGTCAGCCGGGCAGTCGGTCAGCCGGGCAGCCGGGCAGCCGGGCAGCCGGCCTTCTTAGGCCTGCTCTTCTCGTCTTTCAACTGCCAAGGTATTGTCAACGTGCGCAACGTGCACATGGGATATCCGAGTTTTGCGTCCGAAAAGACTGGGTGCTCGATCCCCCTACCATAGGATCAGGGACGGGAATATGTGAGAAATATCCCAAAATTCCAACATTCCTGCACTGACTGGCGATCGATCCAGGTACCTTCGGGAAGAGAGGCAGAAGGGTGCACTCAGCGTAACTATTCAGGAAAGGAGTGGCTCTGTATTTCTATTTCTAGTTTGACGTAATCGTAGTCAATTCCGACAGAATATTGTTACAAATACTTACGTCCCCCCCCCCCCCCAAGTTTTTGCTTTAGCGGTATATATTTGAAAATCTTTTTGTGACCCCAGAGCTAGGGAGTTCCTCCCGAAATACTCCTAACAACAGCCTTAATTAATTATTCTTTCAGATTTTCTTTTTGTTTTCCTCCTGTTTTTTGGTTAAAAGGGTAAGGGGGCAAGGTTAGGGATTCGATAAGGTTTAGGGTTGAGGATAAGGACGGGGTTAGGAATAGGTACGTAGTACATATACGCGCCCTTAGAGCAAACCTCTGGCTGTGCGTACGTGCTTAAAACAAAAGACATTCCGATATATTGGCCGAGCTGTCAATTGCCTCCTCACAAAGCTAGGTAGAAAATATGTCAAAAAGCTTGTGCACTAATGAATACACACAAATAGCTACACATAATAATATGTGTAAATGTGTAATATATCTACACTCACACATATCCATACATATTATGTATACAAACACAGAGCCACACGTTATATATCTATACGACCGTGTGTATGTAGGAATATGTGGGTGTACTGGAATTACTGATGTGTGTGACTGTGCATATGTGTGTGTGTAGGCGTTAGTGTGTGTGTGTATGTGTGTGCAGCGGTGGACAGGGCAACAAGGAAGTACATTCCCAACCTCTTTATCACCCTTGTCATGCGCCTGTCACTGATTGGTTCCTCTACTCGGCCGGAGTGTTCTGATTGGCCGCCAAATGAGGTCATCGCCCTTTGATTGGCTGGCCCATGAGGTCAGAGGTGAAGAGTGATGGGTGTCACGAGTGGAGTGAGTGCAATTAAGGGGATTGCTACAGAGCGGGTGTAGAGTAAGAAGTGCTCACAGTAGACAAGTAAGTTAAGCGTGCTGTTGTGAGTAGTGGGGGGGGGGGGTCTGAATGAGGCGAAAGCGCTGTATTACTATCACTGCAAGTTAGAAGGCCCTACGGAACGGACCTGTGAATAAGAGCCCATCGGGCGGACATAAGGGGAGCAGTCGAGAAGACTAGTGAGAGAGTCTTTCCAGTGATGACTGGTATGTAGAACGTTGATTGATTATTATGATTGATGTATTATATTATATTCGTCTATTACCATGATGTAAATAAGTAGATGTGAGGAATGTGGAAGTCCTTGATATTGGATATAGCAATGTGCGCCATGAGCGATAGATGAAAGTGAGTTCATGGATTTGTAGCGCGAGTGAGTAGTGTGTACTCCGATGGAGGTGTGTTACCGTAAGATGTGTGGTGAGTGAAAGGTGAACTAGTGTGTGTACGCTTCGTGGGTTGTAAGGAGAGGTGGAGTGAATAGAAATGGTAGGGTATTATACCAATGTAATGTTATTCTTGTAGGTGTCGAGGACGGGCCGCAGAGCCACCTCGATGAGCACAGGGGATAGGCCAGCATAGGGCCGGAGGCCACACATAGGCCAGAAGTGAGGCTGTCAGTGCAGGACAGTAGAGGCACATAAAGTCGTGGCAGTCAGGCCACGGACAGGGACGTAGATATGAGCGTGAATGTGATAATGCACTATTGCAATGTTGAGGGGAGAATGTACTATTGAAATGATAATGTCTATTGAAATTGTTATGTGGTGATAACAAACAAAGAGAAGTCAGTTGTAGCCGGGAAGATAAGCAACTTTATTCTGGTAATATTTACAGGTCATTAGTTATATACAGTATCGCAGTAGATGTACATAATAATGCATAGAGTAATGAGGGTCACCAAATATCAATAAAGATAAAGTCATTCACACACTTTCATACTTTAGAATAGGTGACCTAATGTATTACCAACTCACTGAGAGTAATGCAACATGAAAAGTAATGTAAGTAAAGTGGTGGTGTTAATTAATCACACAACGCATAAGAGGTAAATTATTTCCCTTACTACGTAATTAAGTGTAGGTCTAACCAAGGGCAGTAACTAAGTAAATTACATGTATGCATAATTTCCCTTGATTATATATGGATATATAACAGAAATGATAATGTGTTATTGCCCTGCTGAGGTGCTAGGGGAGTGCTAAGGTGTATGACAATAGGAAGGTGATACTGAGAGACTGCGGTGCCAGTGAATTATTAATGTGCTATTAAGACCCTGAGGGGAGAGGCTGAGGCCGAAGTGCCTTTAGGAGTAACTACCGGATTGTGGATCCGAGGGAGAGTGTGTGTGAGAATAAGGCCGTTGTACGGCAGTTGATCTCAATAATATAATGTATGTAATTGCGCTATTATCTGTATAATTATGTTTAATAAATGTGTGAGTCTGATGGATTGTTCTGTTAAGTGTTAAACTTGTTTGTTCGTGATTGTCGTCCTGTCATAAACTATTACATCTCCCAGTCTGGGATTTGTGACAATGGGTCTCACCAATAACTGTCTTGTTTAGCACGCGCGTCTTGACAATTCTGTGACGTGTGTAAAGAAAGCAGATCGGACGAGATCCTAAGTGTTTACTGTCGAGAATGTTTTCATTAGTACCATCTCCTCTCACAGTGATTCTCAACCTTTGTGTTTAGATCCTTATCTCAGGGGGTTCTTTGGACCTTAGACTACTATAACTAAGGGTTTAGAACAGCCATCCCAAACCTTTTTATACCCCGCATCCCCAACAAAAGTAATATCTAGTTTCAAGATGACATAATACCCTGTAATTTAAAAATTTCTAAGTCCAGGTTTTGGCACCCCCTGAAATATCGTCTTGCACCCAAGGGGGAGGGGGTGGGGTCGAGAAGCCGTGTTTGAGAACCCCCCGGGTTAAGAATAATAACAAAGAAAAAAAAAAGAATGTTAAAACGTAAAACATTTATTACCATGAACAACAAAAGCTATAAAATGTAACCATCACAATCTATTGGAGACCATTGTACGGCAGCAGGATATTCCTGTGTTCTAATCTTAGCCCTGAGCAGGTCGAATAGTTTAAATCTGCCGGCAGGAACTGTGGACGCCATGGATTATGTGCTAGTGAAAAAAAGAAAATGGATTGGATACGAGCTATTAGCGACACAAAGCGAACTGAACAAATATATTTCCCCACCATTTAGTGACACCAAATGCAAACAAAGAAGACAGGCATCTTCAAGAATTCATGTAAATCCGTGTAGTTTGAGCCAGAATTTCTTGCAGACTCACAGACAAAGACACGTTCCCTGTTATTTATATTGTATGATGATGTAGCTCTACTTGACAAAATCTGATTCAACTATAAAGCTGCTGTGATTGGTTACGCTGACAAGTTCATCTAAACTATATATATTTGTGGACTTGAGATTTTTCGTTGCAAAAGGCCTCTGAACCACTCAGCACTCAGACTTCAAATTTTATATGGTGCATCAGAATGGATGTAAGGGTGCACAGTTTTTAATAGAAGTCTCAAATCGGTGTAGTTTTTTTTATTGGAAATGTATTGTTTCCCCAATTTTCACTAGGCTCATTGACATGCTGTAGGTTTTTATGACATCATAACTTCCTGAAAATTTTCGATGCGCGCCACTGCACACTGTGTACTGTCCTATCGCTGAGTTTTGGGGATGACCCTACGCATCTCGGCTTTTGTTCTTATTCCTTTCGGTCTGAAGTGGTGTCCTTTGTTGTTGCATCTCTCTTAAGCTCTCTATGCAGCAGTAATGCCCTTGTTAGTTCACAGGCGTCTTATTTAAGTTTTACCAAAAGAAAAAAAAAAGTCTACACAAACCTGTTCATCGAACGGGTACTCAGCTAGTTTTAAATTTTCAAAACCAACATTTAGATTTTTTAACCCGTACCATGTTCATCTCTCCCTTGTGTAACATGATCATATTAATCATGTCTCCATTTCTCCCACCCCCCACTCCCACCCCCACCCACCGGTCGTTCCTCGTCGTATGCACCAAGCAATGAAACATCCTCGCCTCGCGCGATCTCACCCGCCGGGAGCGAGGCGTATCGGAATTTTGGCGCGCGCGAGCCTCCCTTTCATCCGGCGACTGTCAAGCCTCGCTGTGCGCCAGTGACAAGTAGATTGACAGTTGAGAAGACATGCATGCTCACAAAGGATTACTCACAAACATACAGACAAACAAACATACGGATATTGATATTCCACTTTCTGCTTGAATGAGTAAGTATTTCGATTCGAATCTAAACGAATTCTCTTAACTTTTGGTAATCATTCATTTCTTTAATTAATTACATTTATTCTGTTTTTCTTCATATCATTTTTTTTTTTCTTTCTTTTGCTGATTTCCAAGCAATTATACTGTCTTGGGCTTGCTGGATTTGATCGGAAAATGTTGAGACATTTTGGATTTTGTTGAAATGTGCGTTATCGCAATCGCAGACTTCTGTCAGTCCTAGCCTCTCCTTCCCGGGAATATCTGCGAAAAAGAAAAAATTGTCCGAGGCGTGTAAAATGTATTATTAATTTTGAAGTTGAAAGCACTTTTTTTTTTTGTTTGAATTGGTAGGCGTATAGTAGGACTTTCACTTGTTTTGTTTGTTTGAATTGGTAGGCGTATAGTAGGACTTTCACTTGTTTTGTTTGTTTGAATTGGTAGGCGTATAGTAGGACTTTCACTTGTTTTGTTTGTTTGAATTGGTAGGCGTATAGTAGGACTTTCACTTGTTTTGTTTGTTTGAATTGGTAGGCGTATAGTAGGACTTTCACTTGTTTTGTTTGTTTGAATTGGTAGGCGTATAGTAGGACTTTCACTTGTTTTGTTTGTTTGAATTGGTAGGCGTATAGTAGGACTTTCACTTGTTTTGTTTGTTTGAATTGGTAGGCGTATAGTAGGACTTTCACTTGTTTTGTTTGTTTGAATTGGTAGGCGTATAGTAGGACTTTCACTTGGTTTGTTTTTGTTTCTCTCTTTTGTAACAGTTGCTTTTTTTTTTTTTTTAAGGAGAGAAATGATAATTGAGATTAACTTTGTTTTAATTTTTTTTTTAATTGCTTTTAAAGAAAATACCAAAATGACCAGGAATCCAAACCTTCAGTTGACAATGAATGCCCCCCCTCCCTCCCCCCCCCCTCTGCCACCCCCATTTTTTTCAATTTTTCTTTTGTCTTAGGGATCATATTTTAATGCCTTTTTCGGACTCCAGAGCCAGAGAGCACCCTCCGAAATATTCCTCACTACAGCCTTAATTAATTATTCTTTCACTTTTTCTTTTTCTTTTCCCCATTTGTGTGTTTTTTTTTAGTTGAAAGGGTAAGGGGGGGGGGGGTGTTAGGGATTCGATAAAATTTCCGGTTGTGGACAATGACGGCTGTAGGGATAGGTACGTATGTGTACGCGCCTGTAGAGCAAAACCCTTGAGTTGCGTACGTATTTACAGCAGCAGCCGTTCACAATATTAGGTGGTTGATTGATGAAGACTGTACAAAATGTAATACTTTTGCAGGACTTGAGAAAACCTGAAAAAAAAAAAAACTCAAGGAAACCGTCCCCAAATTATGAATTTTTTTGTTTTGTTTCGAAAATACCGGGAACCTCCTGAGACGGTAGAACTTTTACAAGTTCACTTTTTTTTTCTTAGGTGGTTAACCACAAAATAAATTGAAATATCATAAATTTTTGCCATCGACAACTTAGTGTCTCTTTGTGTGCCAGACACCGATATATCGTTTCTTCCGCTGGTCACGTTTGTGCCAATGCTAGGCTATTTTTGTTTTTCTTTGGAAGAAAGAAAGTTGACTGTAGTTGCTGTAGTTAAGTCTTCATTCATCTCCCCCACTATTTTCTTCCTGTATCGGCAAACATGGAAAAATGCATGGGCACAAAGAGCTAAAAAATATGCCGAATTTTTATTTATTTATTTATCTATTTATTTTTGTATATCTGTCAATTTATAATTATATATTTTTAGAGCCTACAGAAACGTGTAATGTGCGGGATCAAATATTTTATTACAGACTTAAGACTGGTGACGCATTGACACACGACTGTTTAGCGTCCGTTTTAACTCAGTGCCTATAGAGCCTGGTTGTTTACCGGATGAAGCGCTAGGTCAGTTCTATGCATTAGTATTATTATTATTTAGCCAAAACATTAAGCAAAATTAAATAAAATTCATCCCTCCCCCTCCCCCCTCATCTCCCACCCCTACTCGCCAAAAAACCCAACAAGAACAGTAAAACAACCCACAGACCGGCGTTCCACTGTGGCGACGTCGTGTCTGCCCCAGTTGTAACTGGGCTGCAGTGACACAAAAGCAGATTTCCCAATTGGGATTAAAGTGGTATACAAAATACAGAATACAAAAATTATTATTATTATTAAAAACAAAGAAAAAGAAGACTTTATACTAAATGTCGGGCGAGTCATGTGGAATTTCATGTAAATTGGAAGGTTTCATGCCTGCTCTGTAGCTCGTGACAAAAAGTGTTCATTTTGTTGCTTTTTTTCCAAGCCCCTCAAAATCTTTTAGACAAGTCCAAGTTTGAGTCTGGGTTTTCGGCGCATACGTCATGATAAGGGCCACTTATTTGCTCCTTTTAATTTTTTAAATTATTTTGGGGGGGAGGGTGGGGGTACTCTTTATTTAGGTTTGATATTCAGAGCTTCATCAGTTCAAATTTCACACAGAATTAAATAATCCCCGTAAAAACTTCTTACGCTAGTAAAATTCTCAACTCAAAAGTATATTTTGTGTAGATCTGTAAAGTATTTTGTAAATGTGTATAAAGGTTTTTATAATCAAGTTGTAGATCTAAGCTTCTTTCAGAATGGACAAGATGCGATGCGGGTCCACGATTTGAAAAAAAACAACAATTATTTCATGGATCCTCAGGCATTCGGCCCTCTTTGGATATGCACGGAATTGAAGACAATTTTTTATTGGTTGAAAATGTTATCAAGTTCACAAGGAACTATTTAATTATATTCGTGAAATCCAAATTGACGAAGCTCTGGATGCCAAACGTAAAAAAAGTACCACCCAACACTCCAAAAAGAAAAACGTGAAAGACGCAATATTAGTGATCGTTATCCTGCTGACATACGGTAAAAACCTAATCTTTAACACAGTGTTTGACCCCTGATGTCTTGGCCAAATCTAAGGTCGTAAAGAACTACTTTTTTAAAATTATTATTATTGATCAAACGAATTCTGTTAACTAGTAATACGTCATAGCTGAACAGTAAGATTGCATAGAAAATACCGCTGTATTCATCCGCCAAACACTAGTTACACACTGTAAAGGTCCGCGCTGATCAAAGGTAATAGTGCACTCAGAAATGTATGCCATTCCTCAGGAAGTGACGAAATATTCTTCTAAATACCACAGAAAATCTGTGGGGACAAGCAAGACTTGAAGAAAAGTCTTTTAAAAAAATGAAAAAAAAAAAAAACATGTCCTAGCAAAGCCTCGCGTAATACAGAGACGATACAACAAAACATGTCCCAGCAAAGCCTCGCGTAATACAGAGACGATACAACAAAACATGTCCCAGCAAAGCCTCGCGTAATACAGAGACGATACAACAAAACATGTCCCAGCAAAGCCTCGCGTAATACAGAGACGATACAACAAAACGCAAAGATTTGTCACCCCCCCCCCCCACTTTTTCTCTTTACTCTTTTGTTGTATCTTTCCGGTATTACTTCTTGACCGCGGCTTTTGCTACGTACAATTTTTTCTTCTTGTCATTATTTAGACTTGGCCGTTCCTCGGAAAGCCATGCCTTTGCAGCCCTTTGACTGAATGTGTTGTGACAGTCGGTATGAACGTATTCCACTGCTCTTCAGGGCAATAATGAAGCTTTATTTTTTCCTTTGAAAAGTAATATTATTTGATTTCATATTTTCCTCCCTGTAGGTTAATATAAAAAAAAAAACGACTTCGGCATTAACATTTCAGGGCAGAACTTCAATCATTCTACATGCAAGACGGGATCTTAGTTCTTGTTGTCCTATCTCCATTTAAAAAACAAAAAACAAAAATAAATTGAAATCTGTGAGTATGTACAAGAGATATAACAAACTAGCTGTAGCTTTGTGTAGGTTGGGTTGTTGTTGTTGTTTTGTTTTTTTTTTAGGGGGGGGGGGGGTAAAACTTAAGACGCCTGTGAACTAAGAAAGGCATTAATGCTGCATAGATAGCTTATAAGAAGAGATGCAACAACAAAGGACACCACTTCAGACCGAAAGGAATAAGAACAAAAGACGAGATGCATAGGGTCATCCCCAAAACTCAGCGATAGAACAGTACACAGTGTGTTGTGGCGCGCACCCAAAATTTTCAGGAAGTGATGATGTCATAAAAACCTACAGCATGTCAATGAGCCTAGTGAAAATTGGGGAAACAATAAATTTCCAATAAAAAAAACTACACAGATCTTAGACTTCTATTACAACATGTGCACCCTTACATCCATTCTGAAGTACCATATAAAATTTGAAGTCTGAGTATTGAGTGGCTCAGGAGCCTTTTGCAACGAAAAATCTCAAGTCCACAAATATAATATTAATATTGTATAGATGCACACTTTGACAAGCGTTGTCGCATCTATCAAGTTGTTTCACAGTCCAGATTTTGTCTAACTCCTTGTCATAATAGCAACGCGACGAATATTAATAACGTTAGAATTTCTCAGTTGTGCTAAAAGTGGAGTTGGAACAACAAAAACTCATCGTGAATAGTTCACCAATTCCGTTTTACAAGTGCATACTTTGGCGAACGAACGTGAAAACTGTTCCTCAGCGGTTGGGTTGTTGTTTGTTTTTTTTGTTTTTTGTAAGGACAAACAAATTAACGTTTTCTGCATCAAGTTAGCAATATTGAAAACCGTATCGCGTAGCGCCGTGAACTACTAATGGTGCGGTTACTGTAAATTGAATTGTTAAGCACATTTTGTGTAATATTTCAAAATTGCCGCAGAAATTTAATGTTTTTAAAATTTCACTTTGACTGTAGATTTACCGATCAGAAAATCTTAAGGTCATAGAAAATATCACATTGCATGCAAAAAGTCAGTGCAGTAGAACAATCAGTTTTCTAGACAATTCAAACAATAGATCGAGACGTGGGTTTCTAAATACACTACAGCTGTTAGCTTAGATATAATTTTTGAAAAAAAATCAAACTCACCCAAATTTAAACAAGCGCTACAGCTGCTCATACAGCCCTGATTTGCCTGAAATATTTCATGGGCCTTGCGTTTGACCGGCAGAAGGTTCCATTTTAGAATAGGGGACTGGAGATGTCGGGGAAGATTTATTTATCTATTAATTTTTTTAGTTTGGTTTGAGATGCTAATTGACAACCTCCGATCCTTCATTTTAACGAACACAATGAACTTATGAAATCATCACTTCCTGAAAAATTCTCGGTGCGCACCACTGCACACTGTACACCGACCTATCGATCTATAAATGTACGAGTTTCGTGAATGACTTTGCGCAGCTCGGCATCAATGTTATTGTGCTGATTCCTGTAGGTCTGAACTGGTGTTCTTTGTTGTTGTTTTTTAACATTCAAAGAATGGCGACAGTTACTAGTTACTAATTAATAACGAATGTTGAAAGGGATACAAATGACAAACAGTTGAAGTTCAAACTACCAAGAAGAAATGGAAATGTTTCTACTTAAGTGCTACTAAAAAAATATATATATATATATATAATATAAATAGTTCACGATGAAAAGAAAAAGACATTGATAAAACAAAGAAAACAAATAAATAATAATGGAATAAATAAATCTTATATAATAAAAAAAAACAAAAAATACCCAACAACTCACGGGATTTTTAACAAGTCCTACCGTCGTTCATACAACTCGGAGTTGCTTCAAATTTGACAGGTGCATTTCTTTTAATTTGCGAACGTTTCTTTTTTACATTTAGAGACATGTTTAGGAGGATTAGTATTTTTTGAGTTTGCTTTGTATCGCTAATTTTTGCCCCCGATCCTTTCTATTTCACGAACATATGACGTCATCACTTCCCGCGATGTGTTCACTATTAAACACACTGATCCGTGCGCAAATTATTGCCATTCCATGTCAGTCTCGAATGCTGACGGGTGCGTAAGGCATATGTGTGCAAAGGAAGTGCCGAATGACGATTCTAAAGATAAACAAACAAACAAACAATGGCAAGAACAAACAACATGGCACCCCCGGGTGCCACAGCTGGTAATCAAATAAATAGACAAACATGCTTTTAAATCAAATTATGTCACAGTGGGAATTAGAATCCAGGGGAATTTGGAATTCCACTAGTGGAGATTAGAATTCCAATCTGTCCTAGGCTAAATTAGAATTCTCATTTGCACTGAATAAATCCAAGTGGAGAATAGAATTCTAATCTCTCCTAGGGCAGATTGGAATCCAAATTCTAGTTGAGATTAGAATCATGGATAAATAGATCCATATAAATGTTAGGAGCGGTGAGTAAGTGAGTTTTCAGCATTTGTGCGTTTCCTCGTGTGTGTTAGGGTGTTCCAAGTATCATACTCTGTTGGTGACACTGTTGGGGTAAAAATCCATCAGGCCGATAGAACAAACACTGACGCACGACTTCTGCCATGCAAAGTAATGGAGAAGGAGTTGCGAGACCCAGACTGCCAAATGTTTAAACTGTACAGTACAGCCGGGATTATTAAAAACTGGTTTACATATCTGGACTTAGTTGATATGAAATCTGCGGAATTCCCTGAATTAAACGACTTAGCAGTGAAGGACCTATGTGAAGTAACTCTCATTCAAGCTTCACGCCAAGCAACAGGCTGGCAAGCATCTGGTGCATCGAGAAAAACCGTGTACAAATGCAAGAGCTCATGCGATATGAAACGATGTTGTTGCCGCAAAGCAGGAATTGCATGTAGCACAAAGTGCCACCCAGGCAGTATTTCTTGCACAAATAATTAACATTTTAAGTATCGTTAACAAACAATAGTTTTTCTAAAGTTGGATGTTTATTAACATTTTTTAAAATAATAGTTTTTTTTAAAGTTAGAGGTTTAGTAACATTTTTAATAAATAATTGACATCAAAGTATCACAAACAAACAACAGTTTTTCTCAAGTTAGTGGTTCATTTACATTGTAAAAATAATAGTTCATTTTAAAGTTAATGTTTTATTAACATTTTTTAAAATACACGGTTTTTCTCAATGCACCAGATGCTTTTAGTCGTTTTTTCTAAAGTTAGTGGTTTATTACCATTTTTTAAAGATTGAGGCCCATGTTCAAAGCTCTTTTTCTGTGTTTCATATATAATGATTGGTAAGGCTTGATCCTATAAGTAAATAAAAGTAATTTTTATAAAACAAAATACTGGTGAATTGAAACCATGATTCTAATCTCAACTAGAATTTGGATCCCAATCTGCCGTAGGAGGGATTAGAATTCCAGCTCCACTTTTATTTGTTCAGTGCAAATGAGAATTCTAATTTACCCTAGGACAGATTGGAATTCTAATCTCCACTAGTGGAATTCCAAATTCCCTGGATTCTAATTCCCACTGTGACACATATATATATATTTTTCAAATGCTGTATTGGTGTGGATGAACTCGACTAATAAAACACAGGTGGTATAGAACACATTTGTCAAAATGAGCGGTAGTATAATTTTTGTTTTTTTGGAGGATTTACTTGAAATTTTGCATGGAGTCAAATTTCATACAAAACTTTATGAGTTGAACTTTTTTAATTGTTAGACCTGATTTCCTGTCTGTTTTCTTGTTGCTGTTGTGGTTTTTTTTTTTTATGCTTTGTAAAATAATAATATTAATAGTAATAAAAATAGTAGTAGTTGTACTTACAATAGAAGTAATGATAATAATAATAGTATTTATAATAATATTACTAATAATAATAATAGTAATAATAATAGTGGTAGTCGTAATAATAGTAGTAATAATACTAATAATAGGAATATTAATACTACTACTACTAATAATAATGATAATAACAATAATAATAATAATAATTGTATGTTTCTGATAATTAGACCTGATTATTCAGAAAACATAATTTATTTTAATTACGCGCAGTAAGAAACTGAAACACCAAAATGTGTTCAAGGTACATGCACTTTACTGCATGGAGTATTGTTCGCTGGGTATTCACGCATCGTTTTTTTCCAGTTCAAGATGTGTTCTTGTTGTACATGTGCTGTAGTGGCTTCGTGAGTGTTTGCTCAGTCATTGATGAAATAATGTGGGGTCGTAGCAGGGCTATAAGCAATGTCAAATATTGCCCAATTTTGACTTTACTCAGTCATGTATGGCAAGTATTGGCTGCATATATTACAAAGAAAGTAAAGCCTCCAATGTAGTCGTGGAGAGATTTTTAACGGCCGAGCCTTACATTCTACAAAATATTATATTACGCATAGAAAGACGTAAAAGTGTACGCGGGCATAATATTATAAAAAGGTATTGAAGTTCGCTATATTTTTAATACTTTCGTTGATTTTGAGTCACAACTGAGCTGAACAGAAAAAAAAAGACACACTTTCTTCGGTAGAATAAAAAAATATGACAAAAAAATTTCGTTCTGCGTCTCAGTTTACTCACTGGTGATCGGAACCCAACTTTATAAATCACAACTTACTTCCTTTATAAGTTCCGAGTCACAGAATACCGAAACGGTTCAATTGGCCAAATTCCGTCCGTCGACTTGCGCGCGTATAATCCATTGTCAACAATACAACAATTCGCACCACATCCTCTTCATAATTCAACGAAAAAGACTAGTACTTCAGAGCTCTGTGTTTAGTACTCAACGTGTTTATACGCGCGCAAGTTGTGGACATGTAGTGAAAGGAGGAAAGATCCGTCTCGGTTTTCTATGTCTCGGGTATTACGATAAAATGCCAGCAAGTGTCAAAAACAAAAGTAACATGAATACAATTTTTTTTTAATTCCGTCCTTGTCTATTATCCTGCAGTTATCGCATAGAGAAATAATACATGTGTATACTACATGTTATATACTAATTTTTGGAGATGTTTTTGGCCCATCTGTTTTTCTTCTCACCAGCCCACCATTTTTTTTTGGTATCTTATTTGATGTTTATTCAGTGATTGCTTGTGAGTCATTGTGAAGCATTTCCTGCCTCTGTCTTTCATCTTGACCTTTATTTACCATCCTACCTTTTACCTAAGGGAATTGAACTGTTTAAATAAGGATGAAAATGAATAATCGTCACACGCTCTGTTTTGTCTATGTCAATGAACATTTTAAACTGGGAGTATTTCATAGTGGTGTAATGTTGACACCCCCCCCCCCCCCAAAAAAGTTCCAAAAATTATAAAACGAATCTTTTCAAGTGTGAACTAGGTGAACTAGTCTAAGGCAATCGCATTTGATTCCACCCACTGTGATCCTTTAAGTTTTTGGCAATGTTTTTCTTCAAAGTCGTAAAACTGTAGATACTATGATCTTTATTCTTTTATTGTTTAATGCTCCCTTTGATAAGTTTACAGCAAAGGAAGACAGTTTTTGACGTGCGTTCAGTTTGGTGCATTGTACCCTGGTGTGCATAAGTTCTGGAGCCAGGCTGTGGATTATTGGAGAGCGAGAGAAAGAGAGCGAGTGAAAGAGAGAGAGGGAGAGAGAGACAGAGAGAGAGAGAGTTAGAAAATGGTGTGAGCACAGGTTTATTTCGGGCAATGCCGGGCACTGCCGGGCACATCATTGAGTAAAATAAATAAAATTAACAAAAAAAATGAAAACGACCAATTTTGAAGAACTCTGATATTTCACCCGTCCTTAAGACACGCCCACACCACACCAACAAAACGATCGTTGTCTTTCACCCCCAATTTGAATTTCACAACAGAGAGAAAAACAAAAAATCTTGACCTGACAAAAAAAAATGTTTCTAAAAAAAACAAAAACACGTTTGATGTCCACCGCGCTTAGAAACGATCATTGTTTTGAGCCAAGCCTGATTTTATATGCAGAAAAAAAATACTTTGTTCTCGAACTTTACGTAAAAAAGCATGCAAAATCTATAAGTCTCAGCAAGGCTTGATGCAAAGTGAAAAAATGGCAAAAAGAACAAGATTTTGGACTTGTGTATTTGGATTTTGTATAGTTCTTAAATCCCATTTGGGAAATTTGCCTTAGTATCATTGGAGTCCAGTTACAACTTTATCCGACACGTCGTCGCCACAGTGCAGCGCCGGTCGGCACTTGGGGGAGGCGTGGGGTGTAGGGATAAGTTTTAATTTTAATTTGTCGTGGGCAGCGGCCTGTTCGGTCTGATCTCCCCGATTTCCAACTGGTAAGGTATCTTGAACATTATTTTGCAATGTGCACACTGACGCTCCGAGTTTTTTCAAGTCTAGGTGCCCATTCCTACCTCCCATAGGATCAGAGACGGGAAAATTTCAAAAAAGGGGCCAAAAATTCCAACATGCCTGAACCGACCGGGGATTCAATCCCAGTACCTTCGGCACGAGAGCCATCACTTTGCCTTTAGACCAATGTGTCCCACAAGATAAGTAGCCGTATTAATTTAACATTGAATCTACAGTGACCTAATATTGTTTCACCTTTTACCTAGACATTGTCCATCAACTGTAGGACCTTATCCTCCGACAATGACTTCCATTCCTTTCTGTCTGTCTGTCTGTCTTTCTCATCCATGTTGTTCCCACCTCTCTTTTTGATATCATCCTGACATCTTCTTCCTGTTTTTTTCTGCCTGTCCGTGGTTGCCATTCAGTGCACGTTTTGTCCATCTATTGTCATTCATCCTTCTCACATGTCCGGCCCAATTCCACTTTTGACTTAAGCTTCTACATTTTTTAAATTTTTTAAATTGTTTTGTTGGTTCAATTTCCAACGTTTTTTATTTTTACCCTGTTGAAGGTTTAAACACCGACAGCTTGATTTGTCTCACCTTTTAAGTTGCATTTTATTCTATCGTTTTGATATTAAATCTTTTTCTTTTCAAGGGCCTCAGATTTGGAATTCTCTGCCTCTGTCTTTGAGAGAGACTGAACATTTTATGACTTTTAAACATCAGCTGAAGAATCATCTTTTTACTCCCTGAATGCCGATCTAATTTGTTATTGCTGTTTTCTCTTGGGTATGCTTGTGTATTGTGGGTCTGATTATATGATAATTATAAATGTTGTAAAGCGCTTAGAGCCTGGTTGTTAACAGGATGAAGCGCTATACAAGTGCTGTGTGTAATTATTATTATTACAATTTCTTACACGAGACTTTGCTACATACAAATTTTTATTTTTGATTTTGAACATCCTGTTAGGATAATTAGACGTGAGTTTTGTCACTATGATCGAATAGAGTTAAAAACGCTCCTCGGGATTGTGTTACTTTTATTATTATTATTATTATTATTATTTTATTATCATTTTTACACAGAATTACACATAGAGAGACAGAGAGGCAAAGATGAAGAGAGAGAAGAGAAACAGAGACAGCGAAAGACAGAGAGAGAGAGAGAGAGAGAGAGAAAGAGAGGGGGAGGAGGTGAAAATTTCCAAAAGAAAAAAAAACTAGATACAAAAAGACAAAGAAAGAAGAAGAAGAAGAGGAAGTGAAAGAAAACAACAACAAATAGAAAAACAAAACCAGAACGTTCAAATATTTGGCATATTTCACTTCGATATTGGGTAATCGATTTCACTGTTTTCAAGAATTCAACTCCTGGCTCTGCACTCGTGTAATCTCTCAGCTGTAGAAAGTCAATCGATACCGGCAGCATTCGCCCATGGACACACCTCACTCAAGTCAATAAACCGTGAAAGAAAAATTACGAAAAAAAAACACCAAAAAACTTTAATCTCACAAGCGGTTGTGTTTTTTTTTGTTACGTGTTCCCGGCCAATCTCCGTTTTTTGCTCGCTCGTTATTCGCGGTCAATTCATTTAATTGCCTTGGCTTTAAAAATATAACGATTTACAGTACGTGTAAGCAGCTTACATTTGTAGCTTGTAGCAAATAGAACCTGCACATCAGTGGTTCTCAAGCTTTTTTCCTCCAGACGGCCCCCGCCCACATTTTAACCGAATGTGTGGATTTCATGCACATCCGAAGAAGGCATTATGCCTGTGGATCCATGAAAGAATTATTTCCTGACGTGGACACGCAGCGCCTCTTGTCATTACTGAAAGAGGCCGAACTCCACAAGCTGATGTAACATACTTTTATCATATTCACAACATTCATAATAAAATATAGACATACTTTACAGTACGGACTTTTTCCTGTTAGATTTTTTACACGGACCAAGATACCTTGGCAGTTGGACATCGAGAAGAGTAGGCCAAACAGGCCGCTGCCCGGGCAAAATTAAATAAGATTTATCCCTATCACTCAAACCCTCATAAAAAACAAAAATATCTGCCGATCGGCGCTGCACTGTGGCGACGACCTGTCTGCCCCATTTGTAACCGGGCTTCAATAGCACTAAGGAAAATTTTACAAATGGGATTTAAAAAGTATACATAAAAAAAAACATTTATTTTTTTTGAAATATGTAACTTTCACCACAAACACGGACTTACGTACTTATAACCCAAATACCTACTAAATACACGTTTTTACCTACTTGTTGGCAGCTAAGTGTTCCAAGTTCAAATAACAATAATAATACCACATAACAACGTTATTTCACTTATTTATGAATAACTAATTGTCCCCTTAAAGTGACAAGGTTCTAACTCCCTTTGTCAACTTTTGAAACATTGATGATTAAAGTATAGCTTTTAGAGATACGACTTTTTGTTTCTTTTTAGTAACACTTACAAATAACACATAACTTGATACTTTGACACACAATGAAGAAAGCTTGTAGAAGTAGTGTGTAGTATGTAACTTAGTTCAGCTAAAAAGTGGAGATAGAGCCTTGTCATTCTAAGGGGGATGTAGTGATGAACAGATACCTGTAATGCCAGAACCAAAGACAGTCAGTCGATTAGAACTCATCAGTCAATGAGACTTTCGTTTTTGCTTTTCACTCACGATTTTTGGAGAGTATTGGACAGGTGCAGTTATTGAAAGAGAAAGTCTCGCATCGTCTTTGGGAACTCATGGAGATCGGTGCTTCGTTTTGATGGCAAACAGCGTCCTCCATCCATCCATCCATCCATAAATATATCCACCCATTTGTCTGTCTTCCGTTTTTATGTCCATCTATCCTTCCATCCATCTATTCATCCATCATACATCCATAATATACCCATTCACCCATCCATCCATCCATCCATCCATCCATCCATTCATCCTTGCATCCATCTATTCATCCATCCATACATCCATCTGTGTACCCATTCACCCATCCATCCATCCATCCATCCATCCATCAGTCTATTCATCCATCCAGCCATCCATCCATCCATCCACTCACGCAATCATCCGCCCACCCATCTATCTATCCAATCATCCATCCATAAACCCATTCATCCATCCACCCATCAGTCCATCCATCAGTCCACCCATTCATTCATCCTTTCATGTCACCAATGCAAAAAAATAATAAAATAAAAAATATATACTCCCTGGGTAGGCGAAACGTACCTCCTATGAGTAAATTCCACCCCAAGTGGAAAACCTCTGATGTAGAATCTGCCACTGTTTCATGTCCCTGGGCTTCTACCCTGTGATTGCCTGGTCTGGTACATGCAAGAAATTAAAAAGCAATTTGGAACAGATTACAAAAGTTCTTTTTTCCTGTCGGTTCCAGCCAGAAACTTTTTCTTGATCATGCAAATTCGGCAGAGGACGGGGAGTCTGTGCCAAAGAGAGAGAGAGAGAGAGAGAGAGAGAGAGAGACAGTTTTTCCATAAGCTTCTCAACCGCTGTTTCTGTTGTTGTTTTTCTTTTTAGATCGGGGGATTTTCTTGATGTTTGATGTGCAGGAGTTGTACAATGTCTTTTGAGTGAATCAGTCATGGAAAATTATGGCCGTTTGTGAAGCGCAGGGGGTGGGGGAGGGAGAGGAGGAAGGGAGAAGATGATTTTCAAAAAAGAAGGGGGTGGGTGGGTGGAGGTAATAGAAACAAATGCGGTTGGGTGAGACACATCCTCACGTTACTGTTCTGTCAGAAAGTGAACACAAATGAAAAGAAAAGAGATTTAGCTAGAATTCCTTTCCCTCTTTTTTTATGTAGGTGTATGTGAATTGAAATATTTGCTATTGGACCGGTGGTTTTAAAACCCACAGATGGAAGGATGGATGGATGGATAGATGGATGGTTGGGTGGGTGGATGGGTGAATGGATGGACGGATGGGTGAGTGAGTTGGTAGGTGGATGGATGGATAGGTGGGTGGGAGAGAGGATGAATGGATGGATGGACGGGTGGGTAGGAGGATGGGTGGATGGGTGAGTGTGTTGGTAGATGCATGGGTGGATGGCTGGGAGAGTAAATGGATGGATCGATGGGTAGATGGATGGATGGATGAGTGGATGAATGCATCAATGGATGGATGGTCGGATGGACTGGCGGATGGACAGACGGATGGATTGATCGGTGAAACGTTATGTTAGCCCTGATTACGAACACAAATAACAACTCTGCCCACAATATTGACACAACAATTCAACACCAATACATTAACAACAACTCAAAAATGCAACGGACATCAACTGCCACGTAACAATTACAAAACGACACTTCAAGAAACAGAAGAAACAGCAAGCCTTTGTTGTTTTCCTTGACATTTTAGCAAATTATTCAATCTATAAACGGTCTTCTCGGGGAACAGAAAAACAGCTTCTCTCTGCGCCGAGCCATAGAGACGTGGTGTTTACGTTCAAGCAATCATCTCTGGCTTTTCTGTCTTTTTCTTTGTGCGCGTCTTGGCCGCCTTACTTTCTGCTTGTTCTATCTCCATTTTCTGAAAAAGCTATTCTTGCTTGTAAGTACGTACCTTAAGCATTTTTGAGCTGGGGGCGTTTACGTGCACGTACCTATCCCTAACCCAGTCCTTCTTCTCAACCCAACCCTAAATCTTATCGAATCCCCAACCCGGCCCCTTTACCCTTTTCAGGAAAAAAAAACAACAGGAAAATAAAAAGAAAATCTGAAAAAATAATTACTTCAGCCTGTTGTTAGGAGTATTTCCGGAGGAGTTCTCTAGCTTTGGAGTCACAAGACGTTTTAAAATACGTTCCCTTGGCGAAAAAAAAAATTGGGGACAGTACGTTCAAGTAACAGCATTCTTCTAAAAAACTGGAGATCTTTTAGTATGTAGAAGAGGTATAACAAATGTACACGCTGACATTTGTTTAAAAGGTGTTGTGGCGCTTATCAAGTTGTTTCATAGTTCTGATTTATTCTAACTTCTTATCAAAATACTAAAGCTGCAAACGTTTAACGTGGAATTTCTCAGTTGTGTAAAATGTGAAGATGGAACAAACACGAACTGAGGTTGCGATTGGTCCAGTCAAGTCTAGACTACCCCTGCAATCCCAGTTTAAAGATGTCCGTTAACTCTTTTCCTGGTGATTTAAAACTCTGGAGCGAAATTCTGAGACAATTCAAGACATTTTTAGCTTCAGCTTAATTGCATTCGGCACATGAGCCGGTTTTGATTGACTGTCTTGTTCATTGTCGGTATCACGATATTGAGCTTCAGTAAGATCCTGCACACTGACCAACTGGTTGGGTCTTATTGAAACTCCATGTCGTGACGTCTCACCCGAGACGTAGAATACCTACACGAACCATTCCTTCTTTCATTATATGTCCACAACTTGCGCGCGTATAAACACGGTGCGAATTTGTTGCATTGTTGACATGGATGATACGTGCGCAAGACGACAGACGGAAAATGACAGATTCATTCGTCTCGATATTCTGTGTCTCGGGTCTCACCATGCCCACTACTGGGGCGATTTAAATCGGGTAGTGCGAGCCACAGACTAATAAAATACCCAGACTGGATGATCCCATTGTGTGACGTCACAAAACAGCGAAAGGTCATGAACCATCCGCCATTCTAGGTTTACTTTAGCGACCGACGCTTCAGCATAGCTACAATTTTGAATGACACCATTTTGACGCGCCTACTGAACGCGGAAGTTTGGTTCCGCACCAAGAAATTAATACATGTACAACCAATCTTGACAAATAAAAAGAAATTTCTACCGCAGATAGAAATAGAATCGGAATTTCCCGAGCGGCGGCCATGTTGGTTATACGGCCGCCGCTCGGGAAATTCCGTAAAAAACGACACAGCCCGAAGCTCGTGTTTCCAGTCTGGTTAATTTATTAGTCTGTGGTGTGAGCTGGGTCTTCCTTTGATGGCGCACTGACTCGATGCTGTTTTGTTTAGGTTTTACTGTGAGATGTGAAGATTGCGTGAGTTAAACAGGACCTGACACATTCATTGGTGAGACTGGAAAAACATCTCTGTAAAAACTGGGAGACTTAGGCCTACGTCTTGTATCTGTTGTCCTAGATGTTTGTATTGTCCAATGGCAGGCGGGTGAAAAGAAAGAATATATGGAGGGGAGAGGTGACACGTGTGGGCTTGGTCACAGCGAACGAATACTCAAGTCAGTAAGAGACACTGCAAGATAGTTCGGCTACAATCGTCTCTGTTGCTTTGTTGTTGTTTTTTTTGAGAGACGGAGTGGCCGAACGATCAAGCGATCTGTTTTCTTCTTGGCAATCCGACGGGTGGCGTTGCAGAGGTCGCGGGTTCTAGTCCCATCTTGATCATTTCTCTTTCTTCCTTCGTTCACTCCCGCGTTGCTTTTCTGAGCATTAAGTAGGCACTACAACTTCCATTCGCCTCAAATTTTCTTTGTCGTATGAGCTCGGCCACGTCCAGCATGTCTTGATTATATTATTAGCAGAAAGAGTTATCGCGCCTGCTGCGTCAAAAGAGACTTAACTCAGAGCGGCACCAAACTTTATTCTGTGAATTTCGATCGTAAAATTAAGGTAAAGATACGTGCGTTCGAAATCCGAGCTCCTTATTATAACAGCATTTGTTTGTTTTTTTTCAGCGACTGTCCAAACACAGAATCTCCTCTCCGTCACCAAGATGCACTATTTTTGTCGCGGATTGATACAATGTTTGTTTATTTGGGTGTCTGCTTTGCATGTTATTTAAATAACGCCACTATTGTAGGCGACAAATCCGCGATCTGTTGAACACAAAGCGCGAGAGACGCGACAAATCCGGGATCTGTGGAACACAAAAGCTCGAGAGATGCGGCGTCTCCTGATTTGTGTGATTTGTACACACAGACAAGAGTGTCAACCCTAACTGCCGTAACTCGAATGTTGGCAACATTTCAGGGGAGGCAAAACCATGTCTGTTTCCTTTTACTGCCCAATGCTCCATAATTATTCGTGAATGGATCTGACAAAATCGAGCTTAAGGTGAAAGACCAAATACTTGAGAAAATCTCTCCAAACAATTTCCATGGAAATGGAGATTTGCTTTTCAAATGAAATCCCAGCCCTTCATTTCTGCATTCCTTTGGGATATTTTGATTGAAATCGTCTTTGAGATATTTTATTTTGTTTTTTTAAAGAGGTATAAAAATTCGCCTTAAGCCTGATTTACATAGACAAAGTAAGTACACCCACATAGACTGTGAGGGGCGCAAAGAGGCCGTTATCGAGCTGACGCGCTGTAAAACTTAAACTCAAACTCAAAGCCAGATCTACCCACATAATTGATATCCACTACTGTGGTCTTAGGACTAGAGCATGGAACTACTCTAAACAAGGGATACCAGGACGAATCAACTTGAATAATTCCGTCCATCACCCTAAGCGCGTGCCAAGGATGTCAACAATAGAACAAATGATCACCTCATGCCTCCATCATATTATTTATTTTCACCTTTCACCCAGGCATTGTCCATTGGCTGTTGTTATAATTACGTACGCACCCCAAGGTTTTTGTGCCAAGGGCGTGTACGTACACGTATCTATCCCTAACCCCGTCCTTATCCTCAACCCTAAATCTTATCCAATCCCTAACCCTGTCCCCTTACCATTTCAACCAAAAAACAGGAGGAAAACAAAAAGAAAATCTGAAAGAATAATTAATTAAGGCTATTGTTAGGAATATTTCGGGAGGAGGTATCTAGTTCTGTCGCCACAAAAGGTTTTAAAATACGTACCCCTAGCGCAAGAAACCTGGGGGGACGTACATCTTTCCGATAATGATTTCTATTCTATTCCTTATACATGATGTTCCTCCTCTCTGTTTTATGTCGTCTTGCCATGGTTTCATAATACCTCCCTACCATTCCCTCCCTCCCCCCTCCCCACCCCACCCCACCACCCACCCCCAAAAAAAGCTGCCGATCTGCGCTGCACTGTGGCGACGATGAGCCTGCAATTTGGGAAATTTGCTTTAGTGTCACTGCAGCCCAGTTACAACTGGAGCAGAGATGTTGTCGCCGTAGTGCAACGCCGGTCGGATTTTTTCCTTTTGGGGGGTGGGTTGGTGGGGGGGGGGGGGGAGAGAGAGAGAGGGTAGATAAATTCATATTTAATTTTGCTTGGTAGAGGCCTGTTCGGCCTGCTCTTCTCGATTTCCAACTGTCAAGGTATCTTTAACGTGTGCAACGTGCACAAGGGCCCTTCGAGTTTTTCGTCCTTATCCGAGAAGACTAGGTACTCGATCCTACCCACCATAAGATAAGGGACAAGAAAATATGAGAAAAATCCAAAACTCTGAATATCCCTGCACCGACAGGGATTTGAATCCGGTAACTTCGGCATGAGAATCGAGCACCTTGCTTCTAGGCCACCGTGGAGCATTGCTTAGTTTCACTTGACGTCACCAGGCACCTCGAAATTTTGAATTTTGTTTTGTGCTTCGGCCAAATTTTTAAGGTCACGTGTTTCAATTTTTACTAGATTTTCAATTCTTCATTTCGGATTATCATCAATTTTTGCCAGTTCTCATTCTGAATCGTCGTGCCAAAAACAACAATAACAACAACAACAAAAAAATCATTGCAAATGCGCATGTTCTGCGGCCGTGCTGTCTACGCCACATTTCTGAAATGATATAATATGGTAACGAAAAGGGCAGAAGGTAAATACACTATATAAATTCCCCACGCGGACATACGACCGTGTTCTAGAAGAACCCCAAATTTCATGAATACGCTGATAGGATTTCTGGAATCGCGGCTGATTTGATGCACGTGGATTGCACTCGCAACGGGAGGTTACTCTAGAACAGCTTCAAATCGAGACTGGTGTTGGGGTGTTCGACACAAGTATTCGAATATTCGAATAGCGTCTTTTGTCGAATATTCGTTCAAATAGTTTTTTTTTAAATTATTCGACATTCAGATCCGAGACTTTTTTCCCCCATAGACAATAGATAACCCGTGGAATATGTTGGTTCAGGGGCAAGGTGCACGCCTCGGTCGGTGGGGGCATGTTGGAATTTTGGGGGAAAAATTGTGATCTCATGGTAGGTAGAACTGAGCACTTAGACTTCTAGGATAAAGACGAAAAAAACAACAACACTCGAATGGCCCGTGTGCGCACTGAGCACGTTAAAGATACCTTAACTGTTGAAAGTCGAGAAGAGCAGGCCAAACAAGGCCGCTGCCTGGGCATTTTTTTTTTTTAAATCCTTGCCATAAGAGCACAAAAACAAGTACAAAAAAATATATATTAAAAGAAACAAGAAAAGAGACATGGAAATGGGGACCCCCCCCCCCCCCTTCACGCCTAGCGGAAGATGGAAGTGATTTAAATAATTAGACTAACGCCAATGGTAATGATATGTGTTTAAAATTCAGCACTTCGGAATTCCTTCTCAAAAGGACATAAACTAAGGAATATTACAAAAGATTTGTTTACAAACTACAGTGCAGTGTAACATCATAAGTAAGAAAAGCCAACGCGTGTCACAGAAAATATTATGCGGATTGGCCTGAGGCGACGACCCCCTCCTCCTCCCCCCCCCTCCCCCCCCCCCCCCCCCCACTTAAAATTTTGAGGCCCTAGGCTTCAGCCTATCTAGCCTAATGGTAAATCTGACGCTGGGCGCAATTTTTTTTTTTTTCTCTCTAGAAAATTGAAGTTTGGCGTGGGACAAGAAATGTGCAGAAGCTCAGCTTTATGGGAATCCTTGGATATTGGAAACAGTGTAAAAAAATCGAATAATGATTAAGGAATAATCGATATTCATCCGAATAATACATTGGTTCCACCCAACACTAATCGAGATTAACAATTTTAGTTTTTTTTTGCTGTTCTTGTCTGTTGTATTAATAATAATAATAATAATGTATAGCATTTATATAGCGCATATCCATTTAAAATGCTCTATGCGCTTTACAGAAACAACATGTCAACCACAGAGCAGAATGGCGCGCCTTTCGTTGTGGAGGATTTCTGCTCTTTGCATTTGCACTTCTCTTTTTTTGCATTTGTCTTTGCATTTTCTATACTCTTTGGGGAAGTCGGGGGGGGGGGGCACAGACTAATTAATTAACCAGACTGGAAACACGAGCTTCGGGCTGTGTCGTTTTTTACGGAATTTCCCGGGCGGCGACCGCATATTCCAACATGGCCGCCGCTCGGGAAATTCCGATTCTAGTTCTATCTGCAGTAGAAATTTCTTTTTATTTGTCAAGATTGGTTGTACATGTATTAATTTCTTGGTGCGGAACCAAATTTCCGCGTTCAGTAGGCGCGTCAAAATGGTGTCATTCAACAGTGTAGCTATGCTGAAGCGTCGGTCGTAAACGTAAACCTAATGTGGCGGATGGTTCATGACGTTTCGCTGTTTTGTGACGTCACACAATGGTATCGTCCAGTCTGTTTATTCTATTAGTCTGTGGGTGGGGGAGAGGGAGGGGACAGGGATTATGAGCTTGCTTGTTCTTAATTTTGCCCCGGGCAGCCGGTCTTGTCCGGCCTGTTCGTGTGGACTTCCAACTGCCAAGGTATCTTTAACTTGCGCATCTTGTACACGAGCCATCCGAATTTTTCATCCTTATCGGTGAAGACTAGGTGCTCGATCCTACCTACCATAGGAGGAGGGACAGGAATTACCCTTAAGTTTCTTACATGCCTGCACCGACCAGGAATCGAACCCGGCGCCTTCGGCATTATAGGCGAGTACCTTGCCCCTAGAGCAGCATGTTCTGTTGTAGATTAATTTTGACTTCCTGCGTTTGATTTTGTTGACGTCGCTCCTGGCACATGGCATGATGTTTCGGGTCAGAATGACCTGTGTGAGTGTGGTTGTTGAAATGTTGCTAACGGCAGTTTAATTTCGCCATCAACAGTGAAAAAAAAAGAAATGACGGTATGAAATGATAATCGTTGATTTTTCTTTGGGAGATAATTATACGAAAGTGTTTTATAAACAAACAAATTATCTTCCTGTGGACACGCTGACCTGTGGAGAGTGTTTGCTCCGCACTTGTCCGGGGGAACTGTAGTCTGATCAAAGGTACTGGAAACAATAAGATGAGACAGCTAGAGCGTTTAGCCTGCACAGATTTCGCACCGCCACCTAGCGGCGAATGCGCGGAAGTCATGAACAATGCCGTATTTTACAAAGGCAAATAGGGAAAATATTGAATTTTGTTCACTGTCCCAGATATCTCTGTAGGCCTTGATTGACGTCACTTAATTTGTAATTTTAACTTCAATCGCTGTGGGGAAATTCTGGCTATTTTTCTTCTTTTTTTAGTCCTAGTAGGGCTGTTTCAAATCTACACCATTAATTTACCGTTATATCAAGCATTTTTTTCATGCTTTGCGCCATGGGTCCCGCCCCCGATCAGCGCGCAAAGTGCGTGCAAGTTTTTATTTTAGAGGTCCAAAGAAGAGAGTGTCTCATCTTATCGTTTCTAGTATGTGTTCTCTGCTCAGCTGTAGCTTACCATGTACATGTAAAATCCTACGATCCCTGACAAAGGCCACAGTATCTGGTGTTTGAGGATCGCGCTGCGTCGGGGGGGGGGGGGGAGGGGGGAGGTCCAAAAAGATCTACAGGGTTTTTCCTTGGGAGGGGGGGAGAGAGGCGCAGAGACAGAGAGACACACACAGACTGAAAGAGAGAGTGGCTGTGGGGAGGGAGGCAGAGAGAAATAGAAGGGGAGAAAGAGAGACCGACAGAGGAATGGCACAGAGAGAGTAGGGGCTGGAGGGTGTGGTGAGGAGGGAAACACTCAGAGAGAGAAAGAAAAAAAAAACCAGAGGGCATAGAGAAAAATAGACAGACAGACAGACATAGAGACAAAGGCAGAAGAAATGAATACAAAAAAAAGAAACTTGATTTGTGTGTAAGGGGGGGGGGCAATAAATGCTTTGGAGATCGATAGTGATCGATTAATTAATGTTGTTTTTTACCATGGCAAGGTGAGGAAAATAATCAAACCATAATTATATATCCCATATCTACATCAAAGCCGCATTGAATTCTCTTTTGAGTATAATGATAAAGAGTAGCACGTCTGATTTACCATTACTATTGACAAAATCTTCCATTTATTCTTGTGTTATGTTTTGACCTACATTTCTCAAAACGGGTCATGCCCATTGGACTTAATGAGTTTACGCCAACCCAGACTGCAACATTTGTTCGGAACCCTTACAGGATTTCAATATGGTAATGTATTACATGTGAAGAGTAGTAGTAGCTGATCTATACTGATACATCTGCTTCCTCATTGAAGACCGCAAGAACCAGACATTACCATTTCAACCACTGACGTCACAGAACCTTGTGCCTGCCCTGAATTTTAAGTTTTATCAAAGCTACTAGAAGCGATAAGATGAGACACTCCCTCCTTCACACATCTAAGGCGATCGTGCACACAGTTTGTGCGCTGATAGTGGGCGGGGCCCATGGCGCAAATCATGAAAAGAATGCTTGATATTAATGATAAATTAATGATGCAAAATTGTGACAGTGGTACTGCGACTAAAAAAAAACCCCCAGAGTTTTGCCATGGCGTTTGAACTTAAAATAACACAACAAATGACGTCAATCAAGGTCTACAGCTATAGCTGAACAGTGAACAAACTTCAATATTTTCCCTATTTGGCCTTGTAAAATACGGCATTGTTCATGATTTCCGCGCGTCCGCCGCTAGGTGGCGGTGCGTAATCTGTGCCCGCTAATCGCGCTGGCTGTCTCATCTTATTGTTTCTAGTCTCCTTGGATTTATTTCTCCTTTCGTCGGAGAGTTCAGGACACCGTGCAGACAGGGAAAATTGAGATCAACACTAGCAACACGGCTGATGACTGGCCCTGAAAAGAAAATTCCAGCTTGTTTGAGATAACTGTCGGTTTTGTTACGGACTCGACAGGGGAAATCTAAATAAATATGGTTTAGATAATTTAATAAAATGTTGTCATTCGTAAACTGTGCACATTCCTGGTAAAATACTGATTTTAACATGACCCGACCTCATTTCTTGATCGTTCAAACTCCACTACTTGCACAATTGGGAAATTCTACGGTTCAGTTTGTCAAATTCCGTCCGTGACTTGAGCGCGTATCATCCATGTCAACAATGCAACAATTCGCACCACACACCTTCATAATTGAACGAAAAAGACTAGTTTCACAGAGATTTGTGAGTAGTACTCACCGTGTTTATACGCGCACAAGCTGTGGACATGTTTTATAGTGAAAGGAGGAATGGCCCGTCTCTGTATTCTGTGTCTAGGAGAAACCCATCCTTGCTGCAAGTGACCTACATAATAGCACCTATAAAACTGTAGCGTACCTCTACGTCGCTGCTTTCTTTGGAAATTTTGTAGAAAGGCTAGAAAGTGACGGGTGGGGCAGGGGTTTGGGGAGGAGGGGAAGAGGTCTGCTCAGAGGCGTGATTTTTTTTAGTACTCACTTTCCTAAATTCTAGAGCGGGGCAGCAACACACCCCCAAACACAGGTCATCGGCCAAGGGATTTCTCGTCCTACCGGACACTGCCATAGGCGCTGCAATCTCTGGACTGTGCACTCTAACCCTAACCCTAAAATGACTCTGAACGTCAGCGAAAATCCCTGTAATATGTTGGAGCTGTTGCTGCCACGCTCCTGAATTTGGTAAAGTGAGTACGAAAAAAAATCATGCCGCCCATAGCGCTGCTTTTAAGCTTGTACATAAATAAATTTTCAAATTGCATATACATCTTTTTCTGTAGTTTTTTTTTTTTTGTACACATCCTGTGCAAACTTTATAACAAAAGATTTACCGTAAATGCCTTGAACCTACAGTACCTGGCTGACCTAGTTTTCTGCACGGCCATTATTATTATTACCTGAGAAATTAAACAGGGGGAGGCAACAATGTACGTGTATTGGCGTCTACACGGAGTGACTTTCCTTGGCTATTGATTTCGTCCAGAGCAGCAGGTGCGGGTTACGCGTACTGAACATCCAGCGTGTGTGTTCGTGGCAAAGTTCTACTCCGTCACTGCAGAACATGAACGCATGCATGATGTGGAAAAGGTCCCAGGGTCCCACCACCCCAGAACAAGACACCCACCAACCCTAGGACAAAAAGAATCCGGTACCATCAGAGCCATACACCCCCCCCCCCCTACCAGGATTTTTGATACAAGTACCCCGGTTGACCCCAAAACCCCAGGATCCCAGGACCCCAAAACACTCGACCCTGGCAGCACAGAACCCCAAAGCTTAGATCTGTACCATCCGAGAACCCCAAAAATTCGGACCCTACCAGCTCAGAACCCTACATTTATAACCCTACCATCCTAGAACCCAAAACCGACGATCCTGCTGTCCCAAAAATCCCAAAACATAGGATCCTACCATCTCAGAACCAAAAAAAAAAAAGCAAAAATACACAGGACCCTACAGTCCCAGAACCGGAAACATAGGAGCCAAAGATCCCAGCATACCAAGACCACATGGACCCCTAAACCCCAATACCCCAGGATCCCAATACCACATATTCAAAGGGGAATCCGCAGTCTGGGGACCTTGGACAAAGAGAATCCATGGGACATGGTTGCCAAAGCTTCAGAAACATCATTTTCCTACTTAGTGGTCTTGTCAATAGCATACACTCTGCTCCGCTATTTTTACGGAACATGACATCTGAAAAACTCTCGTTGCCTCTATAGCGGTGAGGAGCGGAGCGGAATGGATGCTGTGGACACGTGTACAGAGGCAAATAGTGTTTTACTTTTTTATACACCATTTCCCGTGAAAATAGTGGAGCGGAGCCGATACTGTGGACAAAGTAGACAGCGACTGGGTTTCACTTGTTCATACGTCGCATACCGTAAACATTGCTTAGCAGAGCCGATGATGTGGACAAGACAATTTAGAGTCAATATTTTATTCAAATCGGCAGTAGCCATGCCTACTATCTTCCTGCGTCATCCGTATTTTTTTCTGGAGCAAGGGATTTAGATGTAACTTAATTTAACCTTAAATCTTAAGTCTAACTTACGAATATCGAATAATCTCCTATAATTGACATCTGAGGCGAACTCTTTGACGGGATCGGTTTTTCTAAGCTGCTTTTCAATTAGAGATTTTTCATCTCTCCCCTAATGAGTTCACTTCCCAAGTTGTCGGTTAATGGTGACCCCAGTTCGTGTTTGTTCTGTCTCCATTTTCTGAAAAACTGGAGATCTTTTAGTATGTAGAAGAGATATAACAACTCCACACTTTGACACTTGTTTAATATGCGTTGTGGCACTTATCAAGCTGTTTCACAGTTCTGATTTATTCCAACCCCTTATCATAATAACTAAAGCTGCAAACGTTTAACGTGGAATTTCTCAGTTGTGCAAAAAGTGGAGTTGGAACAAACAGGATCTGCGGTCGCGTTATGTTTACTTCCTGTTAGCTCTGTTCTGTGGAGCCTAGGGACTGATACCATCGATCTATTCCCTCGTTACTAAGTCCATCTATCCACCCATCTATCCCATTCATCAGTCCAACTGTCCGTCCATCCGACTGACAAACCATAACCATTCATCCCATCTGTCTATCCAATTCGTCCGTCATCTCTTCAAGCCATCCATTATTAATCAAAATTTTAGAACATCATCCATACGGCTGTACATCAATCCCAGTAGCAATCCATAACCAGCTGGCAATCCATCTATGAAGCCGACTACCTATCTATATAGCAGTCCGCCCGTCTGTCGGACTACCTGTCCGTCCGTCCGTCCGTCCATCTGTCCATCCATCCATCTATCCACTCATCCACTCCTGCAAAAAGTCATCCAATCATCCATCCGTCCACCCACCAACCCACAAATCCATCCATCCATCCATCCACCCACCCATCCATCCATCCATCCATCCATCTATCCATCTATCCATCTATCCATCCACCCATCCAACCATCTATCCATCCATCCATCCATCCATCACCCACCCAACCAGCCATCCATTCTTCCATCCATCTATCCATCCACCCATCCATCCATCCACCCATCCATCCATCCACCCATCCATCCATCCATCCATCCACCCATCCATCCATCCATCTATCCATCCATCCATCTATCCATCTATTAATCCACTCACCTACTCATCCATCCACCCATCTATCCATCCATCCATCCATCCATCTATTCATCCACTCACCCACTCATCCATCCACCCATTCACCTAACCTGCACGTCTGAAGCATTCAACTATCCACGTATATAAATCGACACATGTTTAGTATCGAACATGAAGCGACACCCAAAACTGTTCTCAGCAAATCGAGACACACAACGACCGTTTTTCCCTTCTATCTTTTCACAAGTGTATTTCAAGCCACGATCAAGCGCAGCCGGCGTTTTCTGTACGATTAACTATAACGGTTTTTGGTCAATCTAATGTTAGAACGTGCGCATGACGACACTGCCAGGTGTGTACTGGCGTCATCACAATGTCGTGACGTCACGGGGCATGCCGCACAATTTGGGTCATCAACAGCTCTCTCAAAAACAAAATTATTGATCCGTTGTTTTTTTTTCTCTTATATGTAAATGTTTAGGAAGGAGAGAAAGAGAGAGAGAGATAGAGACACGGAGAGAGTGGGACACAGGGACAGACAGAGGCCTGGAAAGAGAAAGAGAGAGGAGGTCAGAGAGAAAGACCGAGACAGAGAGAAAGAGAGGGAGCTAGAGACGGAGAGACAGACAGACAGAGGGCACAGAGAGAGACACACAGACATACAGACAGACAGAGGGTGAGGAGAGAAATAGAGACAGAAGAAAGAGAATCAGATAGAGAGGGAGAGAGAGAGAGGTCAAAGAGAAAAACAGACAGAAAGACAGACTTAGAGACAAAGACAGAAGAATTGAGTACAAATAGGAAAACTTCGTCGCACTTCTAAATCTACAAATTTGAAATATTATATGTGCATCCTTCAAAAACACAACAAAACACACACACACACACACGGACACACGTGTAATCTCTTTATTCTCCCCCCCCCCCCCCAACTTTGCCAGTCTAATAAGTTGCAGATCCAATTTTGTGTTTTACTTGCTCCTGTCAAACTTTGAGGTACGGGTTTACCCAAGTGTTAAAGTTACGCCGATGAGAAATAATTATTGCAAGCACTGCAATCGTTATTCCCCGTTAGTGGCAATTTCAACGTGTTTGAACTTTCTAGGAGAAGAAACGAAAGATATTTCAGCAACAGCAGCAGCATGAACGACGGTAACAGCAGCAGCAGCAACAACAGAAACAACACCATCAACAACAATAACAGTTTAAACTTCAGGGTAATGATTTCGATGTCAAAAGCTTCGGAAAAACTGTTTCTATTTCTAGGAAAATGTTTTGTTAACTTGAATTTGTTTTCTTTTCCTTAACATTATTTGTTCGTTGGTTTACGTGTTTGTTTGTTTGCATTGTTCTTATTTATCCTCAGAATTATCTACCTTTGATGTCAAACCCGTTTTAAAAACTTTCCCAGGATGGAAGCTACAGCATCGTTCTTGAAGACATCGATTTTCCTACATAATAAAGATAATTATCGTGGAATTTTCCTTATTCTGGACTAGAAACTTGCAAGGATGAGAGAGATTCTATAGATTTTTCTGTCGTACGGGCCGAGACAATGACGCTAAGAATATCACCTGTTCGGCGACATGTATGGGATATTCCATTTTAATGTAACCAGCTTTCAATTTTTTAATCTCCGATATCAGTGTCTGCTATTTAGTCTTGTTGCGGTACCATTTTCCCGGTAATTTTACCTTTGATCATGTGTGAAAATTGCCCATGTCTGTGAAGTATTTTGAGTATCGATTCAATCGATGTCGTGTGTTTATCAAGTGTGAAGGAGGACGGATCGGTTGGAAACAAAAGCCGAGCCAAGAATAGGGCGATTTTGATCTTTGAAAGTATGACGTAATTTGGAGTAATCGGGCTGTGAACTGCGTCACCGCAGAAGCTGAGCCTGTCTGGGCACAAGTATATCGTCATTGCTGTACGCTCATAATGGCATAAGTCATTTTTGATACTTTTGAGATATGAAGGGGAAAAAATGTTTCTTTGCCTGTCATTTGGTGACTTATGTCATAATGACTGCACTGGATTATTACATTTTCCTATTGGTGCATTCCTTTTCCTATAATATTATCTGGTAGCTCTCGTGCTCAGGAATGCAATGAAATATCAGTTGGCTTTTGGAGACCTTAGTTCCTGTTTGTTCTATTTCCACTTTCTGAAGAAAAAAACAACAACAAAAAAACTAGAGATCTTTTAGTATGTAGAAGAGGTATAACAAATGCACACTTTAACACTTGTTTAAAATGCGTTATGGCACTTATCAAGCTGTTTCACTATTCTGTTTTATTCTAACTCCTTATCATAAAGCCGCAGATTAACATAGAACCTCTCAGTTGTGCAAAAAGTGGAGTTGGAACAAACGAGAACTTTCGGCGCGTTTTGGCATAAGTCTGACATATGTCGTTATCGTATAGCAGTAGTGATATTTAAAATCAGCTTGTACACGATTGTATATCAGTGCATTAACTATTTGAAGAGCATTTTTCCAAAACAGGGTGAGTCTAATTCTGCATGAGTTATGGCCCCTATTAGATAGTCATTCAAAATTAGTGTAAGGCGAGGTGTAAGTGCTTAGTTAAAACTTCCTATGTTCCGTCCTTATCCGAAATTATAACTGAAGTCTTTTAATCCTGCTACTGTCATAAGACAATTAAATAGGCGGTTTTGTTCATCCCTTGACTGCCGTGCCAATTAACAGCTTTTCAGAAATGTAGTATACTTTCTAGGAGTTTCTAAATCAAAAACAGCCGCTGACACTTAATTTGTATGGTGAAGACCTGCAGTTCGAACACCCTTGGTAGGACACAGCACAGGCTAATAAATTAACCAGAGTGGAAACACGAGCTTCGGGCTGTGTCGTTTTTTACGGAATTTCCCGAGCGACGACTGTATAACCAACATGGCCGCCGCTCGGGAAATTCCGATTCTAGTTCTATCTGCAGTAGAAATTTCTTTTCATTTGTCAAGATTGGTTGTACATGTATTAATTTCTTGGTGCGGAACCAAACTTCCGCGTTCAGTAGGCGCGTCAAAATGGTGTCATTCAAAATTGTAACTATGCTGAAGCGTCGGTCGCCACCGTAAACCTAACATGGCGGATGGTTCATGACCTTTCGCGGTTTTGTGACGTCACACAATGGGATCATCCAGTCTGGGTATTTTATTAGTCTGTGGGACACATTAACTCTTTCCCGACAGTAACAGGGTTAAATCGTAACCGAAAGCTTACACCGCGCCTTACACTCATTTTGAATGACTATCTGAAAGGGGACACAATTGATTCAAACTTTGACTTACCCGGTATTAGAAAACCGCTCTTCACTGCAGGACGTGCCAATGTTTGGCACCAGTTACTGACTAAACAGCAAACAGTATTAGGCCCGGCGCGCACTATGTTAAAATTAACTATCCGTTCAATGCAAGCAATCTTTCGCGTGGTGTGCAGCACTGTAAACTCGTGACCAAGCAAGCAAAAATCTGCGTTTGCACGCCGTGCAGCAGGCGAAATAGGATAGTGCGCGCCGGGCCTAAGCTTCAACATGTTTAGACAGGTTTCAACTGATACTCGGATCATAACACGACAATTGACAATTGCTAGTACTGAGAGGTATATTTATGATTTTTTTTCTTTTGTCAATCCGATTCAATGTTACCTCGTATGATTTCCAGTTTCGGCGTGTATGGTTTTGATTTCACTGCTGTTCAATGGTGTGCAATTTGGTGCAGTCTTCCGAACTTATGTGAACGGCGAGAGGGAAGGAGAGATAAGGGGGAGGGGAGAGAGAGAGCGTGTGTGTGTGAGTGAGAGACTGAGAGAAAAAGAAAGAGACAGAGAGAGAGGAATCGGGAGAAAGAAAGAGAGAGTGTGTGAGAGGGAGATCGAGTGTGACTGAGAGAGAGAGAAAGAGGAATTCGGAGAAAGAGAGAGAGAGAGAGAGAGAATGTGAGAGGGGGATCGAGAGTGATTGAGAGAGAGAGAGAGAAATCGGAAAAGAGAGGGAGAGAGAGAGAAGGGGGCAGCTCTTGAAAATGAGTGAGTCAGAGAAAGACTGAGAGAGAGAGAGAGTGAGACTATATTTGAAACGCGCTCATGAGTGAGAAGGAAGTAGAGAGAGAGAGAAAGAGAGAGAGAGGAAGAAGGGAAAGACAGATTTCTCAGCAAGTTTGGATTGATTCTGCCCATATTTCCTACTGTCAGATCATAGACTAATCCATTCTTAATGCCTGTACATCTTAGGGTGTGGTCCGCCTCTGGACATGGAATGTGCTCGTAGATCACTTGTTGCCGTATCACGATGTTACCACTTCGTCAGTTTCGTGACGAAAGGGCGAATAGGCATCAGCAGCAGCTGTATAACGAAAAGGCAAACGCTTAGCTTCTCTGTATGACGAAGGGGGGCAAATAGGTATCAACAGCTGTACATCGAAAAGGAGAACCCGAGACACAGAATAACGAGACGAACCATTTCTTCTTTCACTGTAATATTATGTCCACAACTTGCGAGCGTATAAACACGGCGAGTACTACTCACAGAGCTATGTGGTACTAGACGCTTTCGTTCAAAAAATATGAAGATGTGTGGTGTGAATTGTTGCATTGTTGCCGTGGATGATACGCGCGCGTCGACGGGCGGAATTTGGCGAATTGAAGCGTCTCAATATCCTGCGTCTCGGAGCAAACGCTAAACTTCTCTATAAGAAGGGTCGAATAGATATCAACAGTCGTACATACAAGGAAAAGGCCAACATACACTTTTCTGATTTTTTGTTTTAACTTGCTTGGCTTTAGCAGATTAGTAACTATATTATTCTACAACTACTACCACGAAATCAAATACTCACAACTCAGTTAACGTCATCATAATTAACCACAATACTAACCACCAAAACTGTACCAATCAATCCCCGACTCCCAGCAAAACCCCCCTTTCCACACAAACACACGTACACACGCATACGCTTGTACAGAAATCGATTACACATGTATTCCACAGCCACACGTATTAAACCATCGTTATGGGCGCCTCTGGATACATAAATATCGGGTGTAAAAAGTTCACACGAGTACTAAAGACACCGATTGTTCCAGAACCAATCTCAGGTATCAGACTTTTCTCTCCATCTGAAGATTAGAATGCTTTTACTTGTGCGTAGCCCCTCCCCCCCCCCTCCCCCCCCCCACCCCCCAATTGTTTGCGCTAGGGGTACATATTTGAAATCGTGGGGAAGTATTAATTTTTTGTTTGTTTTCTTTGTGTCGCTGATCCCTAACCCCCAAGATGACTCATGACGACATCACTTTCTGCGATGTGTTCACTGTTAAACACACTGTCTTATACACAGATACTTGCAATTTCATAAATTACGGGGTGCGCAGCGCATTAACGCGCAAAAGGAAGTGCAGAAAGACGTATCTAAAAACAGCCAAAAAAAAACAACAAAAACGCAAAGGAACGGGCATGGTGAATCAAATCCGTTTTAATCATCCATAACTGAAACTGTTAAACAGATATGCCCCGAGCAGGGCCGGGAACCTCAGCTGGTCTAATATAATAAAAACCACATGTGATTTTTAACAAGGCCTAGCACCTGCACCGCTCATACAATTCGCATTGGATTGAAGTTTAACATATGCCTTCATTTCGATCTGCAGAAGATTCTTTTTCACATTTGGAGATTTGAAATGGTGGGGAAGTATTTTTTTTTTTTGAGTTATCTTTGTGTCGCTAATTTCGCCTCCGAGGCTTTTCTTATCCATGAAGGCATAAGTCCATGAGGTCATCACATCCTGACAACTTCTCGGTGCGCACCACTGCACACTGTGCACTGTCTTATCAGTCTATTAATCTCTGAGTTTTGTGGATGACCCTACGCATCTCGGCGTATGTGATAACCAATGTTTATGTGCTGATTCCTTTCGGTCTGAACTAGTGTCCTTTGTTGTTATTTTTTTAACCATTCGTAATAGAATGTTGTTACAAGTACGTACGTCCCCCAAGTTTGTTTTTTGCGCTAGGGGTACGCATTTTAAAGCATTTTGTAACCCTCAGGGCTATAGAGCTCCTCCCGAAATATTCCAAACAACAGCTTTAATTAATTATTCTTTCACATTCTCTTTTTGTTTGCCAAATTATTTTTTTTTGAAAGGGTAATGGGGCAGGGTTAGGGATTCGATGAGAGTTAGGGTTGAGGATAAGGACGGGGTTAGGGATAGGCGCTCTAGGTACGTGTCCCTAGCGCAAAACGCTTGAGGTGCGTACGTACGTATAATAACAGTCTTTCGCAGAATGGGGCAGTTACTAGACCTAATTTAAAATTATTATTATCTTCTCGACGAACATAATTAACTCGATACGTGAGCGCAAGCGAGTTTGGCTGGTTTACATAAAAGGGAAGGGAAATCAATCGATTTCAAGCTAATTAAGATATTGATTAATCCCCTTGTATTGGTCTTTACCGCACAAGTCATGGCCGATCAAGACCGACAATCGGGGGAAAAAACAACCAAAAGGACCCGGGTGGCAAATATTGATTCCCGTACAATAGAAATGATTACCGTAGGAACACATGAACAGTCTTGACACTGCTTGGGAGAGAATGGCAATAGAGAATTGACTGCAAGACCGTTGGAGGGGATGGGGGGGGGGTGGGGATTTTGAGGGGCTGGAGTGTCTTCCACCGAAACCCAAAGAAAATCAAACGCTTTGGTCTGACGTCAACATTGCCCACATAAATGACGTCGTTTCTGCGTAGATCCGCCGGTTACGACATCGTGTCGTTGTCGGTTTCATGTTTGGAACACGCCCCTCCCCCCTACGGTAATCCTACCAATCTTACGGCATTCTACGTCTTGATTTACACCTCAGATTTTAAAATGCAAAGTCTACAGGACATAACACTGTACAGTTTGGTAGAAAGATCGATGCTGAAAAATGGTCGAATTTGCTATTTTTGTGGGACCTACATTTTCGACCCGATATGACATCATAGCACGTTTTTGGGCTGTAACTCAAAATGAGCTTTGCCTCCATTTGGGTTGCTTTCTCAGCCACGCATTTGTATCTGTGATCTGCCATATTTTGATAAGCTGTACACTGGTGCTTGTGTTAAAAAAGCTAATATTATTATAAATGGCCCCCAACATCCCCTGAACAAAGAATATATTATAAGATCTGTGAGAAGTTTAAGGCTGTTGTCAAAGAAAACTAAAACTGAGCGCTACTTTAAATCGTTTATTCCATCATCAACTAGGATGTTACAATAATGTCGTCATCTTGATCGTAATCTGTGTACAGTTGAATTATGTCCTGCGTGTCAGGTCAATGTGTTTTAGTTAGGGAGGCATATTGTGTGCACTGTTAATTTTGTCTATTTATTAGTGTGTGTGTATATATGTGTGTGTGCGCGCTATATATCATACTTTCTGTTTCTGTAACTGTATTGTTATGTATTCAATGATCAAAACAAATTTCCTTGTACAAGGACGAATAAAATTTATCTTATCTTATCTTATCTTATCTTATATTATGCAAGGATAAAAGCAAGACGATAAGACAGGTTCTAGAGCATAATAGTACAGAATCGCGTCTTCAGTTCTTGTCTGCTCCAACTCCACTTTTTACACAACTGAGAAATTCCACGTTAAACGTTTGCGGCTTTAGTTATTATGATAAGGAGTTAGAATAAATCAGAACTGTGAAACAGCTTGATAAGCGCCACAACACATTTTAAACAAGAGTCAAAGTGTGCATTTGTTTTATCTCTTCTACATACTAAAAAATCTCCAGTTTCTCAGAAAATGGAGCTAAAACAAACAAGAACTGATGTCTTGAGTAGAAGATTACTACACGAAGTACCCACCAATCACCTGCTGAAAGATCCAAATAACTTGAGTCTGTCGGCACGTTGGTCTAGACTAGAGTCAAAGTGCTCGCCTCTCATGCCGAAGGTAAACGGTTGGATCCCCGGCCAGTGCAGGCATGTTGGAATTTTTTAGGCTAAAATTCCTGTCCCTGATCCCGTGGTAGGTAGGATCGAGCACTTGGTCTTCTCGGATGAGGCCGAAAAATTCGGAGGGCCCGTGTGCACGTTGCGAACGTATAGAGATGCTTTGGCAGTTGGAAATCGAGAACAGTCGGGATGAGGAGGTCGCTGCCCACACATACAGCTATCATGCAACACCCGATCTACACATAATATTTTCATAGGCATATACGTATACGCTCCTGCTAGACATAATGTATTGCTGTGTTTATGTTTTCACATCTATGATTATGACATTTGGACATAGGTCAAAGTAGATACTGGAAGACAAGTGTTGGCTGGAGAGAGATGACAGTGTGCAGATGTATGTGTGTGTTTGTAAGTCAAAGATTTTGTGAGCAGTTTTACTACACATTTATCTCTATCTCTCTTTCTCTCTTTCTCTCTTTCTCTCCCTCTCCCTTTCTCTTCGTGTCTTTCCTCTCTTCGTCATTCTTTCTCTGTATGTTTTTTCTTTTTCGCTCTCTCTCTCTCTCCTCTCCGGTACTCTGTTTCTCTCTCTCTCTCTCTCTCTCTCTCTCTCTCTTTCACTTCCTCTCCTCTTCCCTCTGCCCTCCTTTCTCCCTCCCTCTCTTTCTCTCTCTCTCACACTCATCCTCTGTGTGTCTGTTCTCTATGTCTTTCTCTCCAGGTCTCTCTTTCTCTTTCAATTCCTCTCTATCTTTCTGTCTCCCTGTCTCTCTTTTTCTCTCACACTCTCTCTGTCCTTTATGTATCTCTCTTGCATGCCCCCCCCCCTCCCCAACTATCCTGTCTATCTTTCTTTCTCTCTCTTGCTCTCTCTGTGATAATTGTCTGGGTGTGCATGTCTGTGTGTATGTGTGCATCTGCGTCTTTACAGATGTGTTTGTACAAATGCCTGTGATATCTGTCCTGCCGGTTTCCCAGATTACTTTTCCTGATTTTTCTTTTTTCTGCCCTTCCTGGCTGGAGTTACGGGCCTTGTCAGCTAACGAGGGGATTCCCCTACGGCATTAACCGGGATTTCCCCATGAGCCACTCGTGTCTTCTCTGATTGGTGTAAACACAGCCTGAGGAACGGGAGGGGGGAATGTTGGGGGGGGGGGGAGTACAGGATTTAACACACAGCAAAGAATGGTGAGAACGAATCGGTAGGAGATGTAAAAGAGAGAGAGAGAGGGGAGAATGGGAAGCAAGAGAGAGAAAAGGAGAGAGAGAGAGGAAAGGATGGAAAGGAGATAGAGGGAACAGAATGAATGAAGAGAGAGAGAGAGAGAGTAAAAGAATTTGAGAGAGAGAGAGGGTGTGTGAGAATGAGGTTAGAGAGAAGACAAAGAGAGAAATGAGAGAATGATAAGAGAGAGAGGGGGAAAGAAAGAGAGAGAGAGAGAGAGAAAAGACAGGCAGAGGAGGTGTCAGAAAGAGAACAAAGACAAGAGAGAGAGAGAGAGAGAGAAAGAGACAACGAGGAGAGAGGAAGATAGAGAGAGGGGTGAGGGGTGAAGGAAAAATAACTAGAATAAAGGAATAAATTCAAGGCAAAACACAAAGTAAGAAAAATATATGTAAAAAAAAAACTAATTATAGAAGAAACACATTTACAAACTAGATCTAGGTCAAATATGTGTCAACACACAGTAGAGAGAGGAAGCAAGGCAACATTGACAGAACACACTAACACACGATCTTCGATTAGAGGATATCGCGTACATCCGCAATCATGAAAGGAATGTATGTTGTATTTTGGTCACTATCGTTTTTGGGCAGTACTTGGTTAATAGAAATGTTGAAATCTCGACGCTAAAGCGTGGTCGCTAAAAAATAGGCTCAAACTGATGATGTATATTACTTTAACTGATGACGTCTCATACCTGTGTACAGTAAAACTCCCGATGTTCAGCAGGCGACTCACCTGTTACCGATTTCAACATCAGGTATGAAGCAATCTCCTTACATGTTCTTGCAAAATAAATAAGAAACTATGTCTTAGTTAGGGTAAAATGGCTTAGATGATCATGCTAGATTTGGATATATATGGATTTTTACAAAAGTGTAAAGGTATCTTGAAAGCAAATGACTATGCTTATTCACTTCCATAAATACGACTGGCCTGTTTCATAATTATGTTGAGTGCATGGGATGTGGTATCCCCGCTCCTCCACCAGCCCACGGCTGCTGAGCATGCGCACTTGAGAAGATTTCTTTGGGTTTGGGGTTGTTTTTATTTTTTGTTTTTTTGGTCACATGGCCTCATTGTTTGTGCATTGGCAAAGATTTTTGCTGTATTGCGAGAAAAGCCCATGGCCTTGGAACTTTCGAAGATAGACGAACTAAAATTAGTAATTTCTTATGAGCACAAGTTCTGGTGACGTCATGTAAAAAGAAAGTAATAGTGAGACAGTGAGTAAGGAAGGCGTCACACAGAGAAAGTTGTTCGCCACATACATGTATCACTCGCCACTCATTACGGGCTTGTAACCAACGCCAAACGGCGAGCGGATGTTCCTTTCTCTGTATGACTGCTTTCTTTTTGCTGAAATGTGTTCATTGACATAAGTCGTCGAAAATAACGAATGGCGAGCAACTAGCTCTGTGTGACGCCTGCCTAAGGGCGATGCTGCCCAAAAAATGTAACTAAAGTGGTAGAAACTGAGTGTGTCTGACCGGGCTAAGTATGATAGTGTCTTCCTGGATTTACAAAGAAAATATAGGGAATTATGGTGTGCAATTCTTGTCTGCCAGCATCTAACTGTGTCTGACCGGGCTTAGTTTGATAGGATCTTTCCGGATTTGATAAGAAAATGTAGGCAATTATGGTGTGCGCTTCGTGTCTGTTAACAGCTGACTGTGTCTGACCGGGCTTAGTATGATAGGATCTTCCCGGATTTGATTAGAAAATATTATAGGAAATTATGGTGCGCACCTCTTGTCTGCCAGTATCTGACTGTGTCTGATGGGGATTTGTATGACACCACCTTTAGTTAAAGTTTGAGTTAAGAGACAGCAAGTGGACACGAGAACGGTCATACTGTGCAAGGAAGAAGCAAGACGACAGGCAGAATATACCAGAACGATAGGACAGAATCAGACCCTACCAGAAGCGTCTCACAACTACCCGCTGTATCTCATGAGAAAGAACAGACGCAAAATTATGGAAGCCGCGTGGTGGAAAAAATAATTATCGACACTCAATGAAAGCCAAAATAGCTTATACAATGCGAACGTTCGATTTTTCTGCAACGTAGAATGGAATGATTATAAGATCAGATAAAAATGACTGTCCCATCCCATTTAGGGATATTCACTTTCACAGAGCGTTTAACAGCACATACAATGTTACATACATTTAACGCATCATTACATAAACATATCGCAACTCAGTAACTGGCTTAGGACATAGAGTAAAATGGGATGGAACCTTAATGAAATATGGCACACGTTTAGCTATAGACCCTTTTCACTTCCGCGTTACGATTGTTTGCGGGGAGCCGCACGGCTTCGAAAAGCACCGTGTAGGGCAAAAATCTCCACTTGCCTTAGTGATGGCATCTGAATAATGTGCACAGTCTAAGCGAAGATGCATTTTTATGCCAGTACCAGCACGTAACGGGTTTGTACAGTTGGGTGCCCAACAAGAGGATAGTATCGTTCGACTGTTGTCCACCGCTTCCGCCCTACAAGTTCGGCACGCCGCCATTTTGTTTTCAAATCACGTGATATGGAGGACGGTAAATGAAAAGGGTCTATAATGACTTGCTGGGAGGAATTGAGGAGGGCAAAAACGATCTTCTGTATCTTTCTCTGCTTAGTAATAATAATAATCATGATAATATCAATAATCGTGATAATAATCTTTGAAGCTGCGGGAGAAAGGAGTGAATTTAGCTGCTGACCATCTGTCAAGAAGGAAAAGAGCCAAGTAATCTTTGAAGAAAATATATCCATTAGAGGAATTCTTTTAAAACAGTGAGAGTCAAAGTTAGTTCAAATCTCTTTGGTATTTCACAGTTTGCACTGAAACACGCCCTGGGCTGTCTCCTCTTCTCTCGGTGCATGTAAAAAGAGGCTTAGTGAAAACAAAACAAACAAAAAACAACGAAGTTAATCCTCTTTGGGAAAGGGTTTCCAGTCGGCACGGGGCAAATTTACCCCAGAGAGATGAAACAAAAAACGAGGGAGAGTATAATTAAATAGGGCATGACGTCAACCCCAAAGGCACGTTGGTCTAGAGGCAACGTGCTCATCGCTCATGCCGAAGGTATTGGGTTCGATCCCTTGTCAGGGCAGCCATGTTGGACTTTTTAACTTCCCTGATCTTATGGTAGGCAGGATCGAGCACCTAGTCTTCTCGGATAAGGACGAAAAACACGTTGCACAATCATGTTAAAGTTGGCTTTGCAGTTGAAAGTCGAGAAGAGCAGACCAACAAGGCCGCTGTGCAAGAAACATTCTACAAAAACTGATCCCTACATACCACAGACTAATAAATTAACCAGACTGGAAACACGAGCTTCGGGCTGTGTCGTTTTTTACGGAATTTCCCGAGCGGCGGCCGAATAATCAACATGGCCGCCGCTCGGGAAATTCCGATTCTAGTTCTACCTGCAGTAGAAATTTCTTTTTATTTGTCAAGATTGGTTGTACATGTATTAATTTCTTGGTGCGGAACCAAACTTCCGCGATTAGCAGGCGCGTCAAAATGGTGTCATTCAACATTGTAGCTATGCTGAAGCGTCGGTCGTTACCGTAAACCTAGCGTGGCGGATGGTTCATGGCCTTTCGCGGTTTTGTGACGTCACGCAATGGGATCATCCAGTCTGGTTAATTTATTAGTCTGTGCTACATACCACAAAAACACACAGAAACAAGTATAAGTGAGGTGTAAATGTCAGGGGCAGCGAATCTCCTAAATAAAAATGTAAACTAACCCCCCCCCCCCTCCCCCCCAAATCCCCAACGAACAAAAAAATTACGTAAGGGAAAGGCACGCGAATTTGGTGGTTGTTGTTTCTTTTTCAACAGCAAGAAAATATTTCCTCGAGGATTTGGTTTCAAATGAAACGAACACTAAATTCATATAGCCCAAAAATGATACCACGTAACCAGTGGTGGTTCTGGCAGAATGGATAACACACTCTGCACCAAACCAGTGGTACCGGTTCAAACCCTGATCCTGGGGAGGGAAAAATCTGTTTCTCTCTCTTTTTCCTTCCTTCAACCCCCCCCCCCTCCCCCCACTATTTTGCATTTTGCTTTATAGAGAAATTTATGATTAATTAGAGTCTGCATATTTTAAGGTTATTTTTTGACAGTGAAATTGCCTCAGAAAGGGAAACCGATCGGCGTTGTGTCTTGTTTTCTATGCACATCCACTGCACGAAGCGCTGAATTAATACTCCTAACAACAGCCTAATTAATCATTCTTTCAGATTTTCTTTTCATTTTCCTCCTGTTTTTTTGGTTGAAAGGGGAAGGGGGGCAGGGTTAGGGATTGGATAAGATTTAGGGTTGAGGTTAAGGACGGGGTTAGGGATAGGTATGTTTGCGTATATGTGAGTGTGCATGAGAAAACCCACAATAAGTCGGCAGAGCTGATTTTGAGAAAAACGGCTTTGAAGTGAATGGGTCCGACACAAACTTCCAACTTGGCTGTTGTTTAGGGGACCGTGGCATGTTACAGGGTAAACTGTAGACGAGCAGTGAACACTACTCGCTATGATCTCTATACCGGCTTAGTTATTAGACTACGGTCTCCTAACAGCAATCACTCCAATATTACCTGGTCAATTAGCTATTGCCACTTATAGGATTAAATGCCGTTTTCTCAAAATCTTGTTTTAGTGGGGTCACTGACTTCAATGTATCAGAAATGTCTTGTCTTTTATTATATGTACAGAACTCAAAATGTCATGTTGCCGACTTATGCCAGGTTTTCTCATGCACACTCACATAATTATGCCCCTGGCACAAAACGATTAGGGCGCGTACGTACTTATAACAACAGTCCTAGGGATCCAAACTGTGTGTTACGGCTCCTCTCAAAATTTGATAACCGTTGTTTTGGTAAGAAATCTGGATTCTGCAGGGTTCAGAGTGTCTGGCCCGTGACAATAATATGTGGCTTAAACAGCTTTGCTGCCGATAGAGAGAGAGACAGAGACAGAGAGACATAAAATTTCTAGAGAAAGGGACAGAAAGAGACGTAGAGAGAGTGAAAGAGGGAAAAAACGAGAGAAAGAGAAAGAGAGAGACCGAAAGAGGAAAAACGAGAGAGAAAGAGAGAGACCGAAAGAGGAAAAACGAGAGAGAAAGAGAGAGACCGAAAGAGGAAAAACGAGAGAGAAAGAGAGAGACCGAAAGAGGAAAAAGAGACAGAGACAGAGAGAAAGAAACCGAGAGCAAGAGAGAGAAAGTAGGAGACAAAGAGAGAGAGAGAGAGAGTCAGAGAGACAGAAGGAAAGAAAATAGAGCAAGAAGAGAAAGGAGAGTGAAAGAAAGAAAGTGAGAGAAAGAGAGCGAGAGAGAGAGATAAAGAGATATTGAAAGAGAAAAAAGAAAGAAAGAGAGAGAGAAGGGCAGAGAGAGACACAGAGACACAAAGGACAGAGAGACACAGACAGAGACAGAGAGAGAGAGAGAGAGAGAGAGAAACAAAATGTCGTCAGCTTAACACCTATGACCTTAACAACCCTAGCATGTATAGACAGGATAATTTGATTAGACACGAGCAAAGACATTTTTGTACACACGTATTATGCAATACAGCAAATCTTTCTCTAGCCTTCATCTGGTCTGTCTTTGTGCATAGATACAGAAAGAAATGTCTGCTTAATTTGTCTGTATGTTTCTTTGCTCGTTGAGATGTCCGGCATGGCTTGGAACTGACCTTTCTCCTCTTCTCTCTCTACCTTTTCTCCTGCTCCTTTCTCTCTCTCTTTTTTTTTCTCTTTTGTTGTGTTTTCCCTTCTCTCATTCATTTCTGTCTCCCAGTTCAAATCCTTTCCCCTAACACTTTTCTTTTCCTCTTTCTGCATCCTCTCTCTCTTTCAGTCTCATTTCTCCTCTATTCTCTCTCCTTTTCTCATCTTCTTCTATTCATATTTCGTTTATTCACATAATTATTATCCTTCTTTCCTCGCCTCCATTCCTCTCCCAAGCACGCCCCCCCCCACCCTAAACTCTTTCCGTGGTAACCGCTGAACATGGCTTTTGGTATACCGCCCCCCACCCCCCCCCACCCTAAACTCTTTCCGTGGTAACCGCTGAACATGGCTTTTGGTATACCGCCCCCCCCCCCGCCCTAAACTCTTTCCGTGGTAACCGCTGAACATGGCTTTTGGTATACCGCCCCCCCCCCACCCTAAACTCTTTCCGTGGTAACCGCTGAACATGGCTTTTGGTATACCGCCCCCCACCCCCCCACCCTAAACTCTTTCCGTGGTAACCGCTGAACATGGCTTTTGGTATACCGCCCCCCACCCCCGACCCCCCCCCCCCAACACACACCGAAATTCTCTACCTTTCTCACACTCCTCCGGTCTACCTGGAAAACTTTCCTCCTCCCCCGCCTCCCCTCCCCCCTCCCACTCTCAGTGTTTCCCCGTAGCCTAAAGACACCAGGCCCGTCACTGCAGGTATAGATTAGGCAAATTGCTACGGCAGGAATCATTGCCCATAGATCGATCGTCTCGCAGTCTGTCTGTCTCTTAATCTCTGACAGTTTGTCTGTGTTTGTTGATCTATCTGTCTCTTTGTCTCTCTGTATATCCGTCTGTCTTGTCTGCCTGTCTATTTATGTGTCTGTCTCTTAATCCTCTGTCTGTCTGTCTGTCTGTCTGTCTGTTTCTCTGTCTCTCTCTCATTATCTCTATGTCTGCCTTTTATCCGTCTGTCTGCCTCTTTATCTATCTGTCTGTCTGTCTCTTTGTCTGTCTGTCTTTTTGTCTTCTTATTTGTCTGTCTGTCTGTCTCTTCATCTACCTCTATGTCTATTTATCTTTCTATCAGCTACTCTTTATCTGTCTGTCAGTCACTCTATATCTGTCTGTCAGTCTCTTTATCTATCTGTCTGTCTGTCTGTCTCACCAGTGTCTTGTCTGTCCTAGCTGTCTGGCGTTCCCATGATTCTTATTGATACATGTATATCGGTAGGTCTATCGAGCTTAGAACGTTTTAAGTGACTCGTGAGCAGATAGGTGTGATGATGTAGGCCTAGGCGTGTGTTCGTAAGTGTGTGTGTGTGTGTGCGTGTGTGTGTGTGTGTGTGTGTGTGTGTGTGTGTGCGGCACTGGAGACGGGGTACCGGACAGGGGGAGAAAATAAAATGGTGGGGGAGGGAAGAGGGGTGGGGAGGCGTTAAGATGCGAGGGGTAATATTATGTGAGTTTCTGAACTGTAGCCAGAATGCGAACATCTGTATATAAAGTGTAGACGAGTGGCCATAGATCTCAATCAGCAAAGATTGAGGCAGACAGGAAATGTTTCATGATGACAAAGGTTTCTGTATCTTGTTTTTGTATGCAGTTGAGTCTTGACGGCAAAATCGGACTATCGAGTTTATGTCTCTTTGTCTGTCTGTCTATCTCTTTCTCTCCTCTCTCCTCTCTATTCCAATCTCTCTCCCTCCCTCCATCTCCCTCTCTCCCCTCCCTTTCCCCCTCCCTCCATCTCCCTCTCCCTCTCTCACTCTCTTTCTCCCTCTAACAAACATCCTTTCCCTCTCTATAAAACACGCAAGGCTTCAGGGAGTCATTATCAGTTGGCCAGAATACTCTTCCGATTCCATTGACACCATCTACTCGACTACTACCAACAAATTCAAGATGTTGAAATACTGTTTGAAACATTATCAATTTTTTAAGTTCAAATAACAACACCAATACTAACTTCACACAAGGATGTTATTTCATCTAAAGGTAATGTACATAAAATAACATAGCGTACAAATAAAAGGATATTCTGCAACGCCAGCAGGTGTAATAACTCAGTATTAACCGAGACACAGAATACCGAGAGAGACCATTCCTTATTTCTCTATATGTCCACAGTTTGCGCACGTATAAACACGGTGATTACCACCCATAGAGCTCTGTGGTACTAGTCATCTTTTGTTCAATATTGAAGGGATGTGGTGCGAATTGTCGCATTGTTGACATGCATGATACGCGCTCAAATCAACAGACAAAACTATCCGAATAGTAGAAAACAAGATTTTGGGGAAAACCTAGATAGTTGAATGTAGGTCAGCCATCAAATAGAGTGGTGAGTGGAGAAGGTGAGGCAAACAACTAGCCATGAGTAAAGCTCAGACTACACGTCATATCAACTGACTAGTACGAAATGCAATGTTTATCTCACTTAAGAGCAAGGTTAATGTCACAGAACTTGGGAATTTTTGGAATAATATGTGAAGCCTATTGAACCGCCACGTTGTCCTGTGATTCGGTTATTATTAATGTTTGTTTTTTCATCCGAATAGATAAATAAATATTCAGGAAAAAATGTGCCCCTGTTTAGGAATAAGTAACAACGGACAGATACTATCTATTATATATTTCAGTAACTTGCAGCCTTTGGCATGACTAACTGACCAAACTATACACTCTTCAGGCCTTAAATTTGGCAGAAAGGTGGCAATTGAGATAAGGAAGATGATGGCTATAATTAAAAGTTGTTTACTTCGCGCATGTATTTTTAAAAAATAACAATGTTTATTGCTATGTAACATCTGTATTTTTGCATGTTCCGTAATATATTATAGTATCGTGCATGTCATAAAAAGTAACCGTATCAAGCGTTCAGTCTGGTGCGTAGTGTTCTGGTGCGCATGAGTTCTGAAGCAAGACTGTAGTTTATTACTTTTATTATGAGAGAGAGAGAGGGGGGGAGCACATGATTGTTTATTCAGGGCAATGCCCGGTAGGTCATCTAGTATTCTAATATTCCAGGAACCAGATGGGCTGAAGGCTAGCCCAAAGAGAGATAACCAAATAACCATGAAGGGAGCCCGCCACGTGAAACCCAAATTCAAACTCTAACGGGGACACGGTGGTCTAGAGGCAAGGTGCTCGCTTCTCATTCCTAAGGTACCGGTTTCGAATCCAGATCGGTGCAGGCATGTTGGAATTTTGGGATTTTTCTCATATTTTCAGGACACTGATCCTATGGTAAGTAGGATCGAGCACCTAGTCTTCTCGGATAAGGACGAAAAACTCGGAGGGCCCGTGTATACGTTAAAGATACCTTGGCAGTTGGAAATCGAGAAGAGCAGGCTGCTGTGCGCGCTAAATTAAATAAGATTTATCCACTCCCCACCCCTACCCCCCCCCCCAAAAAAAGAAGAAAAAGCGCCGACCGACACTGCACTGTGGCGACGACGTGTGTGCACCAGTTGTAACTGGGCTGCAATGACACTAAGGCAAATTTGCCAAATAGGATTAAAGTAGTATACACTTTTTTTATTTAAAAATGCAAAACACAAAAACAGAGTCAAATCATTCTACCAGAACCAAACACAGTCGGTCACTGAGAACACATTAATCAATGACTCGTTACTTCTTGCTATTCATCCACGATTTTTAAAATTCATCATTTTTTTTCAAGATTATATTATTTAGAAAAAAAATGTTTGGCAAATCGAGAATCAACAAATTTACCCCATCTCCCCCTCGCTATCTCCTCCCCCTTTCTCCCTCCATGCCCCCTCTCCATCTCTCTTTCTATCCTTCCCTGTCTCCCTCCATCTAACTCCCCTCTCTCTCTCTCTCTCTCCCTCCCTCCATTTCACTTTCCTGTCTCTCTCCCTCCATCTGTCTCTCTCTCTCCATCTCCCTCTCCCTCCTCTCCTCTCTCGCCCTCCCTCCATCTCCCCCTCCCTCTCTCTCCTTCTCTCTCTGACTCCCACCATCTCCCTCCCCCTCTCTCTCTCTCTTTCTCACTCCCTCCCTGAATAGACGAAATTTACTGCACCCACCCCCCCCCCCCCAATTTAGTCAAAATATGGCAAAAACAAAAAGGTTGTATGTAGCAAATCCTCGCGTAAGAAATAATACCCAAACTATACAATGAAACGCAAAGGAAAAGGGAAGACAAATCATGCTTTCGGTCTTGGCTGTTGTTATACGTACCTCCCCCCCCCCCCCCAAGGGCTTTTGCACTAGAGGCGCGTACGTACACGTACCTATCCCTAACCCTGTCCTTTTATCCTCAAGCCAAAATCTGATCGAATCCCTGTCCCTGCCTATTTACTCTTTCAACCCAAAAACTGATCGAATCCCTGTCCCTGCCTATTTACTCTTTCAACCCAAAATCTGATCGAATCCCTGTCCCTGCCTATTTACTCTTTCAACCCAAAATCTGATCGAATCCCTGTCCCTGCCTATTTACTCTTTCAACCCAAAATCTGATCGAATCCCTGTCCCTGCCTATTTACTCTTTCAACCCAAAATCTGATCGAATCCCTGTCCCTGCCTATTTACTCTTTCAACCCATAAACAGGAGGAAAACAGAGAGAAAATCTGAAAGAATAATAAATTAAGGCTGTTTTTAGGAGTGTTTCTGGAGGAGCTCTCTAGCTCTGGGGTCACAAAGGGCTTTAAAATACGTACCCCTAGCGCAAAACAAACTTGGGGACCGTACGTGTAACATCATTCTTCGGCTTTTAAACCTTCACCGGGCAAAAAAAAAAAAAAGGTTGTAAAATCTAGAAAACAATTATGTTAAAATAAACTGAAAGAACAGGAAAGAACAGCACCACACGACGAGATATCATGGGCCCAGTCGTGTGTTTTAAGCTCTTTATATTAGGAGATTTCTCTGCCATTAGCATTTACAAATCACTTTCCTTATTCTTGTTTCTGTGTGTTTTTCTGGTAGGGATTGGTTGTTTTCTAGAAATTTGGCCGGGCAGCGGCCTTACTCGGTCAGCTCTTCTCGACCTGTAACTGCCAAGGTAGCTTTAATGTTCGCAACGTGCACACGGGCATTCCGAGTTTTTCTTCCTTATCCGAGAAGTCTAGGTGCTCGATTCTATCTATCTTACAATCAACGACACGATTTTTTTTCTTTGCTCCCCCCACCCCCCCCCCCCCAAAAATTCAACATCCTTGCACAGTCCGGGGATCGAACGCAGTACCTTCGGCATGAGAGGTCAGCACCTTGCATTTAGACCACCGTGTCACTGCACCAGTGTTGGCCGCCTCTGGCCTGAAATACTTCAGCTCTATAACCTGAAAGCTTAATTTCGCCTCCAGCGTTCTCTCGTAGGCCGCTCGGAAATGGTGGGCTCGTTTTCGTGAACTCGCGAGAGCAAGGAGCGAAATCGTGACGACATTGCCTGTTACAAGCCATAGCCTGTGCGCATGTTAATTTGAGTTCATCGTAACGATTTTCACCTCCAGGATCTGCCTTGATCTACATGGGCGATACAGCAAATGGGGCTAATCTTCTAACATTCGCATGCATTTCGATATCGTCCTGCCCTGGGCGATTCCACCACTTGTAACCGATGTCTGATGGGAGATATTGGGATGTTGAGTCGGCCCTTCTTAAAGGGACGACGTATTTTACATGAAAGATCATTTCTGAACAGTGAACTCGGTATTTTCTCTGTTTAGCTTTGCAATTAGACTATAATTCTCCCCTACAAACATTCTATTGAATTTGTGTTATGAGAAAGCACGAGAACGGTCAATTGTGCTTGGAAGAAACCAATGAAAGACAGAATGTAGTAGAATGATAGGACAGAACACGAGCTTAGTTCTTGTTTGTTCTGTCTTCATTTTCTGGGAAGTGAAAAACTGGAGATCTTTTAGTATGTAGAAGAGGTATAACAACTGCACACTTTGACACTTGTTTAAAATACGTTGTGGCACTTATCAAGTTGTTTCACAGTTCCGATTTATTCTAACTCTTTATCATAATAACTAAAGCCGTAAATGTTTAATGTCGAATTTCTCAGCTGTGCCAAAAGTGGAGTTGGAACACACACAAGAACTTGGTGGTCTTATCCAGAGCATCCGCTCCGCTCCGCTGTTATACGGAAAAAATGACGTATGAAAAAGTAAAACACTGTTTGCCTTTAATGCCGGTGCGGAGCGGAGCGGAACGGATCCTGTGGACAAGATCACAAAGGTCGAGAGAAGGAAACCCCACCCGAAGCGCTCACCAATCACCCGGAAGATTTTTTTCCTTTTTTTTTAATGCAAATCTGCCAGTATCAAAATGTGTAAGTGCCAAAGGTCAAAGATCATTTTCTTGCGAGATGACCTCGCACGGACGGTCATAAAGTTTAACACACAAATTATTTCCTTTGATTACAGGCCGTGCGCGGGCGCATGCATAAATGCGTATCCGCTGACATGCCCTGATGAATTGTCCAAATCCAGGACTGTTTTCGCTGAAGCGCTCGGGTAATTTGTTCTGTCTGTCTCACCTGATGAGCTTGGGAATTATGTTCTATTACTAATTTTAGTTCCGTAATGTTTAACTTTTGTTCAGGTAACCGCCCCCTTTGGCTCCAAATTTTCTGTCCTTATCCTCAACCCTAAATCTTATCGAATCCTTAACCCTGCCAGCCACACCCTTTCAACCAAAAAAACAGGTGGAAAACAAAAAGAAAATCTGAAAGAATAATTAATTAAGGCTGTTGTTAGAAGTATTTCAGGAGGAGCTCTCTAGTTCTGGTGTCACAAAAGGCTTTAAAATAGGTACCCCTAGCGCAAAAAACTTGTAACAACATTCAAGAGCTTTAAAGGCTCTAAACACTTAAATGATTTTGGTGCTCTCGTGCATTGTAACTGTAGTTCAAAAGTTCAATAACCATAAAATATAATTTTATTTTCGAAAACGAAACAAAACTTACAGTAAGATGAATATTTTCGTATACTTCCAATTTATTTTTATTTGAACAGTGTTCACCCCACAGACTAATAAAATACCCAGACTGGATGATCCCATTGTGTGACGTTACAAAACAGCGAAAGGTCATGAACCATCCGCCACATTAGGTTTACGGTAGCGACCGACGCTTCAGCATAGCTACAATTTTGAATGACACCATTTTGACGCGCCTACTGAACGCGGAAGTTTGGTTCCGCACCAAGAAATTAATACATGTACAACCAATCTTGACAATTAAAAAGAAATTTCTACTGCAGATAGAATTAGAATCGGAATTTCCCGAGCGGCGGCCATGTTGGTTATACAGTCGCCGCTCTGCAAATTCCGTAAAAAACGACACAGCCCGAAGCTCGTGTTTCCAGTCTGGTTAATTTATTAGTCTGTGGTTCACCCTAATTTTTTAAATTGCAAAGTCTTTGATCAGATCTTGAATTAACACTGATTAATATTGATATATTTAATATCTTACGTAGCACATCGGCTCCTACATTTTGTAAAAAAAATAGGCATCAGGACGATTTATTTTTTTTTATTTTTTTTTTTGCGTTTAGAAATTTAAAAAGTGAGCCTTATTGGCAAGCACTTAGATTTTTTTTTGTTTTGTTTTTTTTATTTATTGCTGGGGTCATTTTTTGTGGACCCTGGTTCAGCTGCACCATTGGCAGTTTTGCACTATAAAGTTCATGGTAAATCCGGCAAATAAAAATTTTTATAGTGCCCCCACACCCCCCACCCCCCACCCCCAACCCCACCTCCCTTTCCCTTCCCATGATGCCCTAAGTACGTGATTATTTTGCTTTAT
>OZ007584.1:2802855-2817855 GCA_963931925.1 Onchidella celtica
ATTATGGAAATTTGCCTTAGTGTCATTGCAGCCCCGTTACAACTGGAGCAGACACGTCGTCGCCACAGTGCAGCGCCGCTCGCTGGACCTTTTTCTTTTTTTCTTTTTGTAAAGATGGGCGAGGGAGTTGTATGGATAAAGTTTATTTAATTTTGCCCCGGCAGTTGCCTATTCGGTCTTCTCTTCTCGATTTCCAACTGCCAAGGTATCTTTAACATTCGCAGCGTGCACACGTGGCTTCCGTGTTTTTTATTCTTATCGGAGAAAACTAGGCGCTCGATCTTACCTATCATAGGTTCAGGAACAGGAAAACACGAGAAAAATTAAATTCCAATAATTTCGAATCCGATACTTTCGGCATGAGAGGCAAGGACCTTTGTCTCAAGACCACCGTGTTTAACTCCACAATCCACAAATCTTACACTGAAACCGAGAGAAGACGGACTTGTCTCAATATGTGAGGTAGCGTTTAAACGCACATGATTGTTTATGTACTTTTCTGTGAACACACGGTATTTGGGTCCGGCTTGGCGTTGATTGATGGGTCCAAGACATGTAGAGAGAGGGGTGGAGTGTGATTGGAGGTACTAAACTAGACTAGTCATCACGCCGAAATGTTGGATCCAGCGGACACTCAAGGGCAGGATGAGAAGGAATTTCAGGCTGGTTCGATGGTCGTTACAAGTGGTCAAAGTGGTCACGTGGTCGTTAGGAGTGGTCACTAGCTGGGGAGAAGCTACATGCTGTTAGTGAAGGTTGGCACAACCCCATGCGCCCACCACCACCCCCCCCCCCAGCCCCCTCCATCTATCTCTCTCTCTCCTTCTTCAGCTACCTTCTTACTACAGACTTAATGTAATGTAATATAGTAATTAACTTATAATTATAATCTCGGTCGAATGCGCTGAAGTCATGAAAAATGCCATATTTTACAAAGCTGAAAAGTGAAAATAGTGGATTTTGTTCATTGTTCAGTTATCGCCGTAGGCCTTGGATGACGTCATATATTTTGTAATTATAACTTCAATCACTGTGGGAAAACTTTCGTCAGATCCACAACAAATGATGTATTCCAAAGGCATGTTTACACTGGCAGGTTTTAGGAATAGAAAAAAGGAATGGAGTACTGTGTGGGAAGAACTCTCCTGGGTTTCCGACTTTTGCTTTCTGGTTTCCCCCTTCGAAACATGACCAAAACAAACGGTGCGCATCGTTTCTCATTCAGAAAACGGGCCAGGGTAAACAAACAACGTTTCGAAGGGGGAAATCGGAAAACAAAAGACGGAAAGCCAGGAGAGTTCTTCCCACACAGTCCCCCGTACCTTTTTTTCTATTCCTAAAACCTACCAGTGTAAACATGCCTTAAGGCGCTGAACTAAAATCAAAAACAGGATTAACATAAAATCAATTCATCATGCTCGCACTCACACACATTAACAAACATTTGATCTACTCACATCCTCAAATCTCTGAGACCAAAACGGGACATCATTCAGTTTCAAAGAAAACAGTCCTAAACAATTCAGTTTTGAGCCTATTTTTAAATGTGACGTTTTCACTTTGCCTGGTGACAACGCTGATGTTGTTCCATAATTTAGGCCCAACGACAGAAAAAGCCTTTTCACCAAGCGACAGTCTGGCTGTCTCAAGAAGTTTCGCGTCTACTGATAATACGCACATAATGTAATACTTGGGGACACGTGGTCTAGAGGCAAGGTGCTTGCCTGTCATGCCAGAGGTAATGGGTTCGAATCTTGGTCGGTTCCGGCATATTGGGATTTTGGGATTTTTCTCATATTTTCATGTCCCTGATCCTATGATAGGTAGGATCGAGCACCTGGTCTTCTCGGACATGGTCGAAAAATACGGATGGCGCTTATGCACGTCGCGCACGTTAAAGATACCAGAACCAATAGAAATCGAGGAGAGCAGGCCGAACAGGCCACTGCCCGGGGGCAAAATTAAATAAAAGCAGATCCCTATCACCACCACCCCCCTCATCTGCCCCCACCCTCACCCCACCCCCCCCCCAAAAAAAACTCCGACAGGAACTGCACTGTGGCGACGACGTGTCTGCTCCAGTTGTAACTGGTCTGCAATGACACTAAGTCAAATTTCCCCAATGGGATTAAAGAAGTATACAAAAATACAGAAAAATATTCAGGTCAAAGAGACTTGCGTCCTTCAGCACACTGTCATGTATTGTTATGATATGGGACATAACTTTGTGTACATAATAGACATGGTGTGTGACTAATTAGGAGTAGCTTCCCTCAAGTATGTCATGGTCAGCTGACTAGAAAGTGTGCAGAACTGAGTTCAGCTGAGAGATCAGTGTTCAGTCCAAGCCTAGAACTTGACAGGTGAACACCTGTGTCAGGGAGCCCCTAAGACCTTCAACAAAACCTCAAATTCAGAAGTGCGTTATCTATGTCAGCCTCTCAGCTGAGCGCGAAAACAAACCAGCTTGAGAATGTGGAATCAGCATAATATGTTCTAATTTGTCATCTAGAAGATTCATAAGTCGTTGTCCAATTCAAGTACTAGCGTAACAAACATTTTGGATGTTTTCAGTTCTGACTGTTTATCATTTCTCAAGCTGAGATCTGTCTTCTCACAAAGAGACCTATCTATCTGTCTATCTGTCTGTCTGTCTGTCTGTCTGTCTGTCTGTCTGTCTGTCTATCTGTCTATCTGTCTATCTATCTATCTATCTATCTATCCATCTATCCACTATCCATCTATCCATCTATACATCTATCTACCTATCTAACTCTTTTTGAAGTTATACGCAGAATATGTTTTTTTCCACATTCAAGTATCATCAAAGTGATCAAATTGAGAAAACTGTTGTTACGCCAGTATACCAGAAAGAAGGACCGTGTATTTGATGTGCTCGCCTCAGTTGGTGCATGCAAATATTGGACAATGTGTCACCAAAACAAAAGATGAATTAACTCCCCTCAGTAACATGCATTGAACTATTGATCGCCTCCCTTGGCAGTGTATTTTTGCGTGTCTCTCTGGTCTGGCCAGAATTGCTGTCTTTCTGCGTGAAGGTTTTTTGCTCAACGTTTTTGATGTGAATTTCTGTAATGGAGTTAGTGATTGGTCTAGGAATAGTGGCGGTGGTTGTGGTGGTGGTGGTTGTGGTCGGGAGAGAATGATTTCTTTTTTAAGGTTAAAAATCGATCTATTGACCGTAAAATTTGTGTGTGTGTGCATTTTGTGTGTGTCTGTATCTGTGTGTGTGAGTGTGACAGAGAAAGGGTGGATTGTTAGATAGATAGATAGATAGATAGATAGATAGATAGATAGATAGATAGATAGATAGATAGATAGATAGATAGATAGATAGATAGATAGATAGATAGATAGATAGATAGATAGATAGATACACTCATGCAAGGATAGGTGGGTGGATGGATGGACGGATTGATGGATGAATGGACAGATGCATGGATAGGTAATGCGGATGGATGGGTGGATGGATGAATGGATGGATGGATGGATGGATGGATGGATGGATGGATGGATGGATGGAGGGATGGATGGATGCTGAAAGCAGGATAAACAACTGAATTATCTGTCGATACAAGATATCGAGCTGGATTAGAAAGACCCATAGTTTCTTCGTCAGATTTAGAATCTACTTCACATTGATATTTCTAGTCCACTAGAAAACCTGCACTCATTAGGCAGCGAAGCGAAATCGATTCGATTAGCCAAACATCAGAAATCAGTTCCACTACCTATCTGCCCGGAGGGCAAGTGAAATATTAGCCCACTTGATTACACTGTGCCGCGATACCGGGGCACGGGTATTGGTTCGTTTCGATTGACGTCATAGAATGTCCGCTGCTACAAAATTCAGAATTTTGTACTGTATTTCGTCAGAACTTTCATGGCTATAATTATGCTTTGTTCTCCCAAAGATAATAGATGCTATAAGATGAGATAGGTAGCGCTTCCAGCGTGCACAGATTTGGCACTGCCACCTAGCGGCGAATGCGCTGAAGTCATGAACCATGCCGTATTTTACAAAGCCCAAAAGTGAAAATAGTGAATTTTGTTCATTGTTCAGTTATCGCTGTAGGCCTTGGATGACGTCATATATTTTGTCATTATAACTTCAATCTCTGTGGGAAAACTTTCGTAACTGCTTTTTTTCTTAATTTTAGGCGCACTAGCACTGTAAGAAATCAGCATCATTAATTTCTTCTTATATCAAGCATTCTTTTCATGCATTGCACCATGAGCCTGGTCAGCGCGTAAATTGTGTGCAGGCTTTCTTTTTTAGAGCCGCGAAAAAGGGACTGTCTCATCTTATCGTTTCTAGTATATATGTGTCACAATTTGCTCTGAGATAGAGAGAGAGTGAGCGAGACAGGGAGAGAGAAAGAATCAGTGTAGTGTGTTTAGCGCTTTCTGCTCTGTGGTTGACAGGTTTCGTCTGTAAATCGCATGGAGCATTTTAGAAATGGATATGCGCTATATAAAATAATAATAATAATAATCATATGCTTTTTCCTGAGATAATTCTTTCTTTTTTGGACGATAGCCAGTATGCGGTCTTTGTGTACGCTCAGCCGCGGCACCAAAGTAAAAAAATCTTTTGACGCGCACATGTTCAACTCCATTGTCTTAAGGGCTGGGTATGTATCATAATTTTGGATGCATGACTCAAGTTTTGAGAGTAGCTGATGCGTCTTGACAAGAATTCGTGGCTTCAGTTTTTGTTTGTTCTATTTACATTTTCTGAAGAAAAAAAAATGGTAGTCTTTTAGTATGTAGGAGAGGTATAAAAAATTCACACTTTGACACCTCGCTTGTCCAGATCATCCGCTCCTGGAAAATGACGTGTGAAAAAATAAAAGACTCTTTGCCTCTGTAGATTTGTCCACAGCATCCGTTCCGCTACTCACCGCTGCAGAGGCAGAGGGAGTTCGTCATACGTCATTGTCCGTAAAAGCAGCAGAGCGGATGCTGTGGACAAGATCGGTTATCACGTTGTTTCACAGGTCCGATTATTCTCTAACTCCTTATCATAATACTAAAGCCGTAAACGTTTAACGTCGAATTTCTCAGTTGTGCATGACGTGGAGTTGGAACAGACAAGGACTGCGGTGGCGTTATGACACACGTTGTGAGAGGCTCTGGCGTGTCTTGACCGGAATTATTTATAACTAGATGAGCTACCGGGCATTGCCCCGAATAAACAATCATGATTGTGCTCCTCCCCTCGCTCTCTCTCTCTCTCTCTCATATAATAAAAGTAATAAACTACAGTCTTGCCTCAGAACTCATGCGCACCAGAACACTACGCACCAAACTGAACGCTTGATACGGTTACTTTTTATGACATGCACGATACTATAATATATTACGGAACATGCAAAAATACAGATGTTGCACAGCAATAAACATTGTTATTTTTTTAAAATACCTGCTTGAAGTAAACAACTTTTACTTACAGACATCATCTTCCTTATCTCAATTGCCACCTTCCTGCCAAGTTTAAGGCCTGAAGAGTGTATAGTTTGGTCAGTTAGTCATGCCAAAGGTTGCAAGTTACTGAAATATATAATAGATGAGGTACTCTGCTTTACTCCGGATAAACCTGGAATTTGCATTTCTACAAAGTAAAGTATTCAGTTCAGGGTTAAGAAACAGATCAGCTGATGATAATGATGATGTTCGTCCATCGTTTTCGATAATGGCCACGATTTCATCTTCTATTGGATGGTGGAGTGTCTTCTAAGGCGGCTGATGTCCATTCTGGGCACGGAACTATCGGCCACATAATTTTTGCGCACTTCAGGCCGGTGGATACACTGTAGTTGGGAAGAAAAGCTGGTGGCTGGTGCTTTCCTCACTGCCCTTTTGCTTTGAGCAGCTGCCCTGCCGCGTTGTTCAGTTGATTTTGCCACTTTCTTTATCATGGTGGTCGGTCTGAGGTGATTACGGGCTTATATTTCAGCAAGCATAATGCTTAATTACTACATTGCTTTAAGTAAGTAACCCGTGTTGCACAATATTAGTTTCCTTTCTTCGTTGGTTGCCAAACGCGAGTGAGCGTGTACACGTGCACAGCTTTGAGGGAACTCTGTCTGGTCCTCAAGTTTGATGAAGAAAGTGGAACATACCATAGTCATGACTCCACAGCTGTAACCGAAGATACTTCATTTTAAAAAAAAGATGAGTCATCTGTCGCTTTTAGCGTGCACAGCTTTCGCACCGCCACCTAGCGGGGGTTACCCGGAAGTCATGAACAATGCAGTATTTTATAAATCCAAATAGGGAAAATATTGAATGTTGTTCACTGTTCAGCTATCGCTGTTGGCCTTGATTGACGTCACTTATTTGTAATTATAACTTCGATCTCTGTGGGAAAACTCTGGCTATTTTTTTTTATTTTTCAGTCGCAGTAGCACTGTCACAAATGCGCTCGATTGTTTTTCTCGAGGCGCGAAGAAACGGCTGTTTCATCTTATTCTATCTGGTATCCATATATATTATACTAGCTGAGGTCCCCCGCCCTGCCCGGGATAAATCGGTTTGAATATTAGTTTCAGTCCTGCGCATCCCGTACAATAGCATGATTTGCGCACGGGTTAGTGTGTTTGATAGTGAACACATCGCAGGAATTGATAACGAAACCTTAAAATGGCGAACCATGACTCGAAATAGATCTAAATGATGGCGAAACAATGAAAAACGAAACGTAGAAGCCTGAACATTTCATAATTTCTAATATAGCCCATGTTAATTTCTCATTGATAATATGCTGTTGTGCAAAGTTTGAAGCCTGAGTGTGATGCGGTTCCTGAGCCTTAGGTGACCAAACTGTTAAACCAAAACACGGCCTCATGGGAAAACCTATTTGGAAATGTTGAAAATGGTGTTTTAAAAAGATGATTGGAACTGGTAACAAAACAAATGACTTCATAAATTCAGTTTGTACATTTCCACACATTATATCTTCAAAATGAATGTGTAAAAACCTAGTAGATTTTTTAACTAATGAGCACAGAAAGTTTGAACTTTCTACGTTTGGCCGTTTTTCTATGCATAGGGAAGGACCGCTCCAAGTTGTCCAAATATATATATAGATAATCTACAAATTCTCCACCTTTGAACGCAAACAGCTATTTTTACTAGGCCATCTACAGTAACCAAATCTGGCTTGTACGTTTCAATTACCCTGGAGGATGCATCGAAATTCGGATTGTTTATATTGATTTTGTTTTAAACCTTTTTGAGTTTGCTTTGTGTCGCTGTCTGCTCGCCTCCAGTCTTTTTTTTTTTTTTTTCACGAGCACATTATCCCCGTGACGTGAACATGTTGTGCCTACTGATTCGAACTATTCGACTTGCTCGTGGCTAAAATTAAAACACAGGAGTACGCTGCTGTATGCTTTGGGTATAATTTGGGTTTGCCGAGACGAATATGGAGAGGGCGGAAAGTGGCGTGTAGGGCAGTGGTTGGGAGATCCGCCCCGACAGTGGCATTTAAGCTCGTTTTTTTTTTTTAGATAGACTACAGTTACAGTAAAACTGGTACTGAACCAAACAAATAAACGCATTAATACATTTCTGCGACATCAATCTAGATGCAGAAATACAGTCACCGTCTTCCAGAACATACGAGGCCCATGAAAAACATTTCCTCCAGACAATCGTGGGCGTGGGCGTTTGTTTTAGATCAATCGGCCAATTATTGCTATTACGCCATTCTTTTGCAGCTAGTTTTTTTCTTTTGATTTGTTTTGTCTATGGGCAGAATTTTGCAATCTCGTGCTTAAAGCTGTGAAACATCGCTGTGACAGGGAGAGGTGATCTGGTGGCTGGTAGTGTATGTCTGTCTGTGCGTCTCGTTGTCTATGTGCGCGTCTGTCCGTCTTGCTAGCTGTCCGTCTTCCTGTCTGTCCGTCTTCCTGTCAGTCTGTCTTTCTGTCTGTCCGTCTAACGGTCTGTCTGTCTGTCTGTCTGTCTTTCTGTCTGTTTTTGTCTGTCTCTCTGTCTGTCTGTCTATCTATCTGTCGGTCTGTCTATCTGTCTTCATGTTTGTCTGTCTGTCATCCTGTCTGTCCGTCTTTTTGTCTATGTTTTTGTTTGTCCGTCTAACGGTCTGTCTGTCTGTCTTTCTATATTTCTGTCTGTCCGTCCAACGGTTGATATGTCTGTCTGTCTTTCTGTCTATGTTTTCGTTTGTCCGTCTAATGGTCTGTCATTCTCTCCTCTTGCCTGTCTGTCTGTCTTCCTATGTTTTTGTCTGTCTGTCTAACGGCATGTCTTCCTGTCTGTCTGTCTTTCTGTCTATGTTTTGTTTGACTGTCTAACAGTCTGTCTTCCTGTCTGTCAGTCTTTATTTATGTTTTTGTCTGTCTAACAGTCGCTTTGTCTGTATGTCTGTCTTTCCATGTTTGTATTTTTGTCCGTCTAACAGTCTGTCGGTCTTTCCATATTTTTGTCTGTCCATCTAACAGTCTGTCTGCCTGTCTGTCTTCCTCTTTGTCTGTCTGTCTTTCTGTCTATGTTTTTGCCTGTCCGTCTTCATGTCTGTCTAACGGTCTATTTGTCGTCCTGTGTGTGTCTGTGTGTCTGTCAGTCCAACTGTCTGTCTATCTGTCTGTATTTCTGTCTATGTGCCTGTCTGTTCGTCTAACGGTCTCTCTGTCTATATTCCTGTCTTTCCGTCTTTCTGTGTATATGTTTGTCAGTCTAACGGTCGGTCGGTCGGTCTGTCTGTCTTCCTGTCTGGATGTTTGTCTTTCTGTCTATGTTTTTTGTCTGTCCCTCTGACATTCTGTCAGTCCGTCCCCATGTCTGTCTGTCTATCTGTCTTCCTGTCTGTGTATTTGTCTGTCAGGCCAGCAGTCTGTCTTCCTGTCTGTCTGTGTTTCTGTCTTTCTGTGTGTGTGTTCGCCTGTGCGTTTAACAGTCTGTCTATCTGCCTATTTGGCTTGATGACGCTTTGTGCCATATCTCAATATCTGCTCTCTTGATTATGCCTTTAAGAAGAGTTTCTTCATAACCTAATGCTGATTGGCCACTTTTTTTGGAAATAAATTATTTTGTGTTTCATTTTTTTTTATTATAATGAATCTTTTTTTGCATATTTGTTTGTGTTTATTTTAAGAATGTTTTCATTTTTTTTTTTTATACTCGCGTTCCTCGTGGCGTTCTCGTGGGTTGAGATTTTTCGTTGAGGCATGTGATGCTTTAGGCCAGTTGTGTAGGATAGAATGTCAGGAAATTCTGTGAGCAGTGTTGCTTAGTGGGGAGTGACTGATGCAAGTGGGGTAGGGGGCGAAAGGGGGAAGCAGGAGTATTTTTCCTACAGTTGTAGGAGTGGGTTTAAGTTTGAGTTCCCTCGGAGTGGGTCTGGGGGAGTGTGGAAATAAACCCACTGCTCATACCTGCAGGGGACACGTTGATCTAGATGTGAGTACTCGTCTCGCATGTCAGAGGTACGGGGACTCGATTCCTGGCCGGTGCAGACATGTTGGGCTTTTTTTTTCGGTGGGGGAGGGAGGGAGGAAGAGAGAGAGAGAAAGAAAGAGAGAGAGCGAGAGAAAGAGGGAAAGAGAGAGAGAGAAAGAGAAAGAGAGAAAGAGAGAGAGAGAAAGAGAGAGAGAGAGAGAGAGATTGTCCGTACCTGGACCTATGGTAGGTAGGATCGAGTACCTAGTCTTCTCGGATAAGGAGGAAAAACTCGGAGGGCCCGTGCGCATGTTGACCACGTTAAAGACACCTTGGTAGTTGAAAGCCGAGAAGAGTACGCCTAACAAGGCCGCTGCTTGGGCAAATATTTTTTTAAAAATCTAAAAAAAAGAGATTTGCCATTCCTAAGGTCAGCGATTCTCGGAAAGCAAAGTCCTCAGGATGTATTTATTGGTCGAGTTTTTTATTTGATTTTGAATTGTCAATGGAGCGAGGGGGGAAAGCTTTTCCGGCCGGTAAAATCTCTACTCCCTGGAGACAGTTCTGGACACGAGAGATTCCAAACTTAAACTTGTTCAATTCTAGTGAGTTATCTCCACCTGTTAGTTCTGTTGTCTCCCCTGAGTTTATCCGAGATTAGAGTTATCGTCACTTTAGTTCGTGTTTGTTCTTTTTCTAGTTCTCGCAAAACTGGAAGTCTTTTAGTATGTAGAATAGATATAACAAATGCACACTTTGACACTTGTTTAAAATGCGTTGTGGCACTTATCCAGTTGTTTCACATTTTCTGGTTTATTCTAACTTCTTATCACAATAACTAAAGCCGCAAACGTTTAACGTGGAATTTCTCAGTTGTGCAAAACGTGGAGTTGGAACAGACAAGAACTGAGGTCGCGTTAAAGTTCGTTTGATTCAAAAAAAAAAATCCTTTTTGGCGTAGCTTTCTGGAATTTGGCATGTGATGTGAATGGATTGTTTTAATAGAATATCGAAGCTCAGAATTTTTCGGTGCATCTAAGTAGGTTATTTCTCGCTACAAATTGGGTATTCAAAGCTTTGTCTCTGTTTTGGACAGTTTAGGGCAGTGTCTCTTAACATAGTCGATATCGCCCCCCCCCCCCTACCCCAGGGTGTGCGATTTTGATTTTCAAGGGTGCGAAATTGACGAAAAGGGCGACTTAGAATCGAAAATTATTAAAGGCCGCGAAAAGACGAAAGGAGAACGATCTAGGAGCAATTACCGGACAGCCACTGACTGGTTGAACAGTACACACCACATATTAATAAATTAACCAGACTGGAAACACGAGCTTCGGGCTGTGTCGTTTTTTACGGGATTTCCCGAGCGGCGGTCGTATAACCAACATGGCCGCCGCTCGGGAAATTCCGATTCTAGTTCTATCTGCAGTAGAAATTTCTTTTTATTTGTCAAGATTGGTTGTACATGTATTAATTTCTTGGTGCGGAAACAAACTTCCGCGTTCAGTAGGCGCGTCAAAATGGTGCCATTCAACATTGTAGCTATGCTGAAGCGTCGATCGCTACCGTAAACCTGGCATGGCGGGTGGTTCATGACCTTTCGCTGTTTTGTGACGTCACACAATGGGATCATCCAGTCTGGGTATTTTATTAGTCTGTGGCAAATACCGGACAGCCACCGACTTGCTAAACAGCCTTCATCGACTAGGTAGGTTTTATGAACAGAAATTGCTTGCTCATTTAGTGCATTAGAATTGGTAAAAACTGTTTTCTGTTTCATAGAGAATAATCAACAGATCTATTGTCTTTAACTCTGTAGTGCCCAGCAGTCCATATCTGAAACATTTTATCACAACCACATATTCTGTAATTGGAATTTTTTCTGAATCTACCAACAAAGTAAAAGATTTTCGGTGATAAATGTTTAACTCATTTCCTGCCGCCACTTTTGTAGATGTGGACAGGAACTCCCAACACTGTCCAGTCTCAAATTGAGGCGTAGTTCAAAGATGTGTTTTTTTCTTCCACTTGGTATAAACACAAGACATAATTATTAAATACATTAGACATTGAAGAGATCTAGTAAGAAGAAAACTCAGGAGAAGCTGAGCGAAGCAGTTATAAGTGAAAGTGAGAGAGTGAGGAAAATGAGGAATGAGAAGCATCGGCGGAAGACGGAAAACGAAAGAAAAAAAGAAGAGAAAAGTTATCAAATTCCGACCTTTTGTGTGTCTCATTGCTGCTGTTTCATCTTTCAGATAGATAGAAAGAGAGAGAGAGAAAAAGAGAGAGAAACAACGAGAGGGAAACAACGAGAGAAATGGAGAAACAAAGAGAGGAAAGAGAAAGAAAGGGAGAGACAAATAGGGACAGAGCGAAGGGGGTAGATAGATAGATAGATAGATAGATAGATAGATAGATAGATAGATAGATAGATAGATAGATAGATAAAAACAAACAGAAATGAGGAAAAAAAAACTCCCTTTCTTCGCTTGTCATGTGATAGACAATTTAAATCACTACGCCGGCAGCAGACGAGAGCCTCATCACAGCTCGCAGATTGGAAGCGTCAGGGAGTAGTCCCTTGGCGCGGAGATGGCGCCCTGGGGGGAGATGAGGTCACTTTAATAAGATTGGGAGGTAAAATATAGTTCCTGCCCTCCGGCGAAAGGTTTGCGTTTCTGGGACAGGGGATCTTGCTTGTCATTTCGCCTCTTTTAACCGTTTTCTTGGGTTTTCGCCCCTTTTTTTTTCTTCCGCGAGTTTCCCCCTCTGTGCCTCTTCTGTCCATCCTTCGTGTTCTTTCTTTTTCTTTCACTCTTGTATTTAATTCGTTTCTTTTTACTCTTCTTTTTATGTCGTTCACTTATTATGTTTCCGATTTCTTGATATATTTCTCCCTTTCTCCACCTTCTCTTTCTTTCTCTCCCTCTCTCTCTTTTTCTCTCTTCACTCTCTCTCTCTCTCTCTCTGTCTCTCTTTTTGCCCCTTTCTCTCTCGTTCTCTATCTCTTTCTTTCTCTCTTTATCTCTCTCTCTCCCAATCTCAAGTCTCTCCTTCTCTCTCTCTCTCTGTCTCTTTCTCTCCATCTTTTTGTCCGTCTCTCTATCTCTCTCTCTCCGTCTTTCTCCCTCTTTCTCTCTATCTCTCTTTTTCACTCTTCAGATAGATAGATATATAGATAGATAGATAGATAGATAGATAGATAGATAGATAGATAGATAGATAGATAGATAGATAGATAGATAGATAGATAGATAGATAGATAGATAGATAGATAGACAGATAGATAGATAGATAGATAGATATAGATAAATAGATAGATAGATAGATAGATAGATAGATAGATAGATAGATAGATAGATAGATAGATAGATAGATAGATGGATAGGTAGATAGATAGATAGATAGATAGATAGATAGATAGATAGATAGATAGATAGATAGATAGATAGATAGATAGATAGATATAGATAAATAGATGGATGGATAGATAGATAGATAGATAGATAGATAGATAGATAGATAGATAGATAGATAGATAGATAGATAGATAGATAGATAGATAGATAGATAGATAGAGTTAAATAGATAGATAGATAGATAGATAGATAGATAGATAGATAGATAGATAGATAGATAGATAGAGATAAATAGATAGATAGATAGATAGATAGATAGATAGATAGATAGATAGATAGATAGATAGATAGATAGATAGATAGATAGATAGATAGATGGATAGGTAGATAGATAGATAGATAGATAGATAGATAGATAGATAGATAGATAGATAGATAGATATAGATAAATAGATAGATAGATAGATAGATAGATAGATAGATAGATAGATAGATAGATAGATAGATAGATAGATAGAGATAAATAGATAGATAGATAGATAGATAGATAGATAGATAGATAGATAGATAGATAGAGATAAATAGATAGATAGATAGATAGATAGATAGATAGATAGATAGATAGATAGATAGATAGATAGATAGATAGATAGATAGATAGATAGATAGATAGCTAGAATCTTTTCTGTATGATAACAACCATGATAAAGCAAGAGATGATGTCATGATTAAAGAAAAAGTGCGATTGTCTGCGGGTTATGCCAGGAAGTGTTGCCATTTCCAAGAGCTTTAGTTCCCTAAAAGGCAGTAACTGGGATTTATTAATTTTCAAGCCAATGAAAAGTTGTCCGAGGGGGGTTGACCCTTGCCCTCAACCTCCATCTCCTCTCCCGCCCTCACGCATGTCTCGTCCTACAAGCTTTCACTATCCCAAGAATGTATTTGACGTTGTTGATAATACTGATCACAAACGCTCGTGGAGGAGGGAAAATTGTGTTGATCAAATCACAGAAATTGAGAGAAATCTCATTCAGCCGAGACCTGGTCTTTGTATGAGCTGAAAAACTGAAGGCGATGAAGTCTATTTGCTCGTTTCGGCAAAAGAAAAATTGTGGTATTGACAGCTCCTAGTGCACGGCCGCCGAGCATGCGTACTGGCAACGATTTTTTGTTGTTTTTATTTTTTTGGTATTTTTGTATTTTGTATACTTCTTTAATGCCATTTGTGAAATGTGCCTTTGTGTCATTGCAGCCCAATTATAATTGGAGCAGACACGTCGCCACCGTGCAACGCCTGTCCGCGGGTTTTTGTGAGTTTTTTTTTTCTTCGTTGCGGTTGGGGGTGGGGGTGGGGTGGGGGGGGGGGGAGAGAGAGAGAGAGAGAGGTAGAGATAAATGTTATTTAAATTTGTCGGGGCAGCGGCTGTTCTTCTCGATTTCTAACTCCCAAGGTAGGTTTACTGTGCGCAACGTGCACACGAACCTTCCGAATTTTTCGTCCTTGTCCGTGAAGACTAGGTGCTCGATCCTACCTACCATAGGATAGGGACAGGATAATATTTTTAAAAATTCGTACTCCCAACATGCCTGTCTTCACCTACCGGGAATCGAACGTTGTATCTTCGGCATGAGAAGCGAGCCTGCATCCATCCATCCATCCATCCATTTATCCATCCATCCATCCTTCCATCCACCCATCCACTCATCCATCCATTCATCCATCCATCCAGCCAGCCAGCCAGCCATCCACCCATCATCCATCCATCCATACATGCACCCATCCATCCATCTACCCATCCATGTATCCATCCATCCATCCATACATGCACCCATCCATCCATCTACCCATCCATCCATCCATCCCTGAATCACCCACCCATCTATTCATTTCATCATTAATCCATCGTATTCTTCCATCCATCCATCCATCCATCCATGCACCCATCCATCCATCCATCCATCCACCCACACACGCATCCATCTATCCATTCCTGAATCACCCACCCATCTATTCATTTCATCATTAATCCATCGTATTCTTCTATCCATCCATCCATCTCTTCATCCCATATGTCCATTTATTCATCCATCCCTCGTTCTCTCCATCCACGATCTTATTATCCAGACCAGTATGCCCGCTTGATCTGGTTACACGTCAATCTTTGCCCAGATTTTGACCTCGCTGGAGCCACAGCGGCCACTCCAAGCCAAA
>OZ007584.1:2822855-2870355 GCA_963931925.1 Onchidella celtica
AGACATGCCATGAAAAGAACGCTGGCGTAAGTTCCAAGACATGCCATGAAAAGAACGCTGGCGTAAGTTCCAAGACATGCCATGAAAAGAACGCTGGCGTAAGTTCCAAGACATGCCATGAAAAGAACGCTGGCGTAAGTTCCAAGACATGCCATGAAAAGAACGCTGGCGTAAGTTCCAAGACATGCCATGAAAAGAACGCTGGCGTAAGTTCCAAGACATGCCATGAAAAGAACGCTGGCGTAAGTTCCAAGACATGCCATGAAAAGAACGCTGGCGTAAGTTCCAAGACATGCCATGAAAAGAACGCTGGCGTAAGTTCCAAGACATGCCATGAAAAGAACGCTGGCGTAAGTTCCAAGACTTCGTTGGTATTTACACCTCAATTTTCTTGTTGATGTTTTTGTTTTATTTTTTTTCTTGCTTTTTTTTCTCTGCCTGTTTTTGTGGTAGGGATTCGTTTTTTTTTTTTAGAATTTTGCCGGGGCAGCGGCCTTGTTAGACCTGTTCTTCTCGACTGTCAACTGTCAAGGTATCTTTAACGTGCGCAACTTGCACATACGCTCCCCCCCCCCCCCCACCTCGATGCTCGCCTCTCATGTCAAGGGTACCGTGTTCAAAATCCGCCCGGTGAAGGCATGTTGGAAGTTTGGGATTTTTCTCATATTTTCATGTCCCTGATCCTATTGGGGGGGGGGGGGGGGGGAGGGGGGTAGGATCGAGTGCCTAGTCTTCTCGGATAAGGACGAAGAAATTCGGAGGGCCCGTGTGCACGTTGCGCACGTTAAAGATACCTCGAAAAGAGCAGGCCGAACAAGCCGCTGCCCGGGCAAAATTAAATAAAATTCATCCCTACCGTTCCCTCCCCCCCTCCCCTTAGACTCTCCCATCCCCCCCACCCCCCACCCCCGAAAAAAAAAATGTCCGCCCACCGGCGCTGCACTGTGGCGACGACGTGCTTGCTCCAGTTATAACTGGGCTGCAATGGCACAAAGGCCAATTTCCCAAATGGGATTAAGAAGTATACAAATTACAAATTCCAAATTATACCACTGTGTCCCCGATTTCTGTAACTTCCACTATGATTCACTGCTACAGTTGGGTCTGATTTGTTTGTCTGTTTGTTTGTTCCAGGCCAAGAACAAGATCATCATGCTTAAGGTGTTGAAGGAGTTCAGGGGACGTAACTCCACACGTCCCCTGGCCGACGAGGCGCGACACATGCACGAGGCAGACACCGACAGACCGGATGGACAGAAGGACAAAGAGGTACGTCATCAGATCACGTGGTTGCCAAACCTTCCCCACCCGTATGTAAAAAATTCTGCTGCCAACGATGTCTTTGCCATACCATCTCAGTAGGAAAACCGAAAACAAAATTATTTGAATCATGCCCGGTATAAAGCCAACTGTTCCCAATTAAATCTTCTCTCTCTCTCTCTCTCTCTCTCTCTCTCTCTCCCTCTCTCTCCTCTCTCTCTCTCTCTCTCTCTCTCTCTCTCCCTCTCTCTCTCTCGCTCGCCCTCTCTCTCTCTCTCTCCCTCTCTCTCTCTCTCGCTCGCCCTCTCTCTCTCTCTCTCTTTCTCTCGCGGGCGGTCTCTCACACCTTCTCTTTGTCGCTACCTCTTTATCTCTTTCTGTCTCTTTACTCTCTCGGTCTCCCTTTCTCACTCTCTCTCAGTCTGTCTGTCTGTCTCTCTCTCTCTCTCTGTCTATCTCTCTCTCTCTGTCTATCTCTCTCTCTGTCTATCTCTGTCTCTCTCTCTCTCTCTCTCTCTTCCTGCCTATCTCTATCTCTCTCTGTCTCTTTCTCTCTATTTCTCTCTTTGCTTGTTTGTGTCTCTGTCTCACTCTCTCTCTTTCTCCCTCTCTCTCTCTCTGTCTGAGAAACAATGAGACACAGACAGACTCTCTCTCCCTGTCTGCCTTTCACTCTGCCCCTTTCTGCCCGCCTGTCAAACACACACACGCTCTCTCTCTCTCTCTCTCTCTCTCTCTCTCTCTCTCTCTCTCTCTCTCTCACTGTTTCTCACACACAGACAGACTCTCTCTCCCTGTCTTTCTCTGTCTGCCTTTCACTTGCCCCTTTCTGCCCGCCTGTCAAACACACACACACACACACACACTCTCTCTCTCTCTCTCTCTGTTTCTCTTTCTCTTTTTCTGTCTCTCTCTGTCGGTCGCCTCTCTGGTCTCTTCTCTCTCCCTCTTTCTGTCTTTCTGTCTCCCACTCCCTCCCCCTCTACCTCCAAAAAATCCCTTTCCGTTTCATGGCGAATGGTTGGTGGACGCTCCTGGCAGGGTCTGCTTCTGTCCTATCGTCCCGTTGTACTCTGCCCATCGCATCTTGCTTCCCCCAGGCGCAGTCCCGACAGTTATCGTGTCGATGTCCTATGTCCAAACCAGTGGTGTAGCGTGGCTGGTTAGCGCCAGGGGCAAGGCAAGTATTGCGGTCCCCCTGACCTGAGTCCCTTTCACCAGTCCAGTACTGAACCCCTCAACTCCCCCCCCCCCCACCCCCACCCCCTATCCCCCACCCCACCCCCAAAAAGCACCTGTATTTTATTGGAAGAAAATTAAACTGAAATGCGTTTAATGCAAGTATAGTCTAACCCATTTAAAATCGTTGGCTTTCAATTTGAGCACTCCTTCAATAATAGTATTAAAATCGCTCTCAGTTGACAAGTTTCTGCCAGGTTACTCAATCTTTCTTGGCTCATTGTAGATCTCTGATACTTCTCATTAATTTAATTTTTGAGAATTTTCTTTCACAATTGAAGAGTTTTACTCCAAAAGTGGGTCTGCCAAATCTCGTTTGAGTTATGACCGATGTCAGATAATCATTCAAAATTATTGTGAGACGCACTGTAAGTGTTCAGTTAGATCTTGCCATCTCCCGCAAGACCATCAAAATTTCCCGTAAAACGGGACACAGCAGGTTTTAACTGGACACTTACACCGCGTCTTACACTAATCTTTAATGATTATCTGAAAGGGGCCATAACTCAATCGAAATTTGATTTACCCAGTGTTGGAAAAGTGCTCTTCAACTGGCAATTGAAACAGTGGTATCTTTGAATTGAATGTTGTTACAAGTACGTACGTCCCGAAGTTTTTTGTTGGTTTTTTTTGTTTGCGCTAGGGGGACGTAGTTTAAAGCCTTTTGTGACTCCAGAACTAGAGAGCTCCTCCCGAAATACTTCTGACAACAGCCTTAATTAATTTTCTTTCAGATTTTCTTTTTGTTTTCCTCCTGTTTTTTGGTTGAAAGGGTAAGGGGGCAGGGTTAGGGATTGGACAAGATTTAGGGTTGAGGATAAGGTCGGGGATAGGGATAGGTACGTATCATGTACGCGCCCCTAGCGCAAACTACCGGGGGTGCTGATGTACTTATAACAACAGCTTTTTGAAATTTTGCTCCCGGGGCACACGCCCATGTCGACCTACCTACGTCATGCCACTGCTCCAAACTCAAACACTATTATATTCTCCGTCCACATATTTGACCTCTGTGCTTGCCCCATCCGTGTCCAGCCTGGTCTGAAGAGACACACGTTGGAGCGTGACGGAAGTGACCGGTCGTTTGAGCAGACAATGGCCGTTGTACCGTCCAGGATGGCCAGAGACATGTCCAAGTGGATAATCTTGCATTACTCCCCTTTCAAGGTTGGTCCGTCAGCGATCTGGTTGTTGTTGTTATTGTTGTTGTTGTTGGTGGTGGTGGTGATGGTGGTGGTGGTTGTGGTGGTGGTTGTGGTGGTGGTTCTGGTGACGGTGGTGGTGGTGGTAGTGGTGGTGGTGTAGGTGGTTGTGGTGGTGGTGGTGGTTGTGGTCGTGATTTTGTTGTTGTTGTTGTTGTTGTTGACAGTAGTGGTGGTAATGGTATTGATACTGTTGTTGTTGGTGGTGGTGGTAGTGGCGATGTTGTGGTTGGTGGTGATGATGATGTAGTTGTTCCTGGTGGTGGTGATGGTGTTCATGTTGTTGCTGGTAGTGGTGATGATGGTGTGGTGGTGACGATCGTGATGATGATGATGAGGAGGAGGATGGTAGATGATGTTGATGATGATAGCGATGACGATAATGAAGCCAGATGATAAAATACGTCACAGATTTTAAACATCAATAATATTAGCATCCCACAATTTCATCTGTGACCCAGTTTTAACCTCTTCTGTAATGGTCAGTTTTAATGAGAAATGGGATGTCTCTCATTTTGGGGAAATTTTGGATTTTATCAAATCCTCCAAAAGTGGGCATTGTCCAGCCTTTGTGAGAAGTTCCGTTTCCAATCCATAGTTACAAGCATGGATAGATCCATCATGTAGTACAAGAGACCGATGCATTAGACAAAGGCCAGAAATATTTAATCTCAATGTATTTTCTCAAAATTGCATTGTTTGGTATAGCCAACCTGTCTTTGAAACTGAATTTGAGACATCTAGAAGGATGATTCTAATTTCTTGATGATGGGTTTATGTCCCCTACAAACTGTGTGGGATTTTTGATGATAATGTTTATGTCCTCTGTAGGCCGTGTGGTATTTTTGATGATAATGTTTACGTCCTGTCCAGGCTGCATTGGATGTTTGATGATAATGCTTATGTCCTCTGTAGTCTGTGAAGGATTTTTGATGATAGTTTTATGTCCTCTGCAGGCTGTATTGGATGTTTGATGATAATGCTTTTGTCCTCTGTAGTCTGTGGGGGATTTTCGGTGATAGTTTTATGTTCTCTGTAGGATGGGTGGGATTTCTGTTCATTATTTCTATATCCTCAGTTGGCACCACAGAAATTTTCATTTGCCGGTTTTACCAAGGGCCATAAAAATATGGTGGAAAAAGGCAAATGGTGCAGCTGAATCAGGGTCCACAAAAAGGGCCCCCCAACAAGAAATGAAATATATATATATATATATAAGCATTTCCTGGCTTGTAAGGCTCGCTTTTCTTTTTTTAATCTTAATGGTTTATTTTTTGTGTACAGTTTGTATTACATACATAGTATGTGGGGCTACTAAAATTTTTCAATTGCATATGGCCTCTAAAAGTCTTATTCCGGCATTGGTTATGTCTCTTGCAGGCTGTGTGGGATTGGGTGATTCTGCTGTTAGTGCTGTACACAGCCGTGTTCACACCCTACGCTGCTGCATTCCTGCTCAAGGAAGATGAAATTCGCATGAAACTCAACATGGCGCCTGGTTCCAGGTATGGTAACCCATTTGCGTCAAAAACAATCATTTCGTCGATGTCTTAAAGAAGTCAGTGGTATGAATGCTCAACGATCTGTCGAACATTCCTTGAGAAATTTCCTGGGTTGAACGATTTTGACCTTAGTTCTTGTTGGTTCCAACTCCACTTTTTGCACAACTGAGAAATTCTAAGATAACCGTTTGTTGTGTTAGTTATTATGAGTTAGAATAAATCGGAACTGTGAAACAGCTGGATATTTATGAGCAGCGAGCCACCATTCTAGCGCCTTGGTGTGTTTAACCGCTAATAAATCTTTTTTTTTTTTAATCAAATTAAAATATTTCTGAGATGACTTGAATCAAACCGTTCAAACAGAGTGTAGAAAAACGTCAAATATTTCATATTGCAAGCAAATATCAATTTTCATGCAAAATGTTTAGCCCCTTTTGAAGGGGCTTTCTCGAGAATTTGGTCTCCCACCTTAAGCCTGATTTCATCCGATCCCTTCACATATTGTGTTGAACATTGTTTAATGTTTGGCAAAGAAGAGCCTGGCGATGAAGCAAAAAAAAAAGAAAAATGTGTTTGACGAACACCGAGAGTCGTGACCTTGGTTTAGCCAGTTTTCTACAAGATGTCAGGAAGTTAAAGGCAGAAACATCTAATGAAAGAATCCACTCTTCCTCTGAAGATCGTCATCTGCCTCGCTCCAGCTGAGGATCTAGAGGTTCTTACCACTGCAGAATTGGTTGTTTTTTTTCTGTTGTATATTTTTATTTCACTTTTAGTAATTTAGCCTAACTGTAAGTATCATTCTTGGTGTTTTTGTGTTGTTTTTTTTTTGAAGCGAAGAGGAGCTCACTCAAAATCAGCCTGAAAAAAACAAAAAATCCTGTTTTTTCCATTAGGTTTAAGGCAAAGAATGTGGTTACAAGTACGTATGTTCCCCAAATTTTGTGTGCTAGGGTTACGTATTTTAAAGCCTTAGTTTTGTGACCCCAGAGCTGGAGAGCTCTCCCTGAAATACTCCTAACAACAGCCTTAATTGATTATTCTTTCAGATAATATTCTTTTTTTGTTTTCCTCCTGTTTTTTTTTTTTTTAGTTCAAATGGTAAGGGGGCAGCGTTAGGGATTTGATACGATTTAGGGTTGAGGATAAGGACGGGGTTAGGGATAGGTACGTATACGTACGCGCCACTAGCGCAAAACGATCGGGGACCGTACGTACTTATAACAACAGCCTTATGGCAAAATGTAAGCCTACGGAAAAAGTTTATGTAAATTCAACACACATGTTTGGAGAAAATCGATATTGATATCACATCATCTGGAAAAAGACCCACTATATTAAATATGTAGGAGACGGAATGATTCTGGGCATTGATGTTCGAGATCAAATTCCTTAATGAGGTAAAATATTTATGCAACGCCATTTCAAAGTGGGAGAGAGAGAGAGAGGGAAGTAGACGGATTGAAAAAGAGAGAGTCATACAGACTGAGAAAGAGACAGACAAACAGACAGGCAGAGAAAAAGAGAGAGAGAGACAGACAGACTGAGAAAGAGAGAGTGTGCAAGAGAGAGAGAGAGAGAGAAAGACTGAGAAAGAGAGAGAGAGAAATGTAGACTGATAATGAGAGAGACACCGACCGACAGTTTGACGAAGAGAGAGAGAGAGAGAAACAGACAGACTAAGACAGAGACAGACAGACATAGAGAGAAAGAGAGAGAGAAAGAGAAAGATCAAAGTCTTAATAAGATAAAATATTTATGTAAAACCATCTGTATTAAATTCCGAGTTTACTTAAACCTTTGACAGCATCGATTTCGCCATGTGTTTGTGAAACATTATTACATTAACGCTGTCTCCCATCCTTTTCCAAGCTTATACAACAAAATCCGTTAATCCGGTTTGCAATTATGTAAACATTTTGTCCTGTTAATCAACTTTGAATAATGTCGTGTTGGCCTTGATCACAGCTTAAAGCGTTATCATGTAGAAATTTGCAAGGAATGATATTCATTCTTATCAGAACCTGGACTCTGATTTAAGAAATTCTGTCAACTGAATTGATATTTGAACATGATGCTCTGCATTATTTTAGGCTGTAGGGAGAGGAAAGCTACTAGATAGAATGAGATGAGACAACTGGCATGTTTAGCGTGCACAGATTTCGCACCGCCATCTAGTGACGAATGTGCGGAAATTATGAACAGTGCACTATTTGCCCCTCTCTCTCTGCCTTTGTCTGCCTGTCTGCCTCTCTTTGCCTCTCTGCCTATTCCCCCTGTTCATCTCTCTCTCTCATTCTCTGTTTTTCTCTCACTCACCCTCTTTGTCTGTCTTTTGTCCGTCTGTCTGCCTCTCTCACTCTCTCTCTCCTCTTTTTTCTGCCTCCTTGCCTATTCCCTCTGGTCCTCTCTATCATTCTCTGTTTTTCTCTCACTCACTTTCTGTTTTTCTCTGTCTGTCTGCCTGTCTGTCTGTCTGTCTCTCACTCTCACTCTTTCTCTCTCACTCTTTCTCCTAAACATTACATTACCCATGACCTCTCACCAATCCACACACCTGACCTCTCCACCTCTAACCCCTCCACCCCCGCCCCCGACCACCCCACAGAAACACCAACGCCGACACCATCCGCATCGACCCGCTGGTCATCGTCGACCTGATGGTAGATTTGATGTTCATTGCCGACATCCTCATCAACTTTCGCACCACCTACGTGGAGAACGGGGAGGTGGTGAGTGACCAACAGAAAATCGCCATCAACTACGTTAAGGGTTGGTTCGTCATCGACGCCATTGCGGCTATACCCTTTGACCTTCTGCTCTTCGGCTCAGGAACCAGTGACGTAAGTATTTCTTGAGCACATAGAATGAAATGAAAATTCCATTTTTTTTCCGTATATTTTTTTTAGAGATTGTTGTTACTTGTGCTTACGGTCCTCAAGTTTTTTGTGTTAGGGGTACGCATTTAACAGCCTTTTGTGACTCCAGAACTAGAGAGCTCCTCCCGAAATACTCCTAACAACAGCCTTAATTAATTATTCTTTCAGATTTTCTTTTTGTTTTCGTCCTGTTTTTGGTTGAAAGGGTAAGGGGGCAGGGTTAGGGATTCGATAAGATTTAGGGTTGAGGATAAGGACGGGGTTAGGGATAAGTACGTATACGTTTGAGCCCCTGGCGCAAAGCACTTGGGGACCGTACGCACAAGTAACAACAGCCTTTTTTTTTTTCTTGAATATTTTTTCTCTCACTTTTTAAGTTATGAAAATTTTGTTTCATTTTTTTATTTCCTCTCTCTGTCCGGGAAACAAGACCCTGTAGCGTGATCTGAAATCTTTACGGAAGACATGAAAGTCGTAACTAATAATCCGTCTCATATTTAGTAGTCTGTTTCCGTCATAGAAACGAAGAGGCGTTTTGCTAGTTTTAATAGTTTTGAAATTATAAACAGAAACGTATTTTTTTGTGTTTTTTTTCCCACATGCTTGTCTGTACATAAGAATTGTCACTTTTACCAAAAAGCTGTTTACGCTCTCCTTTAAATAAATAGGCAAATTGTTGATAATAGCGAGGCGGGCGATAGCTTTTTTGTTTGACAAAGGTCCTCTTCCTATGGACATCTCCTGTAGTCTCTCTCTCTCCCTACAGTTTGACAAGGGCACCTCTTCCTATGAACACCTTTTGTAGTCTTTCTCTCCCTACAGTTTGACAAGGGTCCTTTTCCTATGAACACCTCCTGTAGTCTCTCTCTCCCTACAGTTTGACAAGGGTCCTCTTCCTATTAACACCTTTTGTAGTCTCTCTCTCCCTACAGTTTGACAAGGATCCTCTTCCTAAGAACACCTTTTGTAGTCTCTCTCTCCCTGCAGTTTGACAAGGGTCCTCTTCCTATGAACACCTTTTGTAGTCTCTCTCTCCCTACAGTTTGACAAGGGTCCTCTTCCCATGAACACCTTTTGTAGTCTCTCTCTCCCTACAGTTTGACAAGGATCCTCTTCCCATGAACACCTTTTGTAGTCTCTCTCTCCCTACAGTTTGACAAGGGTCCTCTTCCCATGAACACCTTTTGTAGTCTCTCTCTCCCTACAGTTTGACAAGGATCCTCTTCCTATGAACACCTCCTGTAGTCTATCTCTCCCTACAGTTTGACAAGTTCTCCTCTTCCTATGAACACCTCCTGTAATCTCTCTCTCCCTACAGTTTGACAAGTTCTCCTCTTCCTATGAACACCTCCTGTAGTCTATCTCTCCCTACAGTTTGACAAGGATCCTCTTCCTATGAACACCTCCTGTAGTCTTTCTCTCCCTACAGCTTGACACTGGCACCTCTTCCTATGAACACCTCCTGTAGTCTATCTCTCCCTACAGTTTGACAAGGGCTCCTCTTCCTATGAACATCTCCTGTAGTCTTTCTCTCCCTACAGTTTGACAAGTTCTCCTCTTCCTTTGAACACCTCCTGTAGTCTATCTCTCCCTACAGTTTGACAAGTTCTCCTCTTCCTATGAACACCTCCTGTAGTCTTTCTCTCCCTACAGTTTGACAAGTTCTCCTCTTCCTATGAACACCTCCTGTAGTCTATCTCTCCCTACAGTTTGACAAGTTCTCCTCTTCCTATGAACACCACCTGTAGTCTTTCTCTCCCTACAGTTTGACAAGTTCTCCTCTTCCTATGAACACCTCCTGTAGTCTTTCTCTCCCTACAGTTTGACAAGTTCTCCTCTTCCTATGAACACCTCCTGTAGTCTTTCTCTCCCTACAGTTTGACAAGTTCTCCTCTTCCTATGAACACCTCCTGTAGTCTTTCTCTCCCTACAGTTTGACAAGTTCTCCTCTTCCTATGAACACCTCCTGTAGTCTTTCTCTCCCTACAGTTTGACAAGTTCTCCTCTTCCTATGAACACCTCCTGTAGTCTTTCTCTCCCTACAGTTTGACAAGTTCTCCTCTTCCTATGAACACCTCCTGTAGTCTTTCTCTCCCTACAGTTTGACAAGTTCTCCTCTTCCTATGAACACCTCCTGTAGTCTTTCTCTCCCTACAGTTTGACAAGTTCTCCTCTTCCTATGAACACCTCCTGTAGTCTATCTCTCCCTACAGTTTGACAAGTTCTCCTCTTCCTATGAACACCTCCTGTAGTCCCTCTCTCCCTAGAGTATCAATTCTTCTTTCTTTAATAAAATTGACCAAAAGCTAATCGTCCCCTTGAAATGACCAGGCTCTACCTCTCTTCCATCATCTTTGAGAAACTGATGATTGAAGTATTATGTGCTCACAGCTTTTAGAGAAACGAGATTTTTTTTTCTTTTTTAGTAATACCGAAGATTACACACCAAATCCTCCAGATTCTTTGACATACAGTTGAGAAGGCCCTTAAAGGTAAAATGAAGTAAGTCATTCAGCTAGAAAGTGGAGATCACATTTTGTCATTCTAATGGGACTTGATATTTTGAATTATGACAGAAAATGATAATATGCAGTAATGCTCTGGAGAACGTTTACTCAATCAATCAATCAATCAATCAATCAATATGATTGACCTACGTCAAAAAAAAAACAGGGTAGGCGGCATATGGGTCTTTTTTCGTTCGTAATTGAAGGTTTGTCACTTTTAGTTCATCTGTTATATCCGAGACACAGAATACCGAGACGGACGATTCCTTCTTTCACTATAATGTCCCCAACTTGCGCGCGTATAAGCACGGTGAGTACTACTGTCAGAGATCTGTGGTACTAGTCTTGTTCGTTCAGTTATGAAGGGGTGTTGTGCGAATTGTTGCACTGTTGACATGGATGATACGCGTGCAAGTCGACGGACAGAATTTGGCGAATTCAACCGTCTCGGTATTCAGTGTCCATGGTTGAACTATCAAAACACGAACTTTCTCATGTCATAAACGATGCATGTTGAGCCCTGGAGTTAGACTTTGAACTGTGAATGAGTAATGTGATCTGCATCGTTACTGGACGTGAATTCACGTTTTCATCATTCAAATGTAAAAATGTGAACTATGAACTAAGAACGACCTGCGTACCTCATGTACATGCCATTCGCGTTTCTATATCGGATGGGTTGTTGTTTTTTTTCCCGGACAGTGAGAATTGTATCGATTACTATCGAAGATGAAGGGTTTTTTAACGACAAAAGATGCTTGAATATCATTATTATGCCAAACTTGAAATACAGCAATCGATTACCCGAGGAGTGATCGATATTTCTAGTGTTTGCTGTGTGTGTTCTGTGATATTGTCTTTATGTTAAACGTTTTAAGTTCACGGACGTGGAAAAACTAACAATGTATGTTTGCTGCTGCGTAGGTTTGCGCGTACACGTCGCTGTTGGCAGTGGCATTTTGTATTTGTTTCTTACACACCACGCCACGGTTTTTTGGTTTTCTTTTTTTTGCAATTATCAGGATGTCGCTTACACGGTACATACACCCCCTGTCCCTATTAAATGAAAGGAGTTAAGGAAAGCAAGGAAACTGTCAACGTAACATTAGCAATAAACGCAGTGACTCGGTGACCTGTCAGAAACAAACATCTTGGCACAATGGGGTTGCCATACTTTCTCGTCTGTTCATTGCAATGAACAAAATGACTCAGCGAGCTGTCAGAAATTAATACTTCTGCACAAATGGGTTACCATACTTTCTCATGTCTTTACATCAATTGTCCCACTTCAGTTTTCAATGACAAAAATAGAAAAAACGTAATTATGCGCCTTACCAATTTGGGACAAAGTTAGTATACGATAGATGCAAGAAGATTTTTCAAAGTATTTGTATATTATATTTAGTATGTATACATTCAAGAGAAATTTAATTTGTTGTTGTTGTTGGTGGTGGTGGTGGTGGTGGTGGTGGTGGTGGTGATGGTGGTGATGATGGTGGTGGTGATGGTGGTGGTGGTGGTGCTGCTGCTGCTGCTGCTGGTGGTTTTGGTGGTGGTGGTGGTGGTGGTGGTGATGGTGGTGGTGATGGTGGTGGTGGTGGTGGTGGTGGTGATGGTGCTGGTGGTGGTGATGGTGGTGGTGGTGCTGGTGCTGGTGGTGATGGTGGTGGTGGTGGTGGTGCTGCTGCTGCTGCTGCTGCTGCTGGTGATTCTGGTGGTGGTGGTGCTGGTGGTGATGGTGGTGGTGGTGGTGGTGGTGGTGGTGGTGGTGATGATGGTGGTGATAATGTTGTTGTTGTTATTGTTGGTGGTAGTGGTGATGCTGTCGTTGTTTTCGTTGCATTCCTATATAGCGGTAGTCTGATGAGGCAGAATGTGATTCAAGTTTGGCATTGTAATGCAGATAGCATGTTTTGTCGTGGAACAACCCTGAACTGCACAGTTTTGATGACTAGTTGAATAGCTGTAGAGCACACTCGTGTTTTAGCTTTGACTTGTCTTTTGTACCTGTTTGTTATTTTTTCATTTTTTCTTTCTTTTTCCGTCTTTGACTTAAGTCTTTATGTTCTTTTGATCAGAGGGTTAAAGTGGCTAAAAATTGTCCGTCTTACAAAACCTTGCAAACTGTTCTGTTAAAGGGGAGATGGGAGGTTGAAACCGTCATGGTGCTGACTTTTTTGGCCTAAGTCATTTTTTGCACTTCTGAGAAAACCTCAAAAAAAACAACAACACGTATTTATTCTTTTGCAATGCAGTCAGACTTAGGCCAAAATGACTCTAGGTAAAAGTGGCCATCATCCACGTTGGGCTGAAACAACCCCAGAACCAAAATGATCCACCTCTATGAATGAGTTAGGCCATAACAGAAAGTTTTATTTCCAAGAAAATGGCTTGGCACTTTTGAATGATTTTTACATGAATAGATGCACCATGGATAGGGCAATGACGTAACAGGTACATTCTGTTTTGGCCTAAGTCTGACTTTGGCCAAAAGGTTAGCACTATGACGAAACAATAACAACCAAAAAAAAAAAAACGACATGAAGCTGGATGGACGTCAGCGGTCTCGCATCTAGAACAGGGACTACTTTACAATACCAAAAAATGTGTTTACCTATTGAAAAGTTACTCTTAAAACATTGCTATGGATAAACCCAGACGTACACTTTTATTATTTTTTTGTTATACTTTATTGTATCCACACACTTGTTAAAACCTTTCAAGAGATTTGTTTTCATAAATAGTCTGAGCTTCACTGAATAATTATCTAACCAGTTTCAAATAATAATCTCACAGATTCGTAATTCTAGTTTTGCACCTGATCTTTATTCTACTTTCATAATTCACACTTCTAGCACAATCATATCAAAATTGTTCACAGTTTTTTTATGAAATCTAAGATAAATTCCAGTGTTTTCCTTCTAGTTTTGTATTTTGTGTTTAGTGCACAATTTCCATTTTGTTTGTTTATTCATTTATGTCTTTTTTCTTTTGTTGTTGAGAAGATCAATGGAGAAAAAAATCGATCACCATTTAATATTATTTTTTTCATAAATAGCCAATGAACCAGAGAAGCTGGCTCTGCAGAACAGCGATCCTCAAACGAGTCTAGTTCCCAGGCCAAATCTAGTGGGGGGGGGGGGGGTGATGGTGGTGGTGATGGGGGGGGGGGGGGGTTAGGCCAGAGGAGGAAATAGGGTGGAATTTCTATCAGAGGACGAACTCAAAATTGTGAAAGAATGTAGTTTGTACATATCTATATGAAACGCAAGGCGCCCGCCTCTCATACCGAAGGTACCGGGTTTGAACCCTGGTCGGTGCAGGCATGTTAAAATTGAGGGCTTTTTCTTCTATTTTCATGTCTCTGATCTTATTGTAGTTAAGATCGAGCACCTAGTCTTCTCGGAAAAGGACGAAAAACTCGGAGGGCTCGTGTGCATGTTACCCAAATTAAAGATACTTTGGCGGTGGGAAATCGAGAAGAGCAGACCAAACAGGTCGCTGCCAGGGAAAAATTAAATAAAAATTTAAGGGAACACCATTAATAATTTTGTTTTAAAACTCGCTTGATTTTTAACAAGACACGCGCCCACTTGTAAAACTCAGATTTACATGAAATGTTTAAGGCGCTTTCCTTTCGACCTGCCATTGCTTCTTTTTTAGACTTGGAGGAATGAAATAGTAAGGGAAGTATTTTTCTGAGTTTGCTTTGTGTCGCTAATTTCGCCTCGGATAATTTCTTTTCCACCAGCCCTCGACGTTATCACTTCCCGCTATGTGTTCACCATTGAACGCACCAGTGCGCAGATATACTGCCATTGAATGAATGCTGACTTGGTGCGTAGGATGTTAACGCGTAAAGCTAGTGCAGGAAGATTTATCTAATAGCAAAACAAACAAAGTACAAGAAAATAAACCTAAAGGAACGGGCAAGGCAAGGCAGATCTATTACAGTCACCCAGAACTGAAACTAATAGGTAGAATACGCATGTCCGCCGTCTTTTGTACCCGGACCCACGTGTCACCATGGCGATTGTAGCATTGATTTTGATTCGTTGGATGATTTGCACTGCGAGCACGGGAAGCGCCACGAACCAACCAGCGGCGAGCTACAAGTAGATTGCTACAGTAAATATAGCCACGTGTGTACATGTTCAGTGGGAGACGTTTGGTGAATTCTTTCACTCCCATTCCCTTGTTGACACGGATGGGAGTGAATCTGATCAGCTTGGGATCCATCCTTTCCAACCTTATCGTAGCAATCAACTACAATGCAACTAGCAGGCATTGTCACCGCTTAGACATATCTGTTGCACCACTAATCAGCTAATCCAGCGGCCATCTTTAGGGTCGGAAGATTAAAAAAAAAACGCTCTGTGACTTCATGCACATTCTGCCCATGAACAGATTTAATTTTATGTACCGAGCAGAGAAAGAGCGATTTTTAGAAAACACATGAGTTAAAAAGACACCCAGAAAAAAAGCTCTGAAAATATACACTTTAACAGCGTTTGTTAGTGGAGGGGAGTGTTTTACAATATAGGCCCATTGCGAATGACGTCACAGAGTGTTTTTGTTTTGTACTCCCGACACCTAAAATGGTGGGTGGATCAGCTGACGAGTGTAACTTCGAGCTATGTCTAAGCGGTTAAAATGGCTGCTGGTTGCATTGTAGTTGACTGTTATGACGGGGGTGGAAAGGATGGGTCCCAGGCTGGTCAGATTCCCTACCATCCGTGTAAACAAAGGGAAGGAAGTGAAAGAATTGACCGAACGTCTCCCACTTGCGTGAACGAACACACGTGTCATTGTTTACTGTAGTGATTTATTTTTTTTTACCTCGCCGCCGATTGGTTCGCGACGCCTGAAGTGCTCACAGTGCAAATCAGCTAACGAATCAAAGTCAGTGCTACCATCGCCATGGTTATGCATCGGTCCTGACAACTAAAATGGCCGTTATCCGCAACGGGCCTATAAGCTATTGCTGAATAGTGAGCGTAACTCTGTATTTGATCTATTTGGCTTTGAAATCAGACTTTGCGTCCCTAACAACGTTCCACACTTTATTGGAACATGATGACACTTGGAAATGGGAGAGGAATTGAGTAATTCTGGGATAGCAATGGGAGGAATGTGGCCCGGGACTTTGAGAACCATTGTTGAGGACAGGTGTCGTCACGGTCTTTCCACAATTTCCTAAGTCATTTTTTGGTGTTTTTGGAAAATCAAAGAAAACTTTCCTTCTAATATAAAGTTACAGCTGTTGTTAGGGGAGCGTAGTATTTTACATAGAAAACTATAGTTGAACAGTGAACACAGCTCAGTATTTTCTCTGTTTGGCATTGTCATTGGACTACGCTCCCCTAACAACAGCTGTAAAATGGTGATTTAGCTAGATGTGGGTTTTTGTTTAAAAACTCGTAAGTCAACGAAATTAAACAATGTAACTGTTGAACGATGCAACGTGATTGTCTGATAAAGGCGAGCATTCCATCTCAAAACAGCAAAAAAAAAAAAATAAGTTAGGCAGTTATGAAATTAATGGCCGTTACGTAATGTAATCCTCTTCAAAAATCGTTCCCCTGACAGTTGATATGGTTGAAATTCTGTAAGGAAAGCGGACATGTTTTTTTTAGTTCTGAATAAAATAATGATAGGGTTTTTCCCGATAAAAGAGATTACTCTGATATGTCCCTCTTTGATCCTCTGAAGGTCGATAACTTTAGCTAACACTGAAGAGAAGCAGGGGCGTATCTACGGAAATTAGCGCATGGGGCAATGTGGGAATTACAGCTCTCCCACATCTGCCCCATAACATACATCTGATCCCCATCTGTTAGATAAAAAAAAAAGGTAGCGCATATCTGTACAATTCGATGACGTAGAAAACACACCGGAATACTATATTACTGACCTTGTTCATTTGCATAGTTTTTAAAAATATGAATCGGCTTAGTAGGAAAACAATCTGACTTCTGCTCGGAGACTGCGTGATCTGCGCTAATAGTATACTTGAGCATACGTCGATCACCAATGGCTACCCCAACCCCTTTTCGCCTGATTAGTCAATCTGACTACCGCCCATTGATACAAACTGACTAGACCCTCACGCCCCCAAGTCCATCTGACTATTCCATGTGTTGTCACTTTAAATTCGTGAACACCATACCAAATTTTGTTTCAGCAAACCTTCACTAGTCGCGCGTTTTGGTAAACATGTTGTACGAATATGCACTGTCCATATCCATACAACATGTTGTACGAATATGTACTGTCCATATCCATACAACATGGTGTACGAATATGCACTGTCCATATCCATACAACATGGTGTACGAATATGCACTGTCCATATCCATACAACATGTACGAATATGCACTGTCCATATCCATACAACATGTTGTACGGATATACACTTCCTAAAAAAAAAAAACACGTTTTCCATGATATCAACTTAAAAAACACAAGTCAAGCTTTCAAATCATTTACTTAACAAACTACAAATTGAATGCCTGTTTTGTACCAACTCCGTTTTAACACAACAGAGAAATTCCACATTAAACGTTTGCGGCTTTCATTATTACAAGTATTGAACCCGCGAAATTCGCGGGGGGGGGGGGGAAGTGAAAAGTGTTGTGAGTAGGTCTGGGGGTGGCTGCAATGGAGGGAGCATTACTTGACCGTTGGCACAGCAAAGTGCAGCAAGAACCACGAATGTTATGGATGGACTCGGAAGCACGGTTTCAAATTTGGGGAACCGGACGTTGAGATCGCACGGTGGACCGCAAATTCAGTGATGTCATGCCACATAAAAACTCACGCCCGGGTGGTATTTATTTGGAACAAATGCAAATTTGCGTAGTTCAAAAAATACTTACGGAGAGTGTTCAGCAATGAGTGTAGCAAGGAATCAACTTAGACCAAAAGAAATTTGTATGCAAAATTTGAGGTCGATTGGTGCACAGATAGCCGAGCTACGGCTTTTACAAAAAAAGCGAGTTTTTTTTAAATAATAGATAATAAGAAGTTAGATTAAATCAGAACTGTGAAACAGCTTGATAGGTGCCACAACGTATTTTAAGCAAGTGCCAAAGTGTACATTTGTTATACCTCTTTTACATACTAAAAGATCTCTAGTTTTTCAAAAGACGGAGATAAAAAAAACAAGTTTCAAGGGTGTTTTTTTTTTTATACTAAAAGTTTAATAAAAAAAATAAAATTAAAAAAAAAAAAATTTCATTTCCAGACAAAGAATGGGAAAATTGTGAAAAATCCAGTTATGGCCCTTCATAAATTATTCAAGTGATTGGCTGGCGCACAGCAAACATTATTTTTTGTAAAGATCAATTTGCAATTTTCTAGCCATTTGGCCTTCCGTAAACTCGCCTTGTGTGGAACGGAAAAGCGGTCTGATATAATTGGCTAGTATTACTGAAGTCACCAAAATCGTCCCCACAAAATGTCAAACTTGTAACTCGCTTCCATTAACTTTTGAGAAATTGATGATTGAAATTTCATTGTGCTCGTAGCTTTTAGATATACTTTTTTTTTATCAATTCTTATAAATTACACACAAAATCCGTTGGAGAATGTTTGCCCTGGCAGCCGGCAATGTACAGCCTGTTCTTCTCGATTTCCAACTGCCAAGGTATCTTAACGTGCGCAGCGTGCTCACGTGCCCTCCGAGTTTTTCGTCCTTATCCGAGAAGACTAGGCCATAAGATCAGGGACAGGAATGTTTCCCCGGAAAAAAAAAATTCCCACATGTCTGAATCGACCGTGGATCGAACCCGGTACCTTCGGCACGAGAGGCGAGCATAACCTTTAGCCAGGTAAAGTTAGCCTAGGGAGAAAATTGAAATATCGTTCCTTTCTTGACAAACCAGAAAGCTTTTGTTTTTAGAGTTTAAAGTACAGGCCGTGATTTGGCCAGACTTGCACCCATTGATCTTTTTGCTGGGACTTTTTTTTTTTTTTTTTCTGCCTTTTTTGTTGTTACTGTTGTCTTTTCCTTTGCATTTCCTATGATGTTTTTCATTCATTCCGTTGATGAGTTGTTGTTTTTTTTCAATTGAAACGTGGCTGGAATCAAAGGATATGAAAAAACACAATTTATATCTGGCGTAAATATAGATAAATTAATTCCCTTTTGTTTCATTTTTTTTTTTTTTAATAAACAGGAATTTTGATATATCGATTGGCAACAACTAAAGCAAAAACACTAGAAACGATAAGATGAGACACTTCCTTCTCTGCACCTGTAAAAAAAATCGTGCACACAGTTTGTGAGCTGATCATGGGCGGGGCCCAATGCGCATGGCATGAAAAGAATGTTTGATATAATGATGAATGAATGATGATGATTTGTGACAGTGCTACCTACGACTAAAAACCAAGAATAGCCAGAGTTTTCCAATAGTGACTGAAGTTATAATGACACACAAAGTGACTTCAATCAGCTCCTACAGTGACAGCTGAACAATGAACAAAATTCTATATTTTCCCTATTTGGCATCGTACAATACGGCATTCTTCATGAACTTCTGCGCATTTGCCGCTAGATGGCGGTGCGAAATATGTACACTCTTAACCCCCTAGCTGTCTCATCTTATTGAACCTAGAGTCTTTGATTAAAGTTATCGTCTACTAATGCAGGATGTTCTTATCGTCAGTCGGATAAAGACATCAAAGTAGTTTGTATCTTAATGTTTTTCCAACCATAAAGTTTTTCTTAAAAGTTTAAATTTTTTTTTTCTTCACAAACTCGATGAGTTTTCATATTCGAATATCAAATTTCGATATCGTAGTCCTGTCAACAACGGAAGATAATCGAATTATCTATTATCTATATTTATGATATCTGTTGATTACTGAAAGATTTCCAGAACTTCAGTCAAATCCTGCGTGTTTTTAATTGCTTTCTAAAAGTTCCCAATTTTTGGCGGTACGCACATACGGCATTTGATGACCGTGAAAACCAGGCAGACTTGTGACCTGGCGGATCAAACCTTTGAGTGACTAAACTGTCGTGCCTGGACTGGAACTAGACCGGATTTCAGTTTTCTTTTCTTTTCACTCTTGAATTTTACAAATTTAAAATTTTACGGGAAGGGACGTTGTTTCAAAAACTGCCGCGCCATAAACCAGTTTCGGATGATTTGAGAGTGGCGATAGACAAAGACATGAACAGATTTGGGAATTTTAGCCGTATTATAAGAAACTGCGGTTGTCCACAACGTCCGCTCAGCTCCACTTTTTTTTTACGGAGAATGACATAAATTATGAAAAAGTAAAACGCCCTGTAGCCTCTATATCGGTGTTTAGCGGAGCGGGACGGATGTTGTGAACAAGTATACGGAGGCAAAGTAAGCTAGGTTTCCAGGGGCGGCCCCAGTGATGTTGGGGGTGTATTCCCTGCTTTTTCAACAACAACAAAAAAATTTAAAAATCAATAATGTCCCACGTTACAAGCATTATCTCCGATAGACGGCATCTGCCTATCGTCCATCGGCCAAACTCAAAACACGTAATGTAAGAATTAGTTTTGAGAAAATCAGCACGTTTTTGAAGAATTACCAGAAAATCCTACGTAATTTTGACTTCAGCCACTTTTGAATTCCTGCCAGTTTTTTTAAACAGAAATTTTGATTGAACATAACCCAAAAATTTGTTCCAATTTCATTTTTTGTTCTGTTCAAGTTTTTATCGTTTTTATTTCCTATCTTCATTTTTTTTTGTGTGTGTTCTTTTGTTCTTCAACCTGCCTTTTTTTCACTGTTTGGATGAAGCTTTTGTTCTCATTTTGTTACAAGTTGATTCTTTACCTGGATTTCGCTGGATCATGCCAGATTGGTTTGTTTCGTTTTTGGTTTTGCTTTGTCAATTTGAGTTTTTAAAAATTATTTTGCCAAAATGATATTGGCTGTTGTTATAAGTACGTACACGCCCCGAGCGTTTTGCGCCATCAGCGCGAACGTATACGTACCGATCCCTAACCCAGTCCTTATCCTCACCCCTAAATCTTATCAAATCCCTAACCCTGCCTCCTTACTCTTTCATCCAAAAAAAAATTTTAAAAAGTAGGAAAACAAAAAGAACATCTGAAAGAATGATTAATTAAGACCGTTGTTAGGAGTATTTCTGGAGGAGCTCTCTAGCTCTGGAGTCACAAAAGGCTTTACAATACGTACCATTGGGGCAAAACACTTGGGGAACGTACGTACTTGTAACAATATCCAATGATATTAATTGTGCTGTTATAGTTATTTCATTTGTGGACTTGTTTACCTCTCTGTTTAATTATTTTTCTATTCATCTGTTTACGTTTTATTTATTTATTGTTTATTAAGTTATTTATTGTTTATTAAGTTATTTATTTCTTTATAATTAAGATTAAGTTGGATTTCTATTTCATAGGAGAAGAAAATCTGAGTTTTTGTCTTTCCTTGTTTAGACTCGAATGCTAAAAGGTCTTAAGTTCGTTTTGTGTGTTTTTGTTTTGTTTCAAATTCTGAACGACGAAATATTTTTATTTTGTTTGACCTTGTAGTTGTCCGGTTGTTTTATTTAATTATTAAACTCCACTTACACTTTAAAAGGAAATTTTCAGATTCGTAATGGAAAGAAAAACGTACCAGGTCTAAAAGTGCATAAATTTGATATTAATATTTCCGTCATTTTGGTTAATCTGAAATTTGTTTGCTCGGTGAATCAGAAAGAGAAGACGGCACTTTGAAACGGAAAGTCTATCCCATTTTCTCAAAACTTGAAATTATACTTTAAATTTATTTATCTCTTTTTAAACGAAACAAAAGATTTCTCTATTTAACTGAAATTATACTTCAAGTCCTTTTCTTTTTTTTTTTATGTAATTACAGCTTTGACAAGTTGTCCTTTTGCCTGGATTATTTATACTTAAATTGTAAGCGACCCGAGCCTGTTTTCAGTAGGAATTATGCGGTGTGTAGGTCTACATTGTTATTAATTTTTTGAAGGCTGTTTAGAATTAGACGGCTGTTGTTAATTGTGCGTACGGTCCCCAAGACTTTTTGGGCTAGGGGTGCGTATGTATACGTGCCTATCCCTAACCCCGTCCTTATCCTCAACCCTAACTCTGATCGAATCCCTAACCCTGCCCTCTACCCTTTCAACCGAAAAATATGGGGAAAACAAAAAGAAAATCTGAAAGAATGATTAATTATGGCTGTTGTTTGGAGTATTTCGGGAGGAGCTCTCTAGCTCTGGAGTCACAAAAGGCTTTAAAATACGTACCCATAGCGCATAAAACTTCGGGACGTACTTACCTGTAACAACATTCTTTTCAGAAACTTTTAAGGCTAGGATTAGGGTCTGGGTTAGGTTTTGATAATACACCGCACTAAGCTTTTCCATACTGATATGGCCACAAGTCGATGGGTGACAAGAAATCGTATAGTGAATATTTTGACAAGATGGTGTAAGCTGGGATCTAGATCTAGTTCTTCCTCACTCTGAAGTGGTTATAAATCATTCGGGAATTTGTTAACGCCTCTCGGACGCAAAATACACATATAAACATAAGTTATCTCCTAGATGGCAACTGAGAACCGTTAATCCCCCCTCCCCCCCATTTTTGCTTGGGGGGGGGGGGGGGATTCTGAATCTGTGATAGTTTGTTTTTAAGGATATAGTTAAACAGTTTTTCGTGATCATGTAGTAGATGTTTTTGGGTATATCGTAGAAAACACTGGAAATAACTTATTTTTCTCGCTTAGGTATTATTGTGGGAACTGCAACCGAGTAATAATTGTCTATGTATCACTGGTGTTATAGTACAGTGCATAGAGGGTTAAACAACATTTCTGGTTTTGAAGTAAGCAAAGAGAAAGGGAGGGTGGGTTAAAATGAGAGAGTGAGAGGGAGAGAGAGAGGGAGTGAGTGAGAGAGACAAACAGCGAGGGAGAGAATGGGAGAGAGACAGAGTGGCGAGAGAGAGGTAAGAGAATTGGGAAAGAGAGAGAGAGAGAGAATAGAAAGGCAGGGAGGAAGGGACAGGGAGACAGTGAAAGACAGAGAAACGGAGAATGAGAGAAAGAGAGAGAGATGGGGGAATAGGAGAGAAAGAAAGAGGGAGAATGAGACACTGAGTGGAAAGAGAGGGGGGGGGGAGAAATAGGAGACAGAGAGAGATAGCAAGACGGGGAGAGACGGAGATAGAAAGATAGAGAGAAAGAGCGAGAGAGAATGCATTTCCTGCCTGCATGTTCATGTGTTGGTTTGTCTGCATGCATGTATGAAGCCAATCAATAGAACCTACCCAAACATTCAATCTTTGGTGTAGAAAACTATACAAACCTCAAAATAGTATTAGACGTAAATAATCCTTCACCAGTGTTACAGTACGGGGGTCAAGACATAGTACGTGTGATCGGATTTGGGGGGGGGGGGGGGATGGTTTCGGATGGGGGCATTTCTGGGAAACTTATGTACCCTTTTGAATAGTGGCCTGTTGGTAAGAGACCGTGGCCTTTTAGGAGATAAGCTATCAAAAGTAGCTGAACAGTGAACGCAACTCGATACCTTGGACTCGTTGGTCTAGAGGCAAGGTGCTCGCCTCTCATGCCAATGGTGCCGGGTTCGAGCCCCGGTCGGTGCAGGCATGTTAGAATTCATTAGGGGAGGGATGGGGGTGAGGGGGGGGAGGGGGGGTGATTCCTGTCCTTGATCCCATAGTAGGTAGGATCGGCACCTAGTCTTCTCGGATTAGGACGAAAAACTCGGGGGACCCGTGCTGACGTTGGCGCACGTCACAGATACCTTTATAGTTGAAAGTCGAGAAGGGGAGGCAGAACAAGGACACTCCCCGGGGAAAATTCTATTAAAAAAAACTAGTTAATCCCTACCCCAAAAACATACAGAAACAAGAGTGTAAATGCCAAAGGGCAGCAAATCTCCTATGGTAAACAGCTAAACACGCAACACAACTTAACTCGTTATTTTTTCTGTTCGGCTTTTTAATAGCTCTACGGTCCCCTAACAAGATATTTTTAATAGTGGCAAAAGTTTGTTGGTGTTGTTGTTGTTGTTATTGTTGTTGTTGCAGGAGCGTATTCAAACGGAACATTGGTTAACTTTTTCATGGAACTTGGAAACTGTCTAGGCTGCAATACTAGAAGTTTACCAGCTGCAGGGTGTTTTTCTTTACTTTTTATTTTGCTATTCCAAGCCCCCCCCCCCTTTCCGCCCAAGCTCGTGCAGTGGAGAAGGGAGGAGCGGGGGGGGCGGGGCGGGGGATTTTTTTTCCGTACGAGCTTTAGCAAATTCAGGAGCATGGCAGCAACACACCCCCAAACACAGGTCATAGGCTAAGGGATTTCCCGTCCTATCGAACACTGCCATGGGTGCTGCAATCTCTGGACTGTGCCTGATATGGCCCTGAACGTCACCGAAAATCCCTGGGACGCGTTGAAGCTGTCCTGTGTTTGGGGGTCGTGCTGAATTTGCTCAAGCTCGTACGGAAAAAAAAATCACGCTGGCGGGGCTACAGAATAGAGATATTATCAGAAGGGACATAAGGCAGGAATTCGTCATCAATTTTGAGTGGCCTGCGCCATTTTGGATGAGATTGATTGTTCGTAACTCTTCACGCGAGCAACGATGTCACATCAGAGCGTATGCATTTCTATTTAGAGAGACCTCACTTCCACCAAATTGCGAAACCAGGTCACGGCATTAACAAAAATTCAAAGAGATCGTCTTCATCAAAGACGGTGTGCATATCTGTTTACTGTGATTTGTTCATATTTTTGGGCTGATTGAAACTATTTAGAGCCGCTTGTAAGCTCTTACTCCCCGTGGAAATGTACAAACAGGTATTGTTTACTGCCGATCAAGACAAGTGAAGTTGCATTGTATCCAAAATGGCGGTGCCCATACTTCCTGTCGTAACGAGAAGTGGGTTTCTTTCGCTTCTGGTAGTTCACTTTACTGTCGGGGGGGCGGGGGGGGGAGGGGGGGGGGGAGGGATTGAAGCCAAGCATTATGAAAGGCATGCGTGGATGATTAGGGGTGAGTTTAGAGGGAGGACGCTGAAATCGCCAGCGTCGAACATAAATATGTACTTTATGGATGGTCCCTCGTTAGCAAAAAGACAATAATAATAATAATATTAAAACCGAAACAATAATAATATTAGGAACAAGAAAAAGAAAGAGAAGAAGAATATGTTAATAATAACATAACAATAAAATAATATTCATAATAGTATCAATAAATCCTGATACATTACTGTTATGATTATAATATTAAAAATAATAACAACTATAATGATGATGGCCATAATAATAGTAATAATAATAATAATAATGATGATGATGATGCTAATGATGAAAATAATAATGATAATAACAAGAATAATAATAATAATGAACATGATAACATTAAACTGAAGTAAAAATGGCGTCGGCAGGAGGAATTGTTTTCCACAAGACAAAACCGTAGAGTAGTTTTTGGGATATTCCATGCAAAATGTTTCCTTTTTTTTCAGGTTGTTTTTTTTTTTATTATTATGATTTCAAAAAAAGTTTAAAAGAAAAGAGAAATTTGGTTCAATGTGAAATAGCAGCAACACCCACTTTCTGTTGTTTTTTATATTAAACAAGGCGTGAGATGTTCTGGGGATTTTTTTCTGAAGATTATTCTTACTGACACGTACGGTCCCCATTAGTGGTACGTAATTTAAAGCCGTTTGTGACCTAAGAGCTAGAGAGCTCCTCTCGAAATGCTCCCAACAACAGCCTTAATTAATTATTCTTTGCAGATTTTCTTTTTGTTTTCCTTCTGTTTTTTTTTTGGGTTGAAAGGGTAAGGGGGCAGGGTTAGGGATTGGATAAGACTGAGGCTTGGCGATAAGGACGGAGTTAGGGGTAGGTATGTACACATACAAGCCCTTGGCGCAAAAAGTCTTGGGGACCGTACGCACAATTAACAACAGCCGTCTAATTCTAAACAGCCTTCAAAAAATTAATAACAATGTAGACCTACACACCGCATAATTCCGTACAAACAACTAATAACAGCCTTTTTTTTTTTTCAAAAAAGCTTGACTCAATGTAACAGGGATGACTTGTCGCGGCAAAATCAAACGGTGCAATCCTTACACGCCATGAACCGCCTATCTGTTCTGGAATACTGGGTTTTGTCAAGGGAATGCGTAAGATGAAAAGGGAAGGTAGACAGAATGAAAGATGAATCAAATTGGAAGAATAAAATTTTAATTTCAGGCCATTAGTTTTCAAACTATTTATGAAAAAATGTAGGGTATGATTTTTTGTTTGTTTCGTTTCGTTTCATTTTTATTTTTATGTTTGTTTCTCTTTGGTTTTGAACTTTTTTTTTTTTTTCTCTGATTGTCAGTGTGAGAATTTGTCTTAGACTTGTCACAGAATTTGATGATTTTGTAGAAAATGTCTGTCTAACTGCTCGTGTTTTAATGGACCAGCAACTTTTTTTTTTCTGTCACGGTTTCATTGTCGTCAATTTTATTATTATTATTATTATTTAATTTTTTGTAAAACACAAACTTTGATTTTTCGTTCCCTTCTGTTTTTATAATTCACATTTGTTTCGTTTCTTTTCCTCCTTTTCTTTTCCCCTTTTGGTTCCATTTTTTTTTTTACTTCCTGTAGCTGCCGGTTGAGGTATGTGGACCAAGTGCACGTGCATGTCTAACCGCCATTTTTGTTTCTGCTTTTTGTATCGAGTTGATTTTGGTCGTGAAATACATGAATCGATTACCTTATAAATGTTGCATGGGCTTCAGTACGCACTTTTTGTTTTACCCCCCTATTTTTTTTGAATTATCTTCCCCCTGGAATCCCCTCACCCCCCCCCTCCCCCCCCCCCCCCGCCTTCTTTCCCCACGTAGTTTTCGAATGGTGTTTGAAATAGAATATAATATGCATGAGTTTCTAGCCTGCAGATGAACAGATTAAAGTCTCAAAACAATTAAATAAAACGCTACCTAAAGAAAGAGATATAAGGCGTGGTCGGTCGGCTGTTGGAATCTCGATAAAACTTACCCACAGAGCTCTTTAAACAGACTAGATCGTGAAGTAGGTCAAGACACTGTGCACCCTATGATGCCTCGAGGTGAGAAAAAAGGAGGGTACATTTTCAGTAAAACAGTTTGAAAAATGATACTTGCTGGTGTACTTGAAGTGTGGACTGGGGTTAATTAATAACTAACTCAATCTCATCATTCAACAAACCAGTCCTAACCGGAAGTTGTATTGTGAGTGTGATACAGATATCAATCTTAATTACATTAATTTGCCGAAAAAAATAGACCGAACGCCAATGTGTCGCAACCTAGAAACTAATACAAACGTTCTGCGAGTTATCAATTATTTTTTTATTTTCTGTGCCGGGGACACGACCGCGGTCTGTACTAAGCGCTGAATAAAATCTGAGGGCCACCGAATCAGCATTAACAGAGGAGTAGCGAAAGGCGCGCTGCAATTGTCGTAAAGTTTCACTTTTATTACTATAGATAGTCGCTTGCCTTCCTTGTGTAGCCCTAGGTGGCCACGCGAATTGCCGCCATCAGTGAGTGGAAGGAAGAGAGGCCACGTACCGGAGTGCCCTGTCTTGTCTATTGTGACCTAACCTCAATGACCCTTATTAGGGGACCTTACTATTTTACGTAGAAAACTGCAGCTGAGAACCCAGTATTTTCTGTAAGTGGCTTAATCATTACACCGCTGGCCCCTAAAAGCAGCGTTTGAGATTGTGATTTTAACGAGATTCCAACAACCGACGGGCCATATTGAGTACGTCATGATTATCAACCGTAGATGATTGTAGATAGTTTGGTAATACACTAAATAAAAACAATCAGACATGAAAAGTAAAAGTAAAAACTAAAATATACACACAGCATGAAAATAAAGAAGAAAGAAGGAAAAGTAGGAAACCAGAAGATAATAGGCAGAACGAGCTAGTGTTAGACAAAGTGAACAAATCATGAACCGCTAAAATAATGAATAAATGAATAACAGATAAATAAAAAACAATAGGCAAATAAATAAATAGATAATAAATAAATTCAGTCAGGTAAACTCCACGAACTAGTAACTGCCCTAGTGAAGAAAACCATCGCGTAATTATACAAACATCTTAAAAAAAATAAGCAAAATTAGATCTAAATAAATGCATAAATATAAATATAAATAAATAAACAGAATAAAATAATAAACCAACAAATAAATAGGTAAATTAGTAGGTACATCATTAAGTAATTAAATAAATAATTAACAATGTAAATAAATAAATAAACGGCTCTGAACGTAAAATAAATAGGGTAAGACGCGGGTAACATAGACCTTTAAATATTAGTATATGCTGTAACTACCATTTTTTAATCCTCACCTCCTCTTGCCTCAAGCAGAAATTTCTGGGCTCGATATTCAGTTCAGTTAACGATGTTTTCCTGGTATGAAACTTATCAAAATGACTCTGTCCTCAGATTTCTAGCACGGGTCATCTTATTTTCTCTTTACTTCACACTGCTTTCTGACGTCACAGATGGTATTTGATTTAGTATTTTCTTTTATTTCTTCCCTTTATTTTCTATATTATGTTTATCTCATGCATTTTCTCTTTGTACAAGCTGTTCCTTTTAAAGAACCCGTTTATAGCGAAACCATTGGGAGGACACTCGTTATAACCGAAGCTTGTTCTCATCTGATTCAACAGATGATCACATTGTATCTACATGGCTGTGTGGTCATTTTTTTTTCCCTTTTAGTAGGGTAGCTAACCAATCTGTAAATTATGCCCCTACTTCTCCCCTATCCCCCCTCCCCCCTCCCCCCCCCCCCCCTTTACAAACCAAATATTTTCTCTTTCCGTCCATTTTTTTTTACTTTCTATCTAAATTTCAGTTACATAACTTTAAGGTTTTATAATCCATTTCTACCCCCCCCCCCCCTCCAACCCCTCCTTTCTACAAATGCCCAAAAAGGTTGTCTCTCTTCAATCCATCATTTAGCCACCTCAAACCCACCCCTATGCATTTGTCTCTCCCCCCCCCCCCCGCCCCCGATTACATTCCCACATAAGTCGCCGCTTCTGATACGCCATGTCGCTACTATGTCCATGCATTTCTGTTATACATATCACGTCAGAGGTCTTGATTGTGCTCAGGTCAAATGACGTCATTATTACAGCTGATGTTGGTGTGTGTCATCAGTGTGGTTGCTGCAGCTGGCAATGATGTTGTCTGATTGTTCCATAGATGGAGCATGTACATTGGTACAATTTTGTACGATCCATATATTATGCATATATAGATAGATATCATATAACCTTTACAATGATTTCACTATACTATACCAACCCATTTCTACCCTTTATGTTGTAGGGAATATCATAGTAATCTCAGCCCCTGTTACGTATCTATCTGTATATATGATTCACAAAGTCTCGATTTTGAATGCAAAAGGCTTTTTTTATTAGGCCACCTCACAGACTAATAAATTAACCAGATTGGAAACACGAGCTTCGGGCTGTGTCGTTTTTTACGGAATTTCCCGAGCGGCGGTCGTATAACCAACATGGCCGCCGCTCAGGAAATTCCGATTCTAGTTCTATCTGCAGTAGAAATTTCTTTTTATTTGTCAAGATTGGTGGTACATGTATTAATTTCTTGGTGCGGAACCAAACTTCCGCGTTGAGTAGGCGCCTCAAAATGGTGTCATTCAACATTGTAGCTATGCTGAAGCGTCGGTCGTTACCGTAAACCTAATGTGGCTGATGGTTCATGACCTTTCGCTGTTTTGTGACGTCACACAATCGGATCATCCAGTCTGGGTATTTTATTAGTATGTGGGCCACCTACAATAATCAAAAATTGGTTTCAAATACATTGGGGGTGTGCCGGAGTTGGATTTTTTGTTCTTTTTTTTTTTTTTTTTTCGAGTTTGCGCTGTGTCGCTGACTCCTCGTCTCTGATCCTTTTTGTTTTTTTTTGTTTTTTTCTGACGAGCACATGACCCGTGATGTCAACACTTCCTGCCGTCTGATTTAAACTATTCGACGTGCTCCCGGCTAAAACGAGAACACAGGAGTAGCCTGCTGCTTTGCAATGAGTTGCATGTGCCGAATGCCCAAGTAGCCCTCTGCAGGAGCAAGCTTTAAAGTTCTTGCTAAAAATTCACTATGAAAATAATATTTTACAAGAAATTTCCACATTTACGAATGGCAATTTTTCATTTTCTAAACCATATTTAGATTGTTCCCTATGGGGTGCATAAATTCATTTCAAGACGAGCTAGGATTTTCGTCCCAGTGTCTAAAGTGTGTCCCAACTAGTGCAGGTGACAAATCTATTTTTGCAAAAATATAGCATGACGTCATTCAAAAAGATCGATTTTTTTGTTCCTGTTGATAAAGAGGGAGGGAAAATGTTGCAAGTAGTGTATAAATGTACTACTAAAAGCGCTATATTATAAAGACCACAGAAAAACTGTGGGGTCGCAGCAGAGATATAAGCAATGTCAAAATTGGGCAAAAAGAAAAAGTTGTATGTAGCGAAGCTCCGCTTGAGAAAATACCCAAACAATACAAAACAAGGGATAAAGAGAAGACTGTTGACCATTATTTTTAGTTTGCTTTGTATCGTTTGGGTATTATTTCTCACGCGAGGCTTCGCGACATACAACTTTTTCTTTTTGCCCGATTTTGACATTACTAAAAACGCATTTGTGCTTAGGAATACGAGTTCAAGTTCAAAATACACAGAAGAATCATGCAAATAATCTTTGAAAAAAAATTATTTTTTTTTAAACGCTCGGTCATTCAGTCTCCGCTGCTTGCTGCCTACTTTATACACTTACTTACGAAAATATACAATAAAATATAACTTGCAATTGCCAGCAACAGCCATTATTTTTCAATTTTTGCACGGTGTAGTTGCCAGTGATTCAGGTCCGCCATAGTATCGTTATTGGCCACTGGGCAAAGCAATTGTCTCCTTTTCCGCGTTTCACTCACAGAACAGAGAACTACCAGAAGCGAAGGAAGCCCACGTTTTGTGAATACAGGAAGTATGTCCACCGCCATTTTGGATACAGTGCAACTTCACTTGTCTTGATCGGCGGTAAACAAGAGCCGTTTGTACATTTCAACGGGGAGTAAGAACTTACAAACGGCTCTGAATAGTTTCAATCAGCTTTAGAATATGAACCAATCACAATAAAAGGATACGCACACTGTCTTTGGTCAAGTCGCTCTCCTTCAATCCTTGTTACTGCCGTGACCTAGTTTAACGATTTGGCGAAAGTGAGATCTCTCAATAAATACATACTGTCCAGTGTTGATGTTAAACATCGTAGCGAGCGTTATCTATTGACGGACATTCGACCTCATCCAAAGTGGCGCAGGGTAGCCAAAATTGATGACGTATTCCTCCCTTGTGTCGCTTCTGGTAGGATCTCTATTCCGTGGTTTCAGAAACCAATGTAATTTGCATGTGTGGGGCTCCCTAAACCCTTGAGGCCCTTGGGCAACTGTTTAGTGGTGTCGTGCGTCAAGACGGCTCTGCAGTGATTAGGAATGAGGGGCCATATTTGGTCATTCTTGAGACCGTGACTTAGTCTCCAAATATAGTGTATATCATTCTGTATTGTAAAGGTACACATTTATATCATCTGTTGTATAATATTATATTGTTTTGTATAGGATTTTTGTATCGTTTTGATGTGATTTTATATTGTATGATTCATCCATGCCGGGGTTACGTGCGTGATGTGACGTAATATGTAACTTTGTGACATCATACATCGAGATTTTCAAATATTTCTTCTAGTGCTGAGACAAGCCTTGGCAGACTATCTTGTGACATCAAAGTATGTGTTGTGGCGTGAAGTGTTCGGATTTTGACGTCATACTATCGTGTGTTGTGAGGTCATGGCTGCAGTACATAAATGAGATCGTCCAATCATATCAAGCCACGCGCTCTGATGTAATCCAATTATGCTTACGTCGTGTCGTTTTATTGTGTTGAGAGCATCATATCGTGACGTCACCCCTTTCTGTGCAATGTCTCTGGCTGTGATGTAATACAATAATCTATAACGATGTCCAGTGGTGTAATATTGCTGCATTCTGATTATATGATTATATGATTATTGTGATGTGGTTATTGTTGATGCTATGCTAGACTGAGAGCCTCAGGTGTCTGCAGACACACATTGTTCACTGTGGGTAAATATGCTTTTAAACCCTATCGGGCCCAGTACACCCACCATATTTGCAACACGTTATATAACCTAGTTTCTTGGGGTGTTTTTCTTACGGGATGAGGTACCCGACACTACCCGGGATAAATCTATGTCCCCCCCCCCCTCTCTGATCTAGACAATTTCCCATAATAACCCATAGTCTCGCCTCAGAACGCATGCGCGGCAGGGCACTGAGCACCAAACTGAACCCTTATCAAATGCAGTCTCTCCGTGCGGAGAGCATATCAAAAGGAGCACAAAATGAGATCTTTGTAGTTCACATTTTCACACCTTTTTTTTTTTAATAACAACCTGGAACTTGAATAAAGACAATAGGTCGATACAAAAGCGATTGGGTTAGATTTGTTGACACTGGAGAGACTTAAGTTCAGAATTCTTGAAACTCCCAATTAGGCAAAATTGCACCACAATGAATCACTCCAGGCATATTTTTGTTTGCTTTTTATTATTATTATCATTAATAAGATACAATTTCTAATTCATCAGTGCCGGAGTCTTGGTGATTTATTTCGATATTTTTGCGTTTTGTTTGACTCGTTTGAAATAGGTTTGCCTGCTTCACAAGCTCTGAGCAAGGCTTTCTGAGAATCTAATTATAGGGATTAGAGGGTATTAACCATAATTGTGCCCAGGGCAGGACTAAGGCTTTTAGAGGCCCTCAGCACTTAAAAGATTCTGGTGCCGTGGGAAAGGGGTGAGGGGGGGGGGGGGGCTGGGGGGGCTAGGCCCCCTCAAAATTGTAGGCCCATGTCAAGTGAACCATCCACCCCCACCCCCTCCCCCACCCACCCACCCTTCGGTCTTCACGCCACAGGTAAAGCGGGATTATACTTGACCACTTGCAACACGCGTTATAGATCACTCAATCATCTTCAGTCATTATTAAGCCGTCACTGTTCTCACCCAGTCAAGCCGCAGTCAGCTCTCGCTGCAGTCATGGACTCGTCTTTCAGAAGTCAAGTCATGCTTTGCCTTTGTGCCAAGTAGCAGTCATATTGTCTCATTTTCAGTCATCCTAGATTTAGCCAAGCTACCACGCAGTCAAGTCGTTATAGGCCGCTTCGTGTTGCTCCGTATGGTGCAGTCATTGTCAATTATTGTAATCTGTCATATTTGAGAGTTGTTGTAGTTACTGAGCTCTATATTTCTTTATGATTGCTGTTACTTGTACGTACGTACGGTACGGTTCACTTTTGTTGTTTTTTTTTTTTTTGCATTAGGCGTGCGTATATTTAAGCCTTTTGTGACACCAGAGCTAGAGAGCTCCACCCGTAATACTCCTAACAACAGCCTTAATTAATTATTCTTTCAGATTTTCTTTTTGTTTTCCTCCTGTTTTTTGGTTGAAAGGGTATGGGGGCAGGGTTAGGGATTCGATAAGATTTAGGGTTGAGGTTAAGGACCTGTGGCCGTATTCATAATCCATGCGTAAAATGAAGTAAATACGTTGACTGGTGTTAACACGAGAAATTGTATTCATTTCTTGTGTTAACACCAGTTAACGTATTTACTTTAGTTTACGCATTGATTATGAATACGGCCACTGGGATAGTTACGTATGCGTACGTACCACTGGCGCAAAGGCTTGGGGACCGTACGTACAAGTAACAACAGCCTTTGTTTTTTATTATTAAAACAGCAGTTTTATGTTGTGTTCTCATGTGTGTATTATATCCCATGTAATCTGAGAGATTTAGGAAGTGTTCCCTTGAGAGTGTCATCTGCTGCATTCCACTGTAACTATATTTTATATGATTATTGTATGTACGCATACATATATTACTATGTATGATGTGCGTCGTTGATTTATTCATAATTAAGTATATTTCATTTCGTTGTAATGTACACTGAAATTGGAATGTTATTTTTAATCGTGATGTAATTTCAAGGTATTTGACCTCATGAAATATTACTGTGACGTCATACTGATGACTACTTTTTGTAATTATATAAATCACCTCGTTAATTTATATGTATGTGATAATAATTATATTCAATGACAATATGTTTTATACATGTATTGTATATTATTGTAACTCTAGCGCATGACCATATCTCGTCTGAAATGAATATACTTGAACTTATTTCGAGTTCAATGCCAGCTAAGAGTTCATATCCAGCATTTTACAGTATATTCATAGCGTCTCAGATGTTCAGCTTGCACCCTATTCGTGCTGGGACACTACAATTCGTGCAATATTTCTACTGGGTTCTGTCACAGATGTAACACTACTGTAAATGACAAGATCTAGTCTGTCACATACAGGAATAGTCATCTCAGACAATAAATTGTTTATTAGAGATATGGACAAAATTGTCGTGTTACGAAAAAAGATCCTATATGATAATTTAAGTCAGTTTCACTTGTTTACTGCAATTTTAGAGAATTTTATAAAATGAAATCTGTTCTAACTTTCCATCTGGCTTATAACTGAGGGTGGTAGAATTTGAAGGGATCTAAGCGCCATTTACAGCTAGAACCCTTGTAATTCTAAGCCCCTCAGTTTGTTTAACGGTGTTAGAATTACAAGAGATCTAAGTGCCAATGGCAATAGTAACCATTGGTTATCATAACGTTGAAACTAAATTTTTGTTTGCTTCTTTTGTTTGTTTTGCAAATACTGTCTTTTTCCAAAAGATACAGAATATTGATTACAATGACGGTGAAAATGATTGTATAATCCTGAAGGTATTACATAACCATATGTGTCATCATGTGAACACCGCCTAAACAGATGAGTAACAGAGTCGCTGTGGCTGCAATGAATCCTGACAAAACAAAGTATCCGAGTTTGTTGGGGTTTTTAAGACAAAACAATAACGGAGCTAAAGCGTGAACATGTCAGCTCCTAAAACTTCGTGACTACGCGACCAAGAACTATGAAACTGTGTGTTGCCTCAATGTTTTGTTGATACATTATCTGGACACATCCATTTTGGACAAACTTTAGTCTTTCATATTACATGTATTTTGTTTACGGTTTTTAATCGCAGAAGACGGTAACCATGTATTGTAAGGACCAAAAACCTCACGTCAACGTGAGCAAAAATTATGAAACTTCATGTACTGCCAGAATGTTTGACCAATAATTAAGTGGACACATCCGTTTTGGACAAAAGTATTTATTTACACTGTTGTCAATGATCTATCTATCTATCTATCTATCTATCTATCTATCTATCTATCTATCTATCTATCTATCTATCTATCTATCTATCCATCTATCCATCTAAGAGTATTTATCTATCTACCTAGCGATCTATCTATCTATCTATCTATCTATCTATCTATCTATCTATCTATCTATCTATCTATCTATCTATCTATCTATCCATCCATCTATCTATCTATCTATCTATCTATCTATCTATCTATCTATCTATCTATCTATCTATCTATCTATCTATCTATCTATCTATCTATCTATCTATCTATCTATCTATCTATCTATCTATCTATCTATCTATCTATCTATACACTTTGATTAATCAAAGAAAATAATAATAATTATACCAAAAAACACACCGAAGTTCAAATAACGGTAATTTCAAGCAGGAATACAAAAATAAAGACAAAGTTATCTCCACATGTGAGCCTTTTACCGGAGGTTCCCGGACAACCGGAAGTTTGCGCTAATGTGAAACAAATTCCGTCTATAAGGAATACATGTACATTAAAGCATACGTCTTGCCGACCGGCACTTTCTTGAAGGTGTTGTCTATATGGTTTTAGCTCTGTGTGTATGTGGGGGTGGGGGGGGAGGGAGCAAGAGGAGGAGGGAGGGGCTGCATCAAAGTGGGCGTGTCCGTGCTAAGACAGCTCAATTATGTTGGACAGATGTAGAATGGATTCCGGTTCTTCATCGCGGCATTTCTGTTTCAAATTATCCCTTTTCCCTCTCCCTCTCTCTCTCTCTCTCTCTCTCTCTCTCTCTCTTTCTCTCGCTTTCCCTATTCTTTCTCTCTTTCTCTGCCTCTCCTTATCCACTCCCTTTCACTCTCCCTCTTTCTCAATTTGTTTTTCCCTCGCTCTCTCTTTTCTCTCTCTCTCTCTCTCTCTTCCAATCTATCTTTCTCTCTCCAATCTCTCTCTTTTTACCTCTTTTTCCTTCTCTTTCTTTCTCTCACTCTCTATCTATCTATCTATCTATCTGTCTGTCTGTCTGTCTGTCTGTCTGTCTGTCTGTCTGTCTATCAATCAATCTATCTATCTTTACCTCCTCCCTTTCTATTTCCCTTACTCTCAATTTCTCTTTCTCTCTCTCTCTCTCTTTCATTTTCACTGTCTCTCTCTCTCTCTCACTCTCCCTCTGTCTCTCTCTCTCTCTCTCTCTCTCTCTCTCTCTCCCTCCTTTCTCTCTCTTTCTTAGTCTCTGAGTCCCGTTTCTATCTCTATCTTTCTCTGCGTATCTTTCTATCTTTTTCTCCTCCCGCCAACCCACTCACCCCCCAAAGCTAACGATTTCCAAACATCCCCTAGAAGAATTTCGCAATACGCTTGATATTCAGCTTTGACCCCCGCCAAAACATCTATAAATGATTGCATGAATGCATGTAGAGAAACAGCAATTAGGAAGGGGAAAGGGAATTTCAGGAGATTGCATCTGAACACGCTTCACTTAGTTCGTGTGTGAGCATATTCATGTGGCTCTAGTTATTTGTACATACGGTCTCCAAGCGTTTTGCGTTGGGTGCGAGTACGTACACGTACCTATCCCTAACCCCGTCCTTATCCTCAACCCTAAATTTTATCGAATCCCTAACCTTAATTGTCCCTCAACCTTTCAATCCCCCCCCCCCCCACCAAAAAAAATCTGGAAGAAAACAAAAAGAAAATCTGAAAGAATAATTAATTAATACTGTTGTTAGGACTATTTCAGGAGTAGCTCTCTGGCTCTGGGGTCACAGAAGGCTTTAAAATACGTACCCCTGGTGCAAAAAGACTTGGGGACCGTACGTACTTGTAACAACATTCTTCTTCAGATGTGGAAATAGCTAAACATGATTTGCCAGTTTGGCCAGAGTTCCCTCTGGGAGGACAAAACATTAAGAGATGAGAGAAATCAGAATAGATGAGGGCTTTCACTGGCTGCACTGGCGTGGAAATTTTCTTCATTTGTCTGAAGAAATGGAGATGACGGGTGGCGCGAGCATTGGACACATCCGCGCATGCGTGAAACTCGCTCATACACACTGAGACTTCCAAGCCTAAAGATAGAGGAAGGAGCGGATTTTTTTGATTTTTTTTTATACCCCTTACTGCTATCTGACAGTGCTATCTGGGGAGATGATTTTGATTTTGTGTTTCACCTCGCGTCGGCACCCGGTCCCTCACATGGATATACTGCCCGGGCCATGCTGGCGTTAGGGGCAATGAGATAGCCGATCTACTTGCCGGCAGCGCTGCTGTAAATGGATACCTGCAGCATGACAGGAATGAGCTCATGTAGATGACCACCCACCGATTCCGAGCAGATGAAGACGCTGAGATGCCCCCCCTCCCCCATAACCAGAATGATAGAGGTGGGATACAAGGGGTGAAGGATGAATGTGCGACAAGGCTGGACGAACCCGACAAGTATGGAACCAGCTGGCCAGTGGGGCAATTAGTAGAACAACCCACAATGGATTTTGGAGCAGGTAGAGGATGTCGGCTGTGCTCTGACCTGGAGAGGGCTGGACTCCGCCAGCTCTTCAATGCTCAAGACACACCGCATGATGAAAAATGGGCGTATAACATCTCAGAGTGGACGGGCAAACCTTTTGCAGAGACCCAGGCCCTCACCCACGACAGAGAGAAATGGAGGAAGGAGGTGTACAGTGCATCAAGGCGGCGCCCCGACGACACCGCAAGGGGTTAAGGGCGACGACGACGATGTCGAGAGGAACACTTATGGGGATTTCCGGTGTGCCAGGATTCTGGCTCCTGTCATCAGACAGTCAATTGACACAATAACCGTCACTTCTCACCTTTCAGATTCTTTCTCGGGTACCCTATTTATGTTTAGTGTTTAACGTTGAATTTCTCAGTTGTGCAACAAGGGGAGTTGGAACAAACAAGAAGGAAAGTCGTGATACAACAATATGCAAATACCCGAGGATGTAACAGTTGTAGGCCTGTAAAACCATGCCTGTGGAGTGCAGGAGACGTGGACGGAAAGTGGACTTCCGTGTTGATTCTGGAGCTAATGTCACGTGAAATTGGGGACGTCTTGAAACCGGTCACGCGTGGCAATCACGTACGTGAGTGATGGGTAAGGAGGCACCCCCGAGGGGGAAGTCGGAGGGGTATACAAGCCCGGGTGGGGGGCGAGAGGAGGCAGTGGAGAAGAGATTAGGAGGCACAGAAAATTAAGGGATCGTTGTCACTTTGTCTCAAATATCTGAAGGCGATTTATATCGAATCGGGTCCTGTTTCGTCGATTACGAACTGATACTGGTATCCGATTTCTTTCCCTGAAATGGCTTTTCCCTGATTCATCTACCAGTGAGGATATTCTCCAAGTGTCGTTCATTTCTGTTCCTGATCTCTACTATTTGATTAAAGAAACAAGCGAGGCTTACCTGCAATGTGATGCTCGCTTCTGATTAGGACACACCCTCAGGATACACGTCAGGAAAAGGAGTCATTACAGTAGATTTTGTTCTGAGGCATTCGCTCTCTGAAGAGTGACTGGCGGCGGAAGGCAGCGTTTCTCATATTACTGACGGAGTGACTAATGTCACAAGAGATGAAATTTTGCATTAGGACATTATATCGTCACTGCTCTGAACTAATGGCATAAGTCATTTTTTGACACTTTTCACATACTGAAATTTTGAATTAAGACATTATATCGTCACAGCTCTGAACTAATATCATAAGTCATTTTTTGACACTTTTCAGATACTGAAATTTTGAATTAGGACACTATATCGTCACTGCTCTGAACTAATGGCATAAGTCATTTTTTGACACTTTTCAGATATTGAAAAAAAAAAAAAATGCTTCTTTTCCTCTCTTAGTTGATTTTGTTAGCTGACTGTGGATGTTAGACTGTGCACCAAAGCTGAACAGTGAACGTAACTGAGTATTTTCGCTAATCCTATTTATAATCATGGCTGTGGGAACGGACTTAGCGAGAGCCAGTAGAAATACAAATCAAATGGAGAAAGTGGGAGATGGCTTGGACATACACTCCGAAAACCCCAAGCCAGCACCGTTCGCCAGGCCCTCAAATGGAACCCCCAAGGCAAACGAAACTGCGGGCGTCCCAAGACAACATGGCAAAAATCAACTGCAAGCGAAATAAAAATGCTGAGACTCTCGTGGGGGCCAGATTGAGGCTGCAGCCCAGGACAGAGCAAGGTGGAGGACCTTGGTGGATGACCTATGCCCCACTAGGGGTTCAAGGGTTTAAATCTTTATAATCAGAACACGGTCCCATAACACAACTATTTAGCGACTTCTGCCATGATGATTGTATTGGATTATTACATTTTCCTACTGGTGCATTTCTTTTTCTATAACACATGCATTATCTGATAGCTCTCATGCTCAGGAATGCAATGAACCGTCAGTTGTCTTTTGGCACAAGTCTGACATACGCCACTATAGTAAAGCAGTGACGGTATACGAAAGCTCTACAGATAAAAATATTTTATACATATCTTTTCCTGCTAACTTTTTATTTGTTGTTATATGTGCGTACGTTCCCCCAAGTTTTTTGTGCTAGGGGTACTTATTTTAAGGCCTTTTGTGACCCCAAAGCTAGAGAGCTCCTTCTGAAATACTCCTAACAACAGTATTAATTAATTATTCTTTCAGATTTTCTTTTTGCTTTTCTCCTGGTTTTTTGGTTGAAAGGGTGGGGGAAGCTGGATTAGAGATTCGATAAGATTTAGGGTTGAGGATAATGACTGGGTTAGGGATAAGTACGTACACGTACGCGCCTCTAACCAAAAACGCTTGGGGGACCGCACGTACCAGCCTTTAGGGAATTCTAATTGATCAAGCTGTGAAAGTCCAGCTACAGAAAGATAACCCAAAGAAAAAACTGTGAAACACACAAAATGGCCGTTACAGAGCTGACGCGCTGTTAAACTCAAACGCAAACTCCGTCTTGGAACGAACCTCGAAAGGAAATGGCAAACCAAAGACAGTATAAGATAGCTCAGGCTGTCTGGTCGTGTCTTGTGTCAAAGTGTGTGTGTATGTGTGTGTGTGTGTGTGTGCGCGAGAGACAGAGTGTGTGCGTGTGAGTGTGTGGTAGTGAGAGTGTGTGTTTTTTGTGTAATTGTGTGTGTGCGAGTGAGAGAGAGAGAGAGAAAGAGGGAGAGAGTATGCGTGAGAGCGAGAGAAAGAGAAAGAGAGAGAGTGTCTATGCGTGACACTGAGAGAGGGAGAGAGACAGAGAGAGAGTGTGTGTGTGTGTTTGATAGAGAGAGAATTAATAAGTGTGTTTTTAATATGCATGTGCGCGCGCGTGCTTGGATACTTCCTGACACCAAGAACTGCCACAGACTATATGGTTGCTATGGCAAGATGGAATACAAAACGGAAAATTCCCAGATTTTCAAGCTGCGACGTAATTCGTCTTGTCTCCCCCCCCCCCCCCCACCCCTCAACCCCCACACATCCCTACCCCCGGCCCCTCCAAAAATAAAAAAACCTGTCGTCTTCCGGATGTTCTCACGAGCGAAGCCACGACACGTGATGACGTATCATTTGTCACATTCTGCCCTCGGGGAGGTTTCATTGGAAATAATTAGGATAATGACAAAATAATAAAGTAAAATTATGTTGCAATGAATAACTATCGCTGCTGGAGAAGATCCGGGTTGCAACTCGTAGGGGCCGGCGAGAAAGGAAGTCTGTTTGATGTAGGATAGTCCTTACACGCATAGGAAGCTGTACTTTACGTGGTTATTGCCTGGATATGTTCATACTTTCATACGTATCTATTTATTTAATTTGATCCAACTATTAACTTTGAACTCTTTTACGTATTTACCTGTGAACTTACCACCGATATACGTCATATTATAAAAACCACAGAAAAACTGTGGGGTCGCAGCAGGGCTACAAGCAATGTCAAAATTGGGCAAAAAGAAAAAGGTTGTATGTAGCGAAGCCCTCCGTGAGAAATAAAACCCAAACGATACAAAGTAAACTAAACTATAAAGAGAAGACATCTGACCATTTTAGTTCTATTTTTCACTTTTTTTCTTTTTTTTTAATTTCACTTAATAATGTACCTATTTAGTGATCTCTAATCACAGACTCATGCACAAAATGAATGCATCCCAAATCGCTTTGCGCTGTCAGTTTTTTCGTTATCTTAAGTTAGGCGTGACTTCAGCCCTCAGATACATATTTATAAATGGAAGTGTATATCCGTACAGCATGTTGTATGGATATGGACAGTGCATATCCGTACAACATGTTTACCAAAAAGCGCGACTGGCGAAGGCTTGCTGAAACAAAACTTGGTATGGTGTTCACATGGAATCGTCAGATGGACCTGGGGCCATGAGGGTCTAGTCAGTTTGTATCAATGGGCGGTAGTCAGATTGACCAATCAGGCGAAAGGGGTTGGGGTAGCCATTGGTGATCGACGTACACTCAAGTATATTATTAGCGCAGATCACGCAATCTCCGAGCAGAAGTCGGATTGTTTTGCTACAAAGCCGATTCATATGTTTAAAAACTATGCAAATGAACAAGGTCTGTAATATAGTATTCCGGTGTGTGTTCTACGTCATCGAATTGTGTGCGTTGTACGGATATGCACTGTCCATATCCGTACAACATGTTGTACGAGTATGCGTTTCCTTTATAAATAAGATTAACTAAAAGTGAGGCTGAAAATCTTGAAGGAAAAGGGCTGTAATATAAAGTATAATTATCTATAGTCCTGCATTACGTATGTGAATTGTGTAAAATGTGATTACCTGGTTATCTATCCTTGCGAAGGAAGAACAACAACAACATCAACAAAAACAACAACAGCGTATGCTATAGGGACACGGTGGTCTAGATGGCAAGGTGCTCCCCTCTTAGGCCTAGGGTACCGGGTTCGATCCTCCGTCGGTGCAGATTTTTTTTGATTTTTTTTTTTTGGGGGGGGGGGGGAATTCCTGTCCCTGATCTTATGATAGGTAGGATCGAGCACCTAGTCTTCTCGGATAAGAACGAAAAAACTCGGAGGGACCGTGTGTACGTTGAACACGTTAAAGATACCTGGGCAGTTGGAAGTCCAGAAGAGCAAGCCGGCCAAGGTCGCAGCCCAGGCAAAATTCTAAATAAAAAAGAAAAACTAATCCCTACCACAAAAATACAATGAAACAATAACAAAAAAAATAATAAAAACAAGAAAAGTCAGGTGTAAATGCCAAGAGCAGCGAAACCTCCTCAAATAAAAACATAAAAGCAGGAAATAGAAAAATGAACGTTTGCTTGATTTTAGCGAGATTTTTACTCCAAACTCTTCAATTCATTGATCCATTTAAAACACACACGTAGGTTTGCCAGAACTCTCCCCCTCCCCAAATCCCCATGTACGCTATCCGCTCTCTGGGGCCAGCCCCCCTCCCTCGCCCTCCCCCGCCCCCCCCCCTCGCCCTCCGGTCCGGTCCGGAGATAGTTACTTGATGCACGGTCCCTGGTGGGAAGATTTATCCTCTCACGACACGTTGATTGGAAGCTGAAAATTGAATTCGTTTAGAAGCAGAAAGCAATTAGCATTTCTCTGAGCAGATTCTTCGCGTGTCTGCGTTATGTGTGCACGCGTGTACGTTTGTGTGTGTGTCCATGTGGTGTGTCTGTGTGCGTGTGTGTCTGTAGTGTGTCTGTACACGTGTGCGTTCGTGTGCGTATCTGTCTGTGTACGTGTGTGTCTGTACGCGTGCCCGTTTGTGTGCGTGATGTGTCTGTGTACGTGTGTGTCTGTGTGCGTGTGTGTCAGTGTGCGTGTGTGTCTGTGTGCGTGTGTGTCTGTGTACGTGTGTGTCTGTGTGTGTCTGTGTGCGTGTGTGTCTGTGTACGTGTGTGTCTGTGTGCGTGTGTGTCTGTGTGCGTAGTATGTCTGTACGTGCGGTGTGTCTGTGTGCGTGTGTGTCAGTGTGCGTGTGTGTCTGTGTGCGTGTGTGTCTGTGTACGTGTGTGTCTGTGTGCGTGTGTGTCTGTGTGCGTGTGTGTCTGTGTACGTGTGTGTCTGTTTGCGTGGTGTGTCTGTGTGCGTGGTGTGTCTGTGTGCGTGTGTGTCTGTGTGCGTGTGTGTCAGTGTGCGTGTGTGTCTGTGTGCGTGTGTGTCTGTGTACGTGTGTGTCTGTGTCTGTGTGCGTGGTGTGTCTGTGTGCGTGTGTGTCTGTGTGCGTGTGTGTCTGTGTACGTGTGTGTCTGTGTACGTGTGTGTCTGTGTGCGTGTGTGTCTGTGTGCGTGTGTGTCTGTGTGCGTGTGTGTCTGTGTGCATGTGTATCAGTGTGCGTGTGTGTCTGTGTACGTGTGTGTCTGTGTGCGTGTGTGTCTGTGTTTTTGGTGTGTCTGTGTACGTGTGTGTCTGTGTGCGTGTGTGTCTGTGTGCGTGGTGTGTCTGTGTGTGTCTGTGTTCTTGTGTGTCTGTGTGCGTAGTATATCTGTACGTGCGGTGTGTCTGTGTACTTGTGTGTCTGTGTACGTGTGTGTCTGTGTGCGTGTGTGTCTGTGTACGTGTGTGTCTGTGTGCGTGTGTGTCTGTGTGCGTGTGTGTCTGTGTACGTGTGTGTCTGTTTGCGTGGTGTGTCTGTGTGCGTGGTGTGTCTGTGTGCGTGTGTGTCTGTGTGCGTGTGTGTCAGTGTGCGTGTGTGTCTGTGTGCGTGTGTGTCTGTGTACGTGTGTGTCTGTGTCTGTGTGCGTGGTGTGTCTGTGTGCGTGTGTGTCTGTGTGCGTGTGTGTCTGTGTACGTGTGTGTCTGTGTACGTGTGTGTCTGTGTGCGTGTGTGTCTGTGTGCGTGTGTGTCTGTGTGCGTGTGTGTCTGTGTGCATGTGTATCAGTGTGCGTGTGTGTCTGTGTACGTGTGTGTCTGTGTGCGTGTGTGTCTGTGTTTTTGGTGTGTCTGTGTACGTGTGTGTCTGTGTGCGTGTGTGTCTGTGTGCGTGGTGTGTCTGTGTGTGTCTGTGTTCTTGTGTGTCTGTGTGCGTAGTATATCTGTACGTGCGGTGTGTCTGTGTACTTGTGTGTCTGTGTACGTGTGTGTCTGTGTGCGTGTGTGTCTGTGTGCGTGGTGTGTCTGTACGTGCGGTGTGTCTGTGTGTGTGCGTGTCTGTGTGTGTGTGTCTGTGTGCGTGTGTGTCTGTCTGTATGCGTGTCTGTCTGTGTGCATAGATGTATAAATGCGTGTGTAATTCTGACCACTGTGGATGAAAGCAACATTAATCAGAGAGAAATGTAAATTATTGCCGGACTTAATTATTGTCTCATGCAGAAGAGGCAAAGATGGCGCCATGTCAGAATTTGACCCTATGCAGTAATGATACACATTCCCCCCGCCCCCCCCCCCCCCAAAAAAAAAACACAAAAAAGGAGAATATTATTTGCCAGATAAAAGACAGTGAGTTTGCAATGGTGGCCATTTTCATATACACCCCTCCCCCTCCCCCATTCTTTTTTCACCCTCTCTCTTTCTTTCTTTCACTCTATCTCCTCCTCCCCTTAGAATGACAAGGTCCTATCTCCACTTTTTAGCTGAACTGAGTTACACACTACACACTACTTCTACAAACCTTTTCCATTGTGTGTCAAAGTATCAAGCAGATTCGGTGTGTAATTTATAACTTTTGCAAAAAAGAAAAAAAAAAAAAAAAGCCGATCACGAAAATCTATGATCACACGAAACTTCAATCATCCGTTTCTCAAAAGTTGAAAGGAGGGAGTTAGAGCCTTGTCATTTCTAAGAGTACGTCTTTCTAACCCACCTACTGTAAAGACCCCGATGACCCCAAGGCTTAACATCATGGCCGACGTCCTCCGTGACGGTGACACGATACGGAGACGCGAGTATTGGGAGGTAGTGGTCTAGCTTTTGCACTATGGCCATGCACACTTCTTTTTATGTGCCAAAAAAAAAAAAAAATCGTAAATGAATTTAGTCCAATATACATGTGTCCACGTAACGTATCGTCAAATATTGGGGCAGTACACAAAATGCTGGGTATCACTCTAGTCTAATTTTATAAAATAATATAACACATTTTTTTTTAATGGCCGAAGGTTTCCTACAGCGATTGAAGTAGTAATTACAAAACTAGTGACTTGAATCAAAGCCTGCAGCGATAGCTGAGCACTGGACAGACTACAGTATTTTCTCTCTCGGTATTGGCTATGTAAAATGTGCCACTGTTCAGGACTTCACATCACTTTTCAGGAGAGCTGTGACACCATTTCATGGTCAGTGGGCAAAATAGTGACATACGGCGGTTCGCAGTATAAAAAAAAATAAAATAAAAACATTAGTCCCAACCCTGTGTCAGTTTTGACTTAGTCTTGGAGCGCAATAGCCGAGCTCGATCTACCAATTATTAGTTGGATGGTGACGTCACGATATTCAGTTTCCATGAGATCTGACGCATCAGCCGGCTAGTTCCACCAAAGATACTGGAATTGATAAGATAAGACAGCTAGTGCTTTTAGCGTGCACAGATTTCGCACCGCCAACTAACGGCAAACGCGCAGCAGTCGTGATGAGTGCCTTATTTTACAAAGCCAATTAGGCAAAATATTGAAGTTTGTTCACTGTTCAGCTATCGCTGCAGGCATTGATTGACGTCACTCATTATGGAATTATAACATCAATGGCAGTGGGAAAAACTCTGGCTATTTTTTTTATTTTTTTTAGTGGCAGTAGCACTGTCACAATTTTGCATCATAAATTTATCATTATATCGAGCATTATTTTCATGCTATACGCCATGGGCCACGCCCCCCTTCAGTGCGCAAATTGTGTGCACGGTTTTTAGTGGTGCGAAGAAGGGAGTGTCTCATCTTATTGTTTCTAGTAACTTTGGTTCCATCTCATTGAAACTCAATGTCGTGAAGTCAGCATGCAATATATTGTAGTCGGCCAATCAAAATCTGCTGGTGAAGCCCTTTCCTGGCAAAGACACTAGATACAATAAGATGAGACAATCTCTTATTCTGACCTCTTTTTTTTTTTTTTTTAAATGCACACAGTTTGCACGCTGATTGGGTTGCGGGGCTATGGCGTATAGCGTAGAAGAATGCTTGAGGATAAAGATGAATTAATGATATGGATTTGTTGCAGTGCTACTGCAACTAAAAATAAAAGCGTTTTGCCTCAGAGATTGAAGTTTTAATTACAAAATAAATGCCTTCAGTCAAGGCCTACAGCGATAACTGAACGGTGAACAAAATTCAATATTTTCCCTGCACTGGCTTTGTAAAAAAACGGCAATTTTCATGACTTCCGCGCATTCGCCGCTGGGTGGCGGTGCGAAATCTGTGCACGCTAAACGAGCTAGCTGTCTCAAGTTATTGTGTCTAGTAGCAATGGTCATAGGCAGTCTGATGTCCCACAGTCTAGAGGATCAGTTCAATTCTTCCTTAAAGGTTTGTTTTGTATTCAAACTGTACTCTGGCTTCGCTGTCTCAATAATGACGAAGAACGCAAACTGACAAATTCTGAGTTAGGTATTTTTGCTTATGAGCGTGAAGCTATTTATACATTTTCTCCCTTATTATGAATGAGGAATTCTGGGTCAACTTTTTTTTTTTCACTGTAACAAAATTTGATATGATATTGCAGGGGTGGCCAAACCACGGCTTGCGAGCCACATGCGGCTCTTGGACCTTCTTTATGCGGCTCGTGGAAATATCGAGGGCTGGGCTCTTTTTTTCATTACAGTTAATATAAATATTACTGAAATACCAATTTGCACTTTTTTCTTAGATGTTCCCGTAGTTCAGTACCGGATTTAATGCGTTCAGTACAGTTAAACCAATCATCAGTCCAGATTTTGAAAACATTTGGTATCTACGTGTAGTTTGTGATTATTGAAACTAATACAGGTTAACAGTTTAAATAACTACATACATGATATGAGTAAATATTGTTGCGTACAATCATGTATTCTTAATATTTATTTAATTTCTGTGTAACAAGTGTGTATGTAACAATAAAAACGCGTGTGTAAATTTTGTTCATCTCTTTTGGCTCTCGGACATTTTAAGTTTATCGTGTGTGGCTCTTACATTAAGCAAGTTTGGCCACCCTTGATACATTGTACAGTGTGTCCACAAAGTCTGGGTACATGGGGGATTTCAACAGGATGGGGTATGCTAAAAGAGAATGTGTACTCGATGAAGATTACAGATTTAAAGCACTTGAGAGAACGCATTACCAGATAGTGTGCTGAAATCGATGGCAATGCAGACCTGTTCCATCGAGTTCACCTGAATTTTGCAAAGCGCATCAAGTTATGCATTGAAAATGATGGAAATCATGTTGAAAATATTATTCATCAACATCCCAACTGAATAAAATTGTTTTGTTTTAAGAAGTATGTGTTGTTTACCATGTACCCAGACTTTATGGACACCCTGTATATGGATAAGGCAATCTTATACATCATGAATTTTTATGAATCATGAGA
>OZ007584.1:2877855-2885355 GCA_963931925.1 Onchidella celtica
TTCGTTTATACCGTGTAGAATTTGGGGGGGGGGGGGGGGTGAGGGAGCATTGGAGGAAACATCCCTTTATGTTGTGGGCGGTGTTGGTGGTGTATTTCTTCTTCGTGGTGTGGGGGGGGGGGGGGACCCGTTTGGTGCGTTAATACGCTTTGGGGAAATTTTCCTCACCCTCACCCCACGCTTCCCCACTCCACCCTCTCCTACCTCATAACGGAAGGCCAGCGGTCGCTTCTGGTCGGGTCTGCTCCGGCCCTGTCATTCAGTTATAATCCGTCCATCGTTTTGCTTTTTTCCTAGCCTTTTTCCTGTCCCTGACCCTAAGGTAGGTAAGATCGAGCACCTAGTCTTATCGGATAAGGACGAAAAACTCGGAGGGCCCGTGTGCACGTTGCGCACTTTAAAAATACCTTGGTAGTTGGAAATCGAGACGAGAAGGCCGAACAAGGCCGCTGCCCAGAGCAAAATTCTAAAAAATTAATCCCTTCAGCAACAAGAAAAAAAGTGAGGTGTAAAATGCCAATGGCAGAGAACTTCCTAAAATAAAGACCCAAATATCCTTCTATGAAAAGCTGCCATTTTTCTACTTACCACCTTTTGAGCCGTCTCATAGGAAGATATCGAGACGCCAATCCAGAAAGATGGATGTCTATGGCGAGCTGGTTGTTACAATATATTAGACTGTATTGACAACTTCACCCGCCATCCAGGGGAGGTCACCCATACATGTTGGTTTTTCATTAGCTGCAAGTGGCCTCCTCGCGCGCGCACGTATTTTTACAGGAAGTGACGTCAGTGAGGACTCTGCGCGAGCTGCCATTTCTTTGTCCTTTCATCTTCAGAAACTTTTTTTTTTTTTTTTTTTGCCGAGAATAAGACCAGAGAGCTCCGTGTATATGTGCCTATGTGTTTTATTCATAATTATGATTTTTATATATGTGGGGAATGAAATGAAAAGATCACTCATTAACACAATAAGGAGGCGACAGATAAAATTTATGGGGCACATGTATTTATAGAAAAGGAAAGGTGGAACAATTTAGTATCTTACTATAATTGAGCTAGAGGGTGAACATGTAAGCAGCTAAAACTTCGCTACTACGCCATCAAAAATAAGGAAACTTGGTGTACTGCATCAATTTTTGACGAAAAGTTACATGGAAACATTCATTTTGAACCAAAATCAGTCTTTATTAATATCTATATTAAACTTTTTTGAGCTGCAAAAACAGAGACGCATTTTCATTGGATGGAACCGAAAAGTGTGACCGGAAAATTACGTCCTTGACCTCTCTTTTCACATTGGTGATAGGATATCTACGTAGTCACATCTGTGTATTCCTACGTAACTACTATCGGTTGTTACATCGAATCCAAATGCCGATTTCAATGTAGCCTAGATCTAGATAATACAGTTGGGTTTCCGAGGAAGAATCTGCAAGATTTATCTTGCGCGGGGCGGTCAGTGACAGGAAAAATGGAAGGGAAGAGAAGTCGAGGGCGCCGACGCGCAACATTCGTAAATAGCCTGAACACATGGGCAACCAACAACACAGTGAACAACAACTCATTCTTGAGGGCCTGGGATGAAAGAGTGGGATGGAGAACCATAACCGTCTATGCCTGGTCCAGACAAGCACTTGATGATGAAGATGATGATATATGGGGAAGATACACAATCATATCTGGCAAAGCCTGGCATAAGAAAAAAAAAAGATACCCGAACGATACAGTGAAACCCAAACTAAAAGAGAAGACAGAAAATGGCCGATATTTCGGCTACAGCCTTTTTCAAGAAAAAAAAAAGCAACAAAAAAACGAAAACACAACTGGGAAAAAAAGTGGAAAATTGAAAAGATAAAACAGTCGAACAATAAAAAATTTGAATATGAAACAAGATACAGAATCTAAACAGAATATGTCTACTTAAATGCGAGTTGTTGCTTGTTCCTAAACGGAATATTTGCTACATACAACTTTTTTCTTTTTGCCACATTTTGGCTTTGCATAAAATAATAGCCTTGGTACGACCCTACAGTTTTTCTATGGTTTCTTGAATATTTCGTGAACTTTTGATTTCATGTACTCTTAGGTTTTAGAGCAAGGCATTTTTTTTTTCTTTTTAGTAATAGTAGATGAAGTTCCCAGCATTATCAATTATAAACCCGTGAACCCACCGTTCGATCTCTCTCTTGTTTTGGTCTAGAAAGCTTCCCATCTTCTACAGACTCTTTTCATTTACCGTCCTCCATATCACGTGATTTTCAAACAAAATGGTGGCGTGCCCCACTTGTAGGGCGGAAGCGGTGGACAACGGTCGAACGATGCCATCCTCTTGTTGGGCACCCAACTGTACAAACCCGTTACGTGCTGGTGCTGGCATAAAAATGCACCTTTGCTTAAACTGTGCACATAATTATACAGATGCCATCACTAAGGCAAGTGGATGTTTTTGACCTACACGGTACTTTTTGAAGCCGTGCGCTCCCTGCAAACAACCGTAACGCGGAAGTGAAAAGGGTCTATAGACATACTACAGATTTCATGCGCACCATAGCACTATGCACTCGCTTCTGGTAGGGAAAATTGTGCGCACGGAATAGAACGCGTATTAATATCGTTTCCGGTGCGATGGGCTTACTGCAGGGAGCCAAAACAAAGATCATTGTACTTTACATTTTTACAACTTTTTATTTTAAATACCTGAAACTTGAATCGAAACAGCCCGTCCATACAAAAGCGATTCTGGTGGATTATTTGACATTTAGGAAAACTAACTTTATCATTTTTGAAACTGTCATTTAAACTGTAGCGTCGAGTCAAAAAAGGGGGAGGGGGGGGGCAAAATTGGACAACAATGACTCATTCTCCCCATTTTTTTTTGTATAATAAGATTTACAAATTACACACTGAATCTGCTTGACACTTTGACACACAATGGAAAAGGCCTGTAGAAGTAGTGTGTAGTGTGTGACCAGAGAGTATAGATGTCTAGAGAGGGTTCACTTCCGCCAAATCGCGAAACTAGGTCGCAGCGGTAAACAAGAAATTGAAGAACTGAAAGAGACCGCCTTCGCCAAATATAGTGTGCATATCTGTTTACTGTGGTTTGTTCATATTTTTGGGCTCATTGAAACTATTAAAAACCGTTTGTAAGCTCCTGCGCCCCCTGGAAATGCACAAACGGATATTGTTTACCGCAGCGACTTAAAACTCTTGAACTACGAAACATCTACAAGCCCTCGGTAAACTACGAAGCGTGTAATAATAGACGCTCAAATTTGGCCTCTAACAGGAAGGAAAAAAAAGCTGGCAATGGGGTTTCCTTCTAGTTTCCCGTTTTCAGGCAAAAAAAAAATTACGTAAAAACTACGAAAAAAAAATCCGTAGTTAAAGATCTACTTTCCGCTCCATGCTAACAGTGGTTTCGCAGAGCCTCCCGTGTCTCGCAGTGCAGATCGACCAATAGTGAACCCTCTCTCTATATCTATACTCTCTGGTGTAACTCAGTTCAGCCAAAAAATGGAGATATAACTTTGCCATTTTAAAGGGGCAAACTGTGGATTCTTTGCTGGATGTCTGGGAATGTGGCTGTCACTGCCTTTCTTTGTTTTCTTTCAGCTATATTTATGTGTTTGTCCCCGAAGATTGTCCCACAGATCTGTATCTTGCGTCCAGCTTAATCCGTCAGGATCTTGTCTTTAATGACATCTTCAGTTTTCTAGTACGCGTCTACCCTCTCAGGATTCTCCGGATGCATTTTTGTTGTTGCTGTTTTTGGTGGTGATGATGACGTTGCAGTTGTTGGTGGTGGTGGTGGTAGTGGAGGTGGGGATGATGCTGTTGATGTTGTTGATGATGATGTTGTTATTGTTATGTTGTTGTTGTTGTTTTTTCTGGTGGTGGTGTTGCTGTTGCTGTTTTGTTTTCTTGATGATGATGTTGCTGTTGTTGTTGCTGGTGGTGGTGGAGGCTGTGATGATGTTGTTGTTGATGATGATGTTGATGAGGGTGATGTTGTTGTTGTTGTGTTCTTTTTTGGTGGTGGTGTTGCCGTTGTTGTTGTTGTCTTTTCCTCTGGTTGAGACAGGATGGACACTGCTGGGAGTGGGGACAGTATGGGCAGTGATTAAATGTTTTAGTGTGATGCATAACAATTAGGCGGTGAGCACCAGTTCAGCGCCCGCAACAGACTTTGTCTGGTTCACCCCTTAAGGTGAGCACACATCTTACTGTATGGCACATATCTATATTGCGGTTGTGGTTTGGTTTTTTTTAACATAAGTTTGGTTCAATTATTACATTTTACAAAGGGCGGTTAAAGAAGAGCAAATTCAACACCCAGGTACTGTCATGCTAGAGTACGATACTGTCATGCTAGAGTACTATGGTACTGTCATGTTTGAGTACGGTACTGTCATGCTAGAGTACTATGGTACTGTCATGCTAGAGTACGGTACAGTCATACTAGAGTACGGTGTCATGCTAGAGTACGGTACTGTCATGTTAGGGTATGGTACTGTCATGCTAGAGTACGGTACTGTCATGCTAGAGTACTATGGTACTGTCATGCTTGAGTACGGTACTGTCATGCTAGAGTACGGTACTGTCATGCTAGAGTACGGTACAGTCATGCTAGAGTACGGTACTGTCATGCTAGAGCACGGTACTGTCATGCTAGAGTACGGTACAGTCAGGCTTGAATACGGTACTATCATGCTTGAATACGGTACTGCCATTCTTCAGTACGGTACAGTCATGCTTGAGTACGGTACTGTCGCGCTTGAGTACGGTACTGTGCAAGCCCAAAAAGTTCTACTTTTTTAGTCTAGCCATCCAACCTACGGAACTCAATCGCGTAGGATTGAAGTCATGTTTACTCATAACAACGACATCGTTACTACGCAGATCCGCTGGTGACGACATCGCGCCGACGTCGGATTTGATGGAGGGAATCCGTTCCTAAGGTAAATCTGCCAATCCTATGGTAATCATGCACAAATCTACATCGGATTCACATAGGGACGTTGGCAGGAAATATATCAATCCTTTTATTGCTGTTTGTCCTGACTCGAGTCATTCTATCCCTATACATTTTATTTTTCAAACATCAAGATACTGCCTCACCCCCCCCCCCACCTCCTCTCCCTGCTCTCTTCACCCATAAATCTACGAGAAAGACACACACACATAAAAACCCTACCCACTCGTCGAAACATTTTAGTGGCGGTGTCGACTCATCGCTTCACACCCCGTCTTGTCTGGACACCCGGTGAAAGGCCAAGTCAGGACCACCCGTGAAATATTGTCCCAGTAAATATTACCCCACCATGTAATCTCCTGCGTGGAGCTTCGGTTTGCAGGGTAAATATTTGAGTCTTGGGACTTCCTTCAATCTTATCCCGCCGTCTTACCCGTTCTCTGGTCGTCGTGTACATCAGAGGTTTTCAATATTTTTTATCTCAATGACCCTCAGTAACATTTCCAAAGCAATTTACCCCCGGCAACATTTCCAAAAATACCAGCCCTTTGAAACGTTTCCAAAATAACTTATCCCCATGCAATTTTTTCCAAGGTAAATGATTCCCTCCCCCCCCCCCCCCCCACCCCATCTCCCATCAACTTTTCTAAAATAATTTATCCCCCAGCAAATTTTTCCTAGAGAAATTATTTCCCCCCCCCCCCCCTCTATCCATCTCCCAGCAACTTTTAAAAAGTAATTTCCCCGCCGATCAGACTTCCCAAAGTATTTTATCCGTCAACAATTTTTCCAAAATACTTTATTTCCTAACAGCTTTTCCAAAGTACTTTGTCAACCAACAACTTTTACAAAGTACTTTATCCGGAAACAACTTTTCCAAAGTACTTTGTCAACTTTTCCAAAGTACTTTGTCAACCAACAACTTTTTCCAAAGTACTTTATCCGCCAACAACTTTTCCGAAGTATTTTATCCCACAAAAACTTTTCCAAAGTACTTTATCCCCTAACAACGTTTCCAAAGTACTTTATCCCCCAACAACGTTTCCAAAGTACTTTATCCCCTAACAACGTTTCCCAAGTACTTTATCCCCTAACAACGTTTCCAAAGTACTTTATCCCCTAACAACGTTTCCAAAGTACTTTATCCCCTAACAACTTTTCCAAAGTACTTTATCCCCTAACAACGTTTTTTCAAAATACTTTGTCCCGGAATAACTCTTTCAAAGTAATTCATCCCAGGCAAATTTTTCCAAAGTACTTCATCCCAATCCTATTTTGTTCAGTAATTTGAGTTTACACTTTTGCCATAACAAAGCAATCGACAAAGTGCAGAATGTTCATATACTGTCTCTAACATTATATTATTTCTAGTTCAAATAACAATAAGAATAAAGAATACCATAAAAACAATATTGTTTCACCTATATATGAACAACCAATGATGAACAGATACCCGTGTACGAGAATTACGCGGAGTCTCTCAATGAGAACATAGTGATCAGTCAATAAGAACTCAGTCGTCAATCAATAAGATCACAGTCATCAGCCAATGAGAACACACTCAATCAGTCAATAAGAACACAATCAATCAGTCAATCAGAACACAATCGATCAGTCAATCAGAACACAGTCATCAGACTATGGGAACACAGTCCTTGGGTAATGAGAACACAATCAATCAGTCAATCTGAACACAATCATCAGACAATCAGGACACAGTCATCAGACTATGGGAACACAGTCCTTAGGTAATGAGAACACAGTTATAAATCAATGAGAAACAATCATCAGTCAATGAGAACACAATCATCAGTCAGTGGGAAACAATCATCAGTCAATCATAACACAATCATCAGTCAATCAGAACACAATCATCAGTCAATCAGAACACCATCATCAGTCAATCAGAACACAATCATCAGTCAATCAGACTTTTGTTCTTGATTTTCACTCAGGATTTTGGAAATTCTTCCCTATTGGTTGTTGTTGATGCTTAAATTTGTATTTAAAGATGAAAAAAATACACTCTCTCTCTATATATATGTACAAATCATGAATTAACGTATGCACCCCCCTCCCCCCCCCCCCCCCGGGGGAGGGGGGGGGGGTTTACCCCAATTGGAAACCCTTGCTATTGAGGTTTTCTCTTTCTTTCTCTTACTATCTTTCTTTTTTCTTCTTTCTCTCTCTCTCTCTCCCTCCTTCCCTTTCTTTCTCTCTATCTCCCTCTCTTTCTCTCTCTCTCTCTCTCTATCTCTCTCTCTCTCTCTCTCTCTTTCCCTCTCTCCTCAGCCCGTCTCTGTCCTCCGTCTCTGTATCTATCAATTTGTTTCTTTCCTCTCCTGCCACGTTATTCTTTCGTCTCTTCTGTTCTCTTCATTCTCTTCCTTCAACCAATCCGTCCTCAAATTTAGTTTTTCTATCTTTCATTCCCTCGTACACTTCTTTTCTTTCTTTACTCTTTCAGGTTTCAATTTTGCTTGGCCCGCTTGGATTTTTTTTTTTTTGTCTTGTGATTGCAC
>OZ007584.1:2887855-3155355 GCA_963931925.1 Onchidella celtica
TGGATGGATGGATGGATGGATGGATGGATGGATGGATGGATGGATGGATGGATGGATGGATGGATGGATGAATGATGGATGGACGGACAGACGGGCCGACGGGTGGAGGATGGATTGATGAATGCAATGGAGGAAGGAAGGATGAAGAAATTATATTAAACAATTTTCCCCCAGCTACCAACGTGTAAATAATTCAGAGTTCATTTATTTTGCCTTCACTTCAGCGTAACGTGTGTCACTGACAATCAAAATTCTTTGCCGCTGAAGAAAAGCCACAAAAGACCAATTTGTTTTATTTTATTTTAATGTCAGTACCAAGTGTCAGCTGGCGTTGGTTTCATGCCATCTGAAATTAATGATCACTTGATATTCACACACACACACACACACACACACCCACACACAGAGACACACCAGAATGTAATATGTAATGTAACGTAATAATGAACTTGTACAGCGCTCAATTCCAGTCAAAGAATTTGATGTTCTCTAAAGCGCGGAACCAAAATTAGAAGCAGGATTAACATAAAATCAATCCATCATGCTCCCACTCACACACATTAACAAACACTTGATCTACTCTCATCCTCAAATCTCTGAGACCAAAACGGGACATCATTCAGTTTCAAAGAAAACAGCCCTAAACAATTCAGTGTTGAGCCTATTTTTAAATGTGTCGATGTTTTCACTTTTCCTGGTGTCAACGCTGATGTTGTTCCATAGGTAAGGCCCACCAATAGAAAACGCCTTTTCACCGTACAACCACACACACACATGCATAAACACACCACACACATCATTTTATAACTAAAGTGAAAATTCTGTTTCCTACAATCTGCTACTAACGGTATTCCATAGTTATGAACGCATGTCGTCTTTCCCAAGTACCTGCACGCAAATGTCTATTGACCGTTACAAATGACTGTCTTCATAACAAGTTCCTGCAGGCAAATGTCTGCGGATAGTAAATTACAAATGCCTGTCTCCATACCAAGTTTTTGCAGGCAAATGTCTGTGGATAGTTACTAACGCCTGTGTCCATGGCAAGTTCCTGCAGGCAAATATCTATTGACCCTTACAAACGACTGTCTCCATAACAAGTTTCTGCAGGCAAAGGTCTCTTTATAATTACTAACGCCTGTGTCCATACCAAGTTCCTGCAGGCAAAGGTCTACTGATAGTTACAAACGCCTGTCTCCTGCAAAAGTTCCTGCAGGCAAATGTCTATTGACAGTTACTAACGCCTATTTCCTATACCAAGTTCCTGCGGGCAATTGTCTATTGATAGTTACGAACATTTATTCTAACTCCTTATCATAAGACAAAATCCGCAAACGTTTAACGTCGAATTGTTCAGTTGTGAAAAAGTGGAGTTGGAATAAACAAGAACTAATTTCGCGACTTGTATATGAGAGGGGAGGGGGTGGGGTGAGGCTGAGCCTATGAAAATTGTACATTGGGAGGGTGGGGGGGGGGGTTTAGAAGGGATACAAAATTGGCAAAACCGAACTTACATACTTTAGGGATGACCCCGTAGCTGGGTGTTTCAAAATCTTTCAGGATAATCGAGTACTATTCATGCCATTTTCTCTGAGCGCGATCTTCCCCCAAGTCTCCGGTCATCAAAGGAGCGGAAATGACGTTAGCTGATGAAAGCTGATCATTTCCTTCATTTTTCCGGACGGGCCAAGGAGTTGCACGCCCCTTGATTGAGAGTTACCCGCCCTTTGAATACGAGAGTTACTCGTTCCTCGGATGATGAGTTATCCCCGCTGGCGAGTGGTCAATTCATGTCTGTTGCCTAGTGGAAGCTTTGTACAGATTTTTGACGTCTGGCCATTTTACAGTGGCAGATGTTTGTCATGGCGGAGATCAGTGGGCGGTAACGCGGTCGGCATTGCAGACAAATAATGTTGCAGAATTAGACGAGTGTACATAAAAAGTCAGAGATTTTCACAGTAAGACTACACTGTACTGGAGCTTATCCACACTCGATCACGCATATATATACAAACAGACACGGTCATGATGATGATCATCATCATCATGATGGTGGTGATACTGATGATGATGATGATGGCGATAATAATGATGATGATGGTGATGGTGCTGATGATTATAATGGCATTGGTAGTGATGGTGATAATGATGATAATGATGATGATGGTGATAATGATGATGGTGATGATAATGATGATGATGACATTAATAGTGATGATGGTGATGATGTAATGACGACAATGATGATGATGGTGGTGGCAATGATAGCATTGATAATGATGATGGTAGCGATGATGATGATGATGATGGCGGTGAGTTTGATAACAATGATGATGATGTTAAATCGGCCAACCCTGTCCATCCACAGCGCTGCTGAGTGCCGCTATATTCGGTAACGTCTCGTCCATCATGCTGCGGGTGTACCAAGGATCTGATGAGTACCACGAGAAGGTCCAGAGTGTCAAGGAGTTTGTCAACTTTCATCATATCCCCAAAACTTTGGCTAATCGATTACAGGAATCCTTCCAGCACACCTGGCAATACACCAACGGTATCGATATGAACAATGTAAGTATTAGATACGTCCGATGTCGTTTTGATATGATAACTAGATATGCAGACTGACAGGCGGACGGACAAATAGATAGATAGACAGACAGACAGACAGACAGACAGATAGATAGATAGATAGATAGATAGATAGATAGATAGATAGATAGATAGATAGATAGATAGTTAGATAGATAGATAGATAGATAAATAGATAAATAGATAGATAGATAGATAGACAGACAGGTGGACAGATAGATAGATAGATAGATAGATAGATAGATAGATAGATAGATAGATAGATAGATAGATAGATAGATAGATAGATAGATAGATAGACAGATAGATAGACAGATAGATAGACAGATAGATAGATAGACAGACAGATGGATAGATAGATAGATAGATAGATAGATAGATAGATAGATAGATAGACAGACAGACAGACAGACAGACAGACAGACAGACAGACAGACAGACAGATAGATAGATAGATAGATAGATAGATAGATAGATAGATAGATAGATAGATAGATAGATAGATAGATAGATAGATAGATAGATAGATAGATAGATAGATAGATACATGGGTAGATAGATAGATAGATAGACAGACAGATGGATAGATAGATAGATAGATAGATAGATAGATAGATAGATAGATAGATAGATAGATAGACAGATAGATAGATAGATAGATAGATAGATAGATAGATAGATAGATAGATAGATAGATAGACAGACGGATGGATAGATAGATAGATAGATAGATAGATAGATAGATAGATAGATAGATAGATAGATAGATAGATAGATAGATAGATAGGTTGATTTCACCCACTTGTACATTCTTGTGTATTTACTTCGATCATTTTTTTCCCTCCCTCCTCAGTATACAAAAATGTATCGATTTTGCCTTCTCTACACAAAATAAAAGCCCTCCTTATTTTCCCTTCCTCGCTTTCACCTCCAAGATGTTCCAAATCTCTTACAAACATAACCCCCCTCCCCCCCCTTCCATTCCCTTCTCTCCCCTCTATCATTCCCGGCGTGCCTGATGACCGGAAGTAGCTGTTCCATTACCGTCTGCTCGCCCGGGTCCGCCATGAATAGCAACGAACTATTTGGCGGACCTTATCACGGCGCGTCTTTCTCCGCCGCTTAGCGCATTAATTTCCGCTCGGATGACGGCGAAATGAACACGGGGACTCGTGTGGCATTAAATAGCAGATGTCAACATTTGCAACATTCTAAGGAGCCGTGGGGCGAGGGTGGTGCTGGGATGGAGTGGTCGAGAGCAGACGTCAGTTACAAGATCTGCAATGGGTTTTCGAAGGGGACGGGAACGAGAGCAGACGTTAGCTACAAGATCTACAATGGGGGGGGGGGGCGGAGAGGGGGAGACGGCAGACGTCAGTTCCTCATCCACCTGAGAAACCGGCGTATCTATAATTTATGTGGTTTTTAAATTATGACTGTCTCTATTAATATTATCGCTCATGGTCTGATCTACATTCTCAGAAACTGGCTTAACTGTATCTTTAATGGTTTTGAGGTTGTATGCAGGGCCGGATTAAGACATTGAGATTCCCCGGGTTGCCCCCCCCCCCCTTCCCTTGATGCCCTAAGGCCCCGCATCCACCGGACTATTTTTGCTTGTGGCAAACAGGCAAGGTATGTCCTAATTTGTGTTGCTTGGCAAGCAAAAAGCCTGCCCTGGTTCACCTGTTCACCAGCACCATTCTCTTCTTGCAGCCAGACAGTGAGCCGCGTGTCACTATTGTCTCCGATGTCACATAAATTTGAGAGAGACGTAGATGTGTGTAGGGCCTAATGTATTCCCAGCTGTGTTGTTTTCCTTATCAAGCATGGATCGTGATCTCTACACGAATTAGGTCATACATTGCCTGTTTGCCACAAGCAAAAATAGTCCAGTGGACGCGCAGCCTAAGCACGTGCTTATTTTGCTTAATGGTTTATCCAGCCCTGATTGTAAGCAATACTGTTTTTGCCACATGTTTGTCTGTACATGGGGAATCTCATTCTCAACAAAACGTTGAAACTCTCTACTGTAAAATGACAAAAATTGAACGTACGCCAGTTCGTGAGATGGATGTCGAGTTACAAGATCGACGGGTTCGAGGAAGGGGGTGGTGTATGTGGTCCTAGGATGAGAAGAGTATGGGGAGGGGGGGATGTGTATCAAAGGTTACAAGATCTACTGGAGGAGAGGGGGGGGGAGGCGAGTGAGGATGTCAGTGTTGCAGGATTTACTAGAGGTAGCCGGGGGGGGTGGATGGGGTATTTGGGCTGGAAGGGAGTCTGGAAACGTCCGTGGAAAATCTCAAGATCTAGGGTGGTGGTTGGGTGGGTATGGGGTGGATTGGCAAGTGCAGTTACACGATCTACTATTTGGAGGGGTGGAGAGGTGGGAGTGTGGCATTGAGGGGGGGGGGGCATTGGGGGTGAGTACAGGATGGGGGAACGAATGCAGGATATACTTCACTCATAGACTCATAGCTTTTCACTCCGGGGAGGGGGGGGGAGATCCCCTTCCCTGGGATGCAAAAGCCTGTGGCTGTCAGCTAACTGTCATTTTAACAGAATTTGAACAGAATGTATGGATTCTGCACACATGCGAGGAAAGCACTATACCTGCAAATCCATGAACGAATTGTTTTCCGACGTGGACCTGGTTAACTGACTGACTGACTAGCTGTCTGATTAACTGACTGACTTATTGAATGATTGACTGACTGACGTAATAAATGTTTGACTGACTGACTGAATAACTGACTGAATGATTGACCGACTGACTTACTGAATGATTGACTGACTGACTTACTGAATGATTGACTAAATGACTTACTGAATGATTGACTGACTGACTTACTGAATGATTGACAGACTTACCCAATGATTCTCTGACTGACAGATCGGCAGACTGATTGATTAACTGGATGACTGACTGATTGACTAACTGAATGATTGACTGACTGACCGGTTGATCGACTGATTGATTAATTGATTGATTTCTCTCATTGACCAGGTGCTGAAAGGATTTCCCGAATGTCTGCAGGCGGACATTTGTCTGCACCTGAACAGAAATCTTCTCCAGAACTGTAACGCTTTCAAAGGGGCAAGCCCGGGTGAGTTATGTACTGGGCACAGAATTTTATCGATAGACTAGAGCGGGAAGTAGGTCACTGTGTTCACTATGGTGCTTCAAGCTCCACTGTTTAATGTTCAGACCAGAACAGGGAACTACCAGAACAGAAAAAGACCGACTCTTTTATTTTTTTAATTTTTTTGAGGCTACAGGAGATATGCGCACCGCCATTTTGGATGAAATGCAACTTCACTTGATTTGGTCAGTGGTAATCAATACCCGTGTGTATATTTCCACTGGGAGTAAGAATCATAATCGTAATCATAATTAACCTAACTGTGAAAACATCCTGACAAAGTGTACTTTGACTTCTGTTGAATTCTTTTCTCTTTCTCTCTATGACACAGAATATAAGCTGCCAATTACTGATGTCGGTTGCTTTTTATTTATTTTTTTTAAATTTATTTATCTGCTTGTAGCTGCAAATTGGTGGACGTACCTGATGCATTTTTTATTAGTTATGATATCATTCTTTCTCTCCCTCCATCCCTCCTTCCCAACCACGTCCTCCACCATCACCCACCCACAGGTTGTCTACGTATCCTGTCGACCAAGTTCAAATCGACCCATGCCCCACCCGGAGATACGCTAGTCCACCCGGGCGATTTGCTAACAGCTCTTTACTTCATAGCCCGGGGCTCTATCGAGATACTCAAAGATGATACGGTCATGGCGATACTCGGTAGGTACTTTAATTTGTAGTTTATATTTTTGTATTTTGTACAATTCTTTATTTTGGAAAATTTGCCTTAGTGTCATTGCGGCCCACTTACATCTGGAGCAGACACGTCGTCGCCACAGTGCAGCTCTGGTCGACGGTTTTGTTAGTTTGTTTGTTTTTGGAAGGGGGTGGGGGGGCTAGGGATACGTTTTTATGTAATTTTGCCCGTGCAGCTACCTGTTAGGCCTGCTCTTCTCGATTTTTAACTGTCAAGGTACCTTTAACGTGCTCAACGTGCACACGGGGCCTCCGAGTTTTTCGCCTGGATCCGAGAAGACTAGGTGCTTGATCCAACCCACCATAGGATCAGGGACATGAATTTTTCCAAAAATGCTTAGTGAGCATTATGAATTGATCTTATATTAATCCTGTTTCTAATGTTAGTTCAACGCCTTAGAGCATATCACTTATTTATATATTTATTTATTTATTTTTTGTTTGGATCTGAGCGCTATACAAGTTAACTATTACTTACGTATTTACATATTTTTATGAATGCTGTTACAAGTACGTACGTTTCCCACGTTTTTTGCGCTAATGGCACGTAGTTTAAAGCCTTTTGTGAGACCAGAGCTAGAGACCTCTCTGACGATATACACCTAACAAAAGCCTTAATTAATTATTCTTTCATAGTTTCTTTTGGTTTTCCACCTGTTTTTTGGTTGAAAGGATAAGGGGCAGAGTTGGGCATTCGATAAGATTTAGGGTTGAGGATAAGGACGGGGTTAGGAATAGGTATGTATATGCACGCGCCCTTAATGCAAAATGCTTGAAGTGCCTACGTACATATAACAACAGCCTGCTTTTACTTGAACCTTGAACCTTGAACCTAGGCGTTGTCCCTCCACTGCAGGATGTAGCCCTCTGACAATGCCTTCCATTTGCTTCGATCTTGCGCACTCCTTGTCCAGGTCGCACCCTCTGTTCTTGTGATGTCGTCTCTCCATCGTCCTACTGGCCGTCCTCGTGATTTTCTCCCCGTCCTCGGTCTCCACTCTGTGCATCTTTTTGTCCATCTGTTATCTTGTGTCCTGGCTAGGTGTCCTGCCCATCTCCATTTTAATCTGAGAGCCATTTTCACCAAGTCCGTAACATTTGTTTGTTTTCGTATTTCCGTGTGTGGTACTTTGTGTGGTGCTTTTACTACTTACCTTTATTGACTTACGTATTTTTTCAGGTAAAGACGATATCTTTGGAGAAGACATTAAGGACAATAACGCCATGCAGGGTCAGTCCATGTACTGCGTACGGGCGCTGTCCTACTGTGACATCAACAAGATTGACTTGCAAGATCTACGGGAAATTCTACACACCTACCCGGAGTTCGCTGAATCTTTTCTCAACAAGTTCCAGGTCACCTTTAACCTCAGAAAGGTGAGTTTGAGCTGAGTTTGAGTTTTTGGGGTTTGAATTTGAGTCTGAGTTTGGGTTTGAGTTAAGTTCAGATTTGAGTGAGTTTGAGTTTCAGTTTGAAATTGGATGTGAGTTTTGGTTTAGGTTTGAGTTTGAGTTTTGGTTAGAGTTTGAGTTTGAGTTTTGGTTAGAGTTTGAGTTTTCGCAGAGTTTGAGTTTCAATTTGATTTTTAATTTTAGCTTGGGTTTGAGTTTGATTGAAGTTTAGCTGGGTTTGAGTTTGAACTTAAATTTCGACTGGGTTTGAGTTTGATTGAGTTTGAGTTTAAATTTTGGCTTGGGTTTGAGTTTGATTGAGTTGATTTGATTGACCACTTTGCCCTTTCCACTTAATTAAGCCGTCTTAACATCTGCATATTCCCATGGACATAACAATAGGCTACAGCCCCCCCCCTCCCCTCCCCCTCCTACGCCCTCCACGTAGATATGCATGCGTGAGGCCCCATAAACCCTTAGGGCCCCTGAGCAACCGAGCAGTGTGCCCATGAGTTAAGGCGGCTCTGCCTTTCACTGACTTTTAGCTGTTTATTTATGTTTGGCAGTCAAAGCTTCCTCCAGTTACATTTCAGAAACGGACTTACATAGTCCCGTATCAACTTTATCACACTAAAAAGTCTTGTAATATTTTCAGTGCATGTGCCCGATGGTGGAACAAATAATCACACAGACAGAAAGTCGGACGAACGGACAGACAGACAGACAGACTGACGGAAGGACGAACAGACCGACAGAGAGACAGCTTGACAGACGGACAGACGGATAGACGGACCCATTGACAGACAGAAGTGCGGAGGGACAGACAGACAGACAGACGGGCGGACAGAGGAACGGACTGGCGGACAGACAGACAGACAGACAAATAGACAAACAGGCAGCTGGGCGGACGGACCGACACAAAAACAGACACACAAGGCTGACAAAGACAACACCCTAATTTGGTTTAAGCTCGCCATGCCGTGAGTCTGTCCCGTTTATCACGAGCGCGAGAAATCACGAGATTTTCCTACTTTCGTTTTCAGGGCACGTTACTACAGCTGAGGGCCAAAATGAAAATGGATGACGAGACATTGAGGTTTATACGACAGAGGAGACCCAGACTACAATGTAAACGTCGGACAGTTGAGGGTGAAAGTAAGTCATCGAGAGAAAGTACTGAATGGAATGGCTGTTCTTACGGTACTGTAACGAACTCAATTCTTGTTTGTTCTATCTCAATTTTCCGCAAAAACTGGAAACCTTTTAGTATGTAGAAGAGGTATAACTAAATGCACATTTTGACACTTGTTTAAAATGCACTGTAGCACTATCAAGTTGTTTCACAGTTCCGATTTATTCTCCTTATCAAAATACTAAAGCCGCAAACGTTTAATGTGGAATTTCTCAGTTGTGTAGAAAGCGGAGTTAAACAAAACAAGAACTGGGGTTGCATGTAGCCAAATTGTAAAGTCAAATACAGGAAATATTGAGTTGTTTCCAGTGCTCAGCTATCGCTTTCTATGGAAACTACTACTGTCCTATAACACTACTACAGAATCACAGTTTATCTCCGTTCATTTGTCTCAGAATCGTTCAGTTTTACAATTATTTTTACCAGAACCACTTTTTTTGTGTGTGGAAATTTGTCAGCCGAGACATAAAATACCGAGACGGACCATTCCTTCTTTCACTATAATTATGCCCACAACTTGCGCGCGTATAAACACGCTGAGTACTACTCACAGAGCTCTGTGGTACTAGTCTTTTTCGTTCAGTTATGAAGGGGGTGTGGTGCGAATTGTTGCATTGTTGACATGGGTGATACGCGCGCAAGACGTTTGAAAGTCGACGGACGGAATCTGGCGAATTTATCTGTCTGGGGTATCAGCGCCTCATACAATATCGGCAGGTATTTGCCATGTTGTTGTATGCAAACTGAGACACAGGATACCGGGACGGTTCAATTCGCCAAACTCCGTCCATCGACTTGCGCGCGTATCATCCATGTCAACAATGCAACAATTTGCACCACACCCCTTCATAACTGAACGAAAAAGACAACAATGTCACGAAAAAGATTAGTACCACAGAGCTCTGTGAGCAGTACTCACGGTGTTTATACGCGCGCAAGTTGTGGAATAGTAAAAAAAAAAAAGGAATGGTCCGTTTCGGTATTCTGTCTCGAATTAATCTGAATTTAACACGAGGAAAACAATTCAAATTTATAAACCAGTTTCTTTCCTTTGCAGTAACATTAGATCCTTGGCACTTATGCCGTTTCGTGATGGGGCCAGTGATAATGTGGTTTTGGGTGTTTCAGTAAAAACAGAAACTGGATGGAACATAAACACGCACGTTGCAAATACAATGGTTTGTTGCTGTTGTTGTTGTTGTTGTTTTTTGCCAACTTTCTTCTTAAACCTAGCCCTATTGCGACTCACCGCTTGTCGGTTTCCATTACACGTTGGGCACGCTGGTCTAGAGCAGGAGTCACCAAACTACGGCCCGCGACGTCAGTTCATCCGGCCCGCCATGGTACTTGATTTTGTTTGATAAAATCAGGGATATCTAGAGCTACGGGATGGACAGATTGCTTATGCGGCCCGCGCTTGTAAGTCTGTCAGTTATCCGGCCCTTTGTGAAAAAAGTTTAGTGACCCCTGGTCTAGAGGCAAAGTCTTCTCGTCTCAAGCTGTAGGTACCGGGTTTTTGATTCTCGGTCGGTGCAGGCATGTTAGAATTTTGGTATTTTTCGTAAATTTCCTGTCCCTGATCCTATTATGATAGGTAGGATCGAGCACCTGCACTAGTCTTCTCGGATAAGGACGAAAAGCTCGGAGAGCCCGCATGCACGTTACGCAAAGTCAAAGCTACCTTGACAGTTGAAAGTCGAGAAGAGCAGGCCGAACATGCTGCAGCCCGGGCAAAATTCTAAAAATCTAATCCCTGCCACAGCAAGAAAAATGAAAAGAAGAAAAGCCAGGTGTAAATGCCTGGGGCAGCGAAACCTCCTAAAATAGAGACCTAAACAAACACAGTGGGAAGTGTCAACATTTACGACTGTTATAAAAACCGAAATGGCCCGGAAACATGCGAAAGAAAATTGATCTATATAAGCCAGACAGGACGCAGGGAGTAAACTCTTATTAAAATGATCGATTTCCTCAGGGTGCAGTTCCCCTGAAATGAATATTCATGAGCAAAACCAGTAGCTTCAAGCGCGGGGTCAATAAAATGCTATGTGTGAAACGAAGCCGTAATGCGGCAATAAGAAAGAGTTGTGTATGGCAAGGCCTCGCCTAAGAAATAATACGGAAAGGATACAATAAAGGCCTGTTTTTATAAGTACGTACGGGCCCCAAGCGTTTTGCGTCAAGGGCGCATGTGCATACGTACCTATCCCTAACACCGTCCGTATCCTCAACCCCTAAATCTTATCGAATCCCTAACCCTGCCCCCTTACCCTTTCAACCAAAAAAAACGGGATGAAAGCAAAAAGAAAATCTGAAAGAATAATTAATTAAGGCTGTTGCTAGGAATAATTATTTCAGGAGTCACAAAAGGCCTTGAAATACGTACCCCTAGCGCAAAAACAACAAACTCGGGGAACGTACGTACTTGTAACAACATTCTGCAATAAAAGGCAAACTGTCTATCCTTTTTTCTTTGCGTTTTGTTGTATTGTTTGGGTATTAATTCTTACGCAAGGCTTTGCTGCATACAACTTTTTCTCTTTGCCAAATTTTGACTTTGATTTAAGCCTTGCTGCGACCCCACAGTTTTTCTTCTGTGGTTTTTGTAGTATGTTTGAAACGGTTTTTCCATTGGTTGTATGTGATTGGTTGTTATCTCGAAAAATAGATCAATAAATATTTGTATTTGTATTTGTATTTGTATAACTCTTTAATCCCATTTGGGAAATTTGCCTCTGTGCCATTGCAGCCCAGTTACAACTGGAGCAGACACGTCGTCGCCACAGTAAAAAAGCAGAATGACTTTTGGCGTCATTTTTATTGAGTTTTTGTTGATGTTTTTTTACTTTTTTCTCGTCCCGGTCTGCTCTTTTCGATTGTCAAATGCCAAGGTATTTTTAACATGCGCAACGTGCACACGGGCCATTCGAGTTTTTCGTCCTTATCCGAGAAGACTAGGTGCCCGATCCTACCTACCACAGATCAGGGACAGGAATTCAACCCACCTCACCCCTAAATTTCCAACACGTCTGCACCGACTGGGGATGCGAACCCGGTACCTTCGGTATGACAAGCGAGCACCTTGCTTCTGGTAAATGAGTCCTGCCCCCCCCCTCATCCCCCCCCCCAACCACCCACACACACGTTTTTTCCTTTGTGTTTGGCAGGTAGTCGGGTCTCGGGTATCAGACGCAGGGGAGGGAGTGTCGACATCAGGAGTCAGTCTCGCGATGTTGTTGATCTGTTATCTGGTAGGTCCTTGTCCTTGTCCTTATTATCATCTGAAGAAATTTTGCAGACATTACCGTCATTGTCGTCACCTACAACAAAAAATTTACAGTTACCAACATCATCATCACCACCGTCATCATTATCGCCATCAATATCATCATCGTCGCAATCATCATCATCATCTACAAGAACTTTACAGACACCAGCATCACCATTACCATCATCATGAATATCGTCATCACCACCATCTACAAAAACTTTACAACTACTACCACCACCATCACCACCATCATCACCGCCACCATCATCATATATCACAACTTTACAATTACCACCACCACCACCACCACCACCACCATCATCATCATTATCATCATCATCATCACCATCATCATCATGACCATCATCGTCATCATCTACAACAACTTTAAAACTACTGCCACCACCACCATCACTACCATCATCATAATTACCTATCACATCTTTACAACTATTGAAACCACCAACATCATCAACATCATCACCATCATCATTAATTTTATCTCCAACAGCTGTAAGCAATGTTGAACCCACAGAGGTCTTCAAAATCTATATTCACTACTTTGTTCGTTGATTCTTTTCTCTCCTCTCGTTCCTCTCCTTCTGTCTCCCCCCACTCCTACCCCCCCCCCCCTCCCCCACTACCACTCCACAGGAAGCGAAGAAGGTGAACGAGTCGGGATCGTGGAGCTGAGTGTGGACAGAGCGACAGAAGAAATGACGGAAGAAGATTTCCAGAGAGTGGGAGAGAAAGACGCCAAAGCTCCGGGATCGAGTAAGTAGTGGTAATCGGTGAGGTTTCAGGTCTTTGTCCTCGGGCAGTGCTGCTCCTCAACCTGGGCGATGTCGCTCTCCTGGGGGCGATTTTTGATTTCCGGGGGGTGGGTTGCAAAAATGAAAGAAAGGGCGACGAGGGGGCGAAAATGATGAAAGAGAGCGATAGGTAGGGAAAATACTTATGAAATGAGAACGATTTAGGGCAAATACAGCCACTGACCTGTTCAACAGCACGTGTAAATGGGTTTTGTGAATACAAAAAGCCTTTTTTTAATTGCATTTGATAAAGAATTCTTTCTGTTTTGTAGTGAATCATCAACACGTCTATTGTCATGAGTAAGGTTTTGAGAAACTGAACATCATAATAGTTTGTGTGTGAGTCTGTGTTCTTGTGTAATATATCTGTTGGGTCTGGGTAGGGGTTTCGGGGCTGGGGGTGGGGGAGCAGGGGGGGGGGGGAGATGGGTTGTGGGTCTTTATTTTAGGAAGTTTCGCTGCTCTTGGCATTTATACCTCGCTATTCCTTCTGGTTCTTTTGTTTTTCTGTGTTGATTTCTTGTTGTCTTCTTCTGGCTTTCATGGCCCTCAAAATGGCCCCCATTTGGGTTTTCTTGTTCTTATTCTGTCTTTCTTTCTTTGTCTTTCTGTCGTTCTTTGTTCAAGCTTCTAGCCCTCAAAAGGGCCTCCCTTCGGGCTGCTTTCTTCTTTATGTTTTGGGCTGGCGCCAAAGAAAAAGGTATAAAAGAGTAGGACAGATTCCTATCGGGAAAGGGAGCGGGGGAGGGGGGAGGGGGGGGGGGAAGGGTAATTGTGGGTCCTTACAAAAAGTAAGGATTTATGCCCCATGGCATGGGCGGTAATTGTTGTCGGTGTTAAAATTGTTCGTTTATTTATTGGTTGTCGCCCTTGCTATCGGCAGGGGAAACATTTTTTATTAGTTGTGCACAGATTTATATTTTTGGTTTGGGGGGTGGGGGGGGGGATGGCCTGGGGACGGTACGTACATAAAACAACAGCCAGCCTCAACAGCCTGTTCTTATTCCTATCCATATTTGCCATTCAGTCGAATCAGTGCGTGCAGCGTTCTGTCCATCTATTGTCATTCATCCTTCCCACATGTCCAGCCAAATTCCACTTTTGATGTAGCATGAATTTTACAATGTCCGTCAGTGTTGTTGACTTGAATTTACCGGCTGATATAATTACTCACTTTTTCGCAGCGAGTGTCACTCAGCTACTCGCTAGTGTGGCCGGGAAAGGAAAGAAAGGAGCAGAGAAAGGTATAGAGAGAGATGCAGAGAAAGGGAAAGGGCTGATCTCCTCCACATCGACTGCCACGGCCCCCTCATCTACACCAGCCACTGCCATGACAACATCTTTTGCTACTACAACGACAACAACATCTACATCATCCTCATCATCATCATCATCGACATTCTCCACCACCCTCACTGCTGCCGCTGCTGCTGCTTCAACTGTACAATCGCTTCCATGTAAGTTATACTCGTAGTTGTATTGTCATCATCACCATCATCCTCATCATCCTCATCACCATCATCACCATCATCACCATCATCACCATCATCACCATCATCACCATCATCATTGTCATCACATCATCACCATCATCACCATCATCATCATCTACATTGTCATCACATCATCACCATCATCATCATCATCATTGTCATCACATCATCACCATCATCACCATCATCATCATCACCATCATCACCATCATCACCATCATCACCATCATCATTGTCATCACATCATCACCATCATCATTGTCATCACATCATCACCATCATCACCATCATCATCATCATCACCATCATCATTGTCATCACATCATCACCATCATCATTGTCATACCATCATCAACATCATCACCATCATCACCATCATCATCATCATCACCATCATCACCATCATCATCATCATCATTGTCATCACTGTTATCACCATCATCACCATCATCACCATCATCATCATCATCATTGTCATCACATCATCACCATCATCATCATCATCATTGTCATCACATCATCACCATCATCACCATCATCATCATCTTCATTGTCATCACATCATCACCATCATCACCATCATCATCATCATCATTGTCATCACATCATCATCATCACCATCATCACCATCATCATTGTCATCACATTATCACCATCATCACCATCATCATTGTCATCACATCATCACCATTATCATCATCACCATCATCACCATCATCATCATCATCACATCATCACCATCATCACCATCATCATTGTCGTCACATCATCACCGTCATCATCATCACCATCATCACCATCATCACCATCATCATTGTCATCACATCATCACCATCATCACCATCATCATTGTCACATCACCATCTTCTTCATCGTCATCATCTTCTTCTTCACCACCGCTATTCTTATAGCTCCTCACATTATCCTTAGTATTTGATTCCTATCATCTATGTCATTGCTATCGCTAACCATTATTATATTCATCCCTTTTTGGCCTTTGTCTTTCTTTCATTTATACTTTTTATCAATATATTTACTTCTGTTGATGTTCCTCTGTTTCTTTCATTCCTCCTTTCTGTCTTTTATTTAATCCATTTTTCTTTCCCGGTCTTAATTTTTACTTTCCTCGTTTTTGTTTTGTATTGTCTTTTGTTGATCTGCCAGATTTTTAAAATCTTTTTCACCTCACTTTTCCCGTTTTTCTGACAACAGTCCTTTTTTTTTTTTTCTTTCTTTCTTTCCCTGACTTTCCTGCCTTTTGTTTTATCTCTGTATTTCTTTCTGTTTGTCTCTCTCTATCTCTGTCTCTCTCTCTCTTCCCCGCCCCCCTTTTTCTGTCTATTTCACTCTCTTTCTCTCCCTCCCTCTCTCTCTTTCTCTCCCTCCCTCTCTCTTTCTCTCCCTCCCTCTCTCTCTTTCTCTCCCTCCCTCTCTCTCTTTCTCTCTCTCTCTCTCTCTATCTCTCTGTGTTTCTTTCTGTATCTGTTTTTCTCGGTGTTCGTCTATATGTCTGTCTGTCTTTCTCTCTCTCTCTCTCTCTCTCTCCCTTTCTCTCTCTCTCTGTCAGCCTCTCACACACACACACATTTCCCTCTCTCTTTTTGTCTTTCCTTCTCTTTGCTCGTTCTGTCACTCTCTTTCTCCCTCCCCCCTTTCTTTTTCTCTTCTCGCATTTTCTCCTCTTTCTTTCTCTTTCTGTCGTTCCTTGTTCATTTTCTCAATCTCTCTCTTTCTCGACGCCTCATCTTCCCCTCTCCCTCGTTCTCATCCCGTCTCCCTGCACAGACTAACCACCCACCCATCCACCATACACCTCTCGTCTTTCAGCCACCAAAGAGGGATTTGAACTGCCGGCTGTCTCCAGCTCAGTCCTGCCGCCCTACCCCCAGCCGACCACAGGCAGTACCTACATTCCTGGGCCCGAGTATTCTGCCAGCGGCTGGAGACAGCCCGACTACCCCCACCCAGAGGACATGGGCGGAGTCGAACGGCCTCCTCAGACCCACATCGTACACGACATCGATACCACCCTGGTCACATTGCACGAGTGAGTACATGGTATCGAACAATTCAGATCTTGCGAGTATTTGCCAAGGGATGCACTGAAGCTTTGTCATTGGCTATTTTAGGATCCGAACCTATCTTTTTTTTTTGGTGATGCTGATTTGTTACAGTGCTGCTATTGCGACTAAAAAAAAAGAAGAAAAAATAGCCAGAGTTTTCTCACAGCGATTGAGGTTATAATTCCACAATAAGTGACGTCAATCAAGGCCTACAGCGACAGCTGAACAGTGAACAAAAGTCAATATTTTTCCCTATTTGGCTTTGTTAAATAGGGCGTTGTTCATGCATGACTTCCACTCATTCGACGCTAGGTGGCAGTGCGAAATCTGTGCACGCTAATTGCGCTGGCTGTCTCATCATACTGTTTCTTGTATGATCTTTATCATGACATTGCTGTGTTTGTTTGACTGTGTGTTTGTGTTTGTGTATCCACCAGGCGCATGCAGAACTTGGAGGCCGAGCTGTGCACGACCGTGGATGCGATCCTACACCTTCTGGGCCACAAGCCGACCATGACCAAAGATGCCCTGGATCAGATAGCCCCCGTGTCCCCGGTCAGCCGGGCTCAGAGGTCACTCAGAGTTCGGAGGTCAAGGCTGATGGAGTCTCACAGCGACGTGGAGTTAAGGGTGTGAGCCACAGAATAGGGACCTTCCAAAAGCGAACCACTGTTTGAGGCTACAGGAAGTATGCCCACCGCCTTTTTGGATGAAATACAACTTACTTGACTTGATTGGTGGTAAACAATACCCGTTTGTACATTTCCCGGGGCAGTAAGAGCTTGCAAACGGCTCTAAATAGATTCAATCAGATTATAAACAAACCACAGTAAACAGAACGCAGACTGTCTTTGGTGAAGACGGTCTCTTTCAATTCTTTTAGTTTCGCGATTTGTAAGTGAGATCTCTCTCTCTCTCTCTCTCTCTCTCTCTCTCTCTCTCTCTCTCTCTCTCTCAGTCTCTCTCTCTCTCTCTCTCTCTCTCTCTCTCTCTCTCTCTCTCTCTCTCTCTCTCTCTCTCTCTCTCTCTCTCTCTCTCTCTCTCTCTCTCTCTCTCTCTCCACACATACTCTCTGATGTTACATTAAGCATTACTGAGAGCTTACCTAGCTACGAACAATAGATCTCATCCAACATGGCGCAGGGTAGCCGAAATTGATGACGTTTTCCTGCCTGGCGTCGCTTCTGGTAGTATCTCTATTCTGTGTTGTGAGCTCACCCCGTGGGGGCTTGGAGATGGGACAGACAGACAGACAGCCTGGTTGATTAGTTGATTGAATGACTGACATGCAGGCAGACGAACAGACAAATAAACGCTTGGATAGACTGTCACTACTTGGCAGACACTTTTGGTATATGAGCAAATTAATAGAGAAACATGAAATAAATTTTTAAAATTAAAATAGAATTCCTGATACAGACAGACTTAACTAAGGCAGGCAGACTGATCAACCAACAAGTGAAATCTGGCAGATAGTAAAATATGCAGAAAGTAGACAGACAAATAGAAAACCATACACCGGACACCATCAGAGTTTGAGATTCGAGAAAGCAAGTGGACGATAACGATCACACTGTACTCGGAACAAGCAAGACGATAGACAGAATGTAACAGAGTGATATGTCAGGAGGAGAGACGAAACAGAAGAACAAATAGATCTTGGACGAAGACAGACTACTTGGACGAAGACAGACTACTTGGACGAAGACAGACTACAAATCTGTCAGTGGGCACGTGACAGTTTATTATGACGTATCAGTGAGACAATCTTCAGACAGACAAACAGACTAATTGACCAACGTAATGTACAAAACTGAAAAGTTCGCCGGACGAAATTGTATATAGACAGTCTTGAAGTCGCACACATAGCTGGACAGACAGACAGACAGATACAATCGCCGTGTAGACAGCAATAATTTTGACGGTGTGGAAGGGTAGACAGACAGACAGACAGATAGACGACAGACATAGAGACAAGTGGCCAGACTAGTCTGCCCTTGGGACATTTTACCGTCATGGAGCGGAACGAACAGCCGTGGACAAATTGTTCCCTGAGATCAACACTCCTGTAAATTGCATTCTAGCATTGGCTATTATACTAGTTGTCTTTGTCTATACATGGTATCAAAAGCAGACGGCTCCAGAAGGAATGTTGTACCAGTGAGTGTGATTTTATATCAGATCTAGTGGGGTTACATGTGGTCAGCTTGCTGCAACATTCCTGCAAACACCCCATTGGTCAGTAAGTTTGTGCAACATTCCTCTAAAACAAGAATAATAATATTATTGTCATATTTAGTACGTCTGTCGTAAATATAACAACTACACCGATTGGATCGAAGGTATGTTATGTCCAGTAAATTCGTGCAACATTCCTACAAACAGCCACGGGGTTGAAAATAATATTATTACTACAATGAGTAAAGAAAAAAGAGTTACATTTAGTAAGTTGTAACAAACACTAGTTAAGTCTTGCGGGCCATTCGCGCCCTGAGTTAAAGTCGATGTTGTCTCGAATTGAAGAGCCGTTTTCCAAAACTGGATAAGTCAAATTTTGCATGACTTGTGGCCCCTATCAGCTTTCAGATAGTCATTCAAAATTAGTCTAACACGCGGTGTAAGTGTTCAGTCAAAACTTACTATGTCCTGTCTTTATCTGAAATGTCAACTGGACACTTACACCGCGTCTTACACTCATTTTGAATGACTATCTGAAAGGGGCCATAACTCCAGCAAGATTTGACTTACCCATTTTTTGGAAAAACTCTCTTGAATTTTGACTGATATGTGAACTACGGAATTAATGCAACCTCGCACATTAGCGGAGATTGAAAATGTCCGTGTCACTAGTTCAGGCCCTTCAGAAGTGTCTTGATTTAGCTGGCAGTAAGACAGACTTCGAGCGCTGAGCCAAGTGTTTGCCTGGGTGTTGTGGACTGTTGAGTTACACCGAACCTTGCACATTGGTGAACCTGAAAGTTGAAACAAAATTGTCCCGCTAGTTGATTCAAAGTTAAGTTCGACCCTGAGTCCAAACTGGCACATTTTAGACTTGTCTCAATACTCTACTAAACGTACGTGTCTTGTATTGGGTAAATTGGTGCAACATTCCTGTAATAGCCAACTGATACCAATTCATGACCTTTGTTCTTGTTTATTCTATCTCCATTTTCTGGAGAAACAACAGCTGGAGATCTTTTAGTATGTAGAAAAGGTATAACAAATGCACACTTTGACACTTGTTTGAAATTTGTTGTATCACTTATCAAGCTGTTTCACAGTTCCGATTTATTCTAACTCCTTATCATAATAACTAAAGCCGTAAACGTTTAAGGTGGAATTTCTCAGTTGTGCAAAAAGTGGAGTTGGAACATACAAGAACTGAAGTCGTGATTTAGCAACCATGTTTGCAGTTACTGTAAAACCATTTTAAATGTAGGTAATGTTACATTCAATGTTGAACAGATGTATGTGAGGGGGTCTGTTATAGATACTGACTGAATGCTCGGCCTAGTGCCACGTAATTAGTTCATTTGTGTCGTGAAGTCCACCAGTAAAAGTGATTTATCGTGTTGTAGTTTGATTATAGACTTAGCCCCCTGTGGCTATCAGTATCGCTGGTGGTTGTATTTAGAGCTATATCATTCCTACAGTGCGCAGGGCTTGTCTGACAGCGAAACAGTGACATTGTGATACTTTGTTTGATCACACGTTGTGATAGTTTGTAATTGTGTGGTTACAGATGTGTTTGAGCGTGTGAAATAAGTAGGTTGTGGAAAAGGTCGTGTGATACAGAAATAGATGGAGGTCACCGTGACAGATACTAGGGCAGACAGACTGACAGACAACTGTTGTAGTACGCATTTGATAACATACATAGACAGATAGACATATAGACAGACAGACAGACAGACAGACAGAGAAAGAGAGAGGCAGACAGAGAGACAGATAGATTAACAGACAGACAGGCATGTAGGTGAATAGACAGATTGACGGGTAGATAAATAGATAGACATGTAGGGAGACATGTAGGTAGACAGATAGACAGACGGATAGACAGATAAATATAAAGAACGACAGACAGACAGCAGGCAGACACATAGGTAGATAGATAGACAGACGGATAGATAAATAGATAGACATACGTAAAACAGACAGACAGATAAATTACAGTCCAATCCACTTATCTCGATATGGCTTTTGTCGACATTCTGGGTAACTCGACACAATTTTGAAGTCCCAACCTGTTCCTTCTTTCATGCTACTAAATGTTTCCCCGTAATTCGACCCGTTATTCCATTTTTTTCCCCCATATATCGACACATTTCTCCCCGACCAGAGCACAGGTGCACTAGGTCTACTAGTACTACTGTGCTGCCCAAAATGGCCACGCAGCTCTCCTATAAAAGACTTCTATTTGTTTACAGTGCCGGCCAGGAGGGGTGGTTGAGGGGATGGGTGGAGGAAAGGGATGACCCTTGGTTCCGATAACGCGAGCGTGGAGTGCGGCACACAAACGCACGGCAGCTAGTACAGAGTACCACAGGCTGTGTGTACTATTTTCTGGTTTCTCAGAACATTCCTGCGCCGTTGACGCTAGGCCTAGCTCCTTGACCTAGATCTCTTAGTTAACTGCCGTACTGTATGCATGTCGGTATCGTTACTTTTTCTGAAGAAACAGTCAGGTCGAAGTTAAAAAGAAAAAGCAAAACACTGCGCATTTGATGTGTAGGTCGATATTTTCCACGCAACTGCTCCCCACACCAATGATATTGGAGGACCGGGTGACGGCGCGCCGATGATTTGAAGAGACAAGGGACATAATTGCGTTATTTATTGGGCACTTTGTCCCTAATGGTGATATTTAATCTCCCCTTCATAATTTTTGTTCTCTTCTATCACTAATCTGTTATTTCGACTTTCTCTTTATTCGACGAAATTCAGACGGTCCCACTGTTGTCGAGATATTTGCACATAAATATATAGACTGACAGGCAGACAGACAGACAGATAGACAGACAGGTAAACAGCTTGTGTGATATACATTTGATATTATAACTCAGATAGATCAGACGACCTCTTTCTATATACCTGATATTCCCCAGACATCAGATCTAGATCCTTCAGCTGTGTCTGTCAAAGACACTAATTAGTCATGCTCTTAGCTACCCGTGGACTAACTGATCTAAAACCACACATTTTGTAATCTGTGAAAGACAAGGTTGAATTCCACGCTCTTGTCAAATATGTACATACAAATTTGTTGTTGGTAAAACCAGTGGCGTCGCGTCGGTTCCCGGCACCCTGGGTAAGGCACACATTGCACCCCCCCCCCCCCTGGACCTGTGGACTGTTAAAACGTGGCAACTTGTATTTGCCCCGCCATGTTGGAAAACTGTAGAATGTTCGAACATTGAGAGATTTTCTGTGTGAAGTGCAGGGCGTGCTATTTCTTAGTTCAAGTTATTTTTGCTATTTTTCTTTTGAAGTTTTGCGCCTCTAAAAAGTTCTCGCCCGGGGTAGCCGCCCATGCTTCGCCACTGGGGACAATTGTCAATGTGATATTATGAATGCTTGCGATGTTTTTTGTTTGTTTTTAATTTGTCTTGCTCTGATCACGTGGTCGGCTCCCATGTCACGTGACTGTTGAACACGTGACTCTAAGGCTGTGCCATGTGGTTGGATGATCGAGAGCGTATGTGTTTATAGAGAGGTTTCACTATTGGTCGATCTGCACTGCGAGACACGGGATACCCCGCGAAACCACGGTAAGCATGGATCGAAAAGTAGGTCACCGCGTTAAACAATGCCCGTTTGTACATTTCCACGAGGCCTAAGATCTTACAAATGGCTAGAGCCATAGTTTCTATTGACCCAAAAAATATGAACGAAGCACACTAAAGTAAACAGATACGTAGTTTCTTTTGCTGAAGACGGTCTCTTCCAATTCTGGTTACCGCCTTGACCTAATTTGGCGATTTGGCCGAAGTGAGCTCTCTCTCTAGAAACAAAGATGCTAGAAATAGTAAGATGAGACCGCTAGCGCATTTAGTGTGCACAGATTTCGCACAGCCACCTAGCCACGAATGCGCTTAAGTCATGAATGATGCCGTTGTTTTTACAAAGCCAAATTGGGAAAATATTGAATTTTGTTCACTGTTCAGCTATCACTGTAGACCTTGATTGACCTCACTTACTTTGTAATAATTATAACCTCAACCACTGAGGGAAAACTCTGGTGATTTTTTCTTTGTTTTTTAGTCACTGTAATAAATCCTCATCATTAATTTATCATTATGTCAAACATTCCTTTCGCGCTGTGCTCTATGAGCCCCGCTGCAGAACAGCGCGCAAAATGTGTGCACGGTTGTTTTAGAGGTGCAAAGAAGGGAATGTCTCATCTTATCGGTTCTAGAATCTTTGCTATAAATACATACTCTCTGATAGATCCTGACCCCATGCTGTGTGTGTACATGTAGTGTGTACTAAAGTACTCGTTCTTGTGTAGTTTTTGTCCTGCATTTCGCAGATCGACGAATGAGCAAAATGGTTCCAGTTTTGAGGGGAAATGAAACAACCCGCCTACTGGCGCCTGCACTATGGCGACGATGTGTCTGTTCCAGTTGTAACTGACCTGCAATGACACTAAGACAAATTTCCCAAAATGGGATTAAAGAAATATACAAAACACAAGAACAAACACAAATATTCTGGTGGGCAAACCTCGAGATAGCCATTGGTCATCCGTGGATGTGTCGGAAATGTGGACAAATAATTTGTCTGTATAGGTAATTTTTTTTAATTTTTTTTTAAATAAAAGATTTACTTATTGAAGAAACAAATCCATGTTGACTATAGAAAATATACCAGAGGTCATGTAAAAAAAAAAAATGGCATAGTGTACAATATTCAAGAACAGCCAGGGGAGGTAAAAATTCACATAGAATCAGTGAATAATTAAACACCAAGTGGGAAATATATTGAAATATACTATATAATATTAAAATAGAATTCCTTCCGCCCCCCCCCCCCCCCCACACCCTACCCCTAAAAAAAAAACGCCGACCGGCGCTGCACTGTGGCGACGTCGTGTCTGATCCAGTTGTAACTAGCCTGCAATGACACCAAGGCAAATTTCCCAAATGGGATTAAAGAAGTATACAAAATACAAAGTATTAAAATGATGGACCGTTTAAGTGTAAGAAAACTGGCACAATACATGGACATCTCTAAAAATGGTAAAAATGTTGGTAATTTGTTGTCATTTATGTTATCACTGTTAGTGTTATAATCGCTGATGTTTATTATAATTCATGTTGGGATTGGTTAAAAGTTGTTATTTCTGTATGTTGTGATTGTGACAACAAAACTCTCTTTTGTATGAAACTGATAATTTCACCGTCTGTGATTTTGTGAATTGCAACATTTGCAAATAAAAGAATAGAGAATAAAATTTGTCAACTTTTTTGTGTCGTGAATTTCCGTCTTTGTGAGGTGTCTGTCTGAATCTTTATACTGCTTGTCTTTGCAAAGTTGGTCTGGACATGTGGACATGTGGGAAGGATGAATGACAATATATGGACAAAACGCTGCACTGAATGGCAACCACGGACAGGCAAAAGAACACGAGGACGACCAGGAAGAAGATGGCAGGATGATATTAAACGGGGGGGGGGGGGGGGATGTTGAACAACATGGATGAGGAAGACATCAGACAGAAAGGAATGGAAGTCATTGTCTTAGGGCTACATCTTGCAGTGGATGGACAATGAATAAGTGAAAGGTGGAAGGTGTAAAGCCCCCCATACAGGTTCAAGCCCGGCTCACAGCCTCGCCTAAATCCGGGCTTCACGAACAGATTTTAATTCGAACTTTGCACACACACGTTGCGGCCAGGCTCTATGAAATTTTTCCCGCCACTACGAGAACTGATTGCACACAGAGGTGCAGAAACAGAATAGATGTTTCACCAACACACAAAACACTTGAAAACAGTGCCCTCGACTCCTGTGTACATAATTTGATCACTTCATTTTGGGCCATAGCCCATTCACAATGTCTCACAACTAACAACAGGCTCTATGTGGAATCATAATATATTCAGTCATCCGGAAATGGAAATTGAGCATAAAAAAAAACGATACTGCGTCAAACAGTGGCAGTTGGATCGAGCGACCCACACTCACATCAATTTATTGAATGAGTTGAGATTTTATCCAAGTGATTTTCGTAATTATTTGCGAGTGGACGAGGACACGTATTTAAAACTCTTGAAACTTGTAACGCCGTTGATCGAGAGGGAAAATACAGTGACGACAGCAGTGTCCCCCCATGAACGGCTGACAGCAACCTCGAGGTTTTTGGTCAAAGGAAGGTCAAATGAAGACCTGAAATTTTCAACCTGCATCTCACCTCAAGCTTTAGGTGGACTGACACCAGAGACATGCAAGGCAATTTATACTTGCCTTGCAAAGTACATTGGTTAAGGTTGCTGATTTGGACAATTTTACGAGCAGATAGGAAGTGTAGCAGAACTCACATATCCCTCCCAATCACAGTATACTGGCACCAACACGACCAATCCCTTCATTTTGATGATGAGGCGATACAAGCCACTGGATTACCAGTTTTTAAGTCTTAAGGTCGAAACAGAGTAGACCCACACTCACAATTCACAGTACTTCCACATTTTATGTGGTTGAACCGTGAAACGAATGTGATGTGAAATCTCAAGCAGAGTTCACAAGCCGTTCTCACTGGCCCGTCTCCAGACTCGTATCTGACACGGCTCATTTCCGTTCAAGATGCCGTCAACAGTTGTCGGTGTTTCTTGTTTGAGACGCATGATGCTTTATTGGCTCAAGAGAAGGAAAGCTTACAGAAGGAGATATTGGGTCCACAGCATTTTCAAGTTCCAGAGCGAGTTCTGTCCATTGCTTTTGAACGAATATTCGGTTGGAATATTCATTGGATGTTTTGTCATATAAAGCTTGACGCTTTTCTGCGGCCGGAATCAATGCTTCATCCATGTTGATTTTCAGAAGCAATACACACTCACTGGTATCACACTGAATTTGAAAAGAACAACACACGTGTCGACCGACCACGCCCCCCCCCCTCCCCCGGTCGTCATTGCGTCATCCTTCCCGGATGAACCGAGGACAAAATTCAGTGTAGCGGTAAAAATGTAATCACGGTCCGTCCGTGTGTGGATGATGAGGAGACACCATGAACTTTCAAACGATTGTTTGTAGGCTGCACTCCGCTCGCTTACAACGGTTTTATAGAGTTTTTGTGCAACCGGTGAGGAAGCAGTGTGAAGTAGTACGAAATGTGAGTTCACTCTGTCTCAACCCTTAGGTGTGACCCGACCGGGGTTCGAACCCCCCAACCTCCCAGTTCCCGTATGGCGGTTCTAACCGTTGGACCATCTAGCCCAACGGTCCCCAACCTTTTTTGTCCCAGGGACCGGTTTCATGCACGAAATTTTTCTAATGATAGAAAAATAACTATTTTTAATCACAATTTGCACCCCGGTAGCCTGCCAACTGATGCACTGACCGCTGGTACCGGTCCAAGGACAAGGGAGTTGGGGACCCCTGATCTAGCCGGTTGAGTACATTGTGTCTATATCAGCTAATATTTCATTGATGCCTTTAGTTTCTATTTTATTTTTTTATTTTTTTTTAATGAGGCAGGACAAAATTTTTAAAAATCACACTTTATTGATCGGATTGAATCATTCATTTAACAAAGCAACTGACTTATTAACATATAAGATTATCGAGGCATGTCTTATGTATGTTACAAGGATTATATATGAGTAGAATGAAAAGGTAACAATACAATGAGTTGATTTTGGTTATCGGCACCCCTTCACGGTCGTTTTCGCGGTCTCCGAGAAGACTAGGTGCTCGATCCTACCTGTCACATAGAATCAGGGACAGGAATTTTTTTCCCCCCACAAGAAAAAGAATCTAACATGCCCGCAGCGATCGGGGATCGAACCCGGTACCTTCAGCATGAGAAGCGAGCGCCTTGCCTCTAGACCATCTCGTCCGTCAGAAGAAGACGCCATTTTAAACCCCCAACCAGATAGTGTTGTGACCAGTGAAGCGCTTGCTTTTTCAAGTTTATCCATGTGCACTCCGTGCAACAACAGCCGCTTTCTTCAAAGAGCCATTTCCTGGAGGCGCTAGCTTTCTCGCGTTCTGTCTGTTCTCACCCTTAAATAATAGCAATTGTCTGTTGTTGTTGTTGTTGCTGTTTGTTTTTTTTAACTTAGATTCTGTCCTGTTTATTTGATGTTAAAGTTGTAAGAGTACAAAGTTGCCAGAATCTCCAAACTACAGAGATCATGAGTCTGGTGGTGATCTTTTTTTCCACATGTAATAAATTCGGACTAGAGACAGATGGATGGATAGACGGACCGTCAGACAGACACACGGACGGACAGACAAACAGATAGATTGATATATTGATGGATAGATTGCCAGACAGACAGAGAGGGAGATAGGGAGATGGATGTAGGGGTGGATGGATGGATGGATGGATGAATGGGTTGATGGATGGATGATGGATGGACAGATGGATGGACGAATGGGTTGATGGATGGGTAGATGGATTGACGACTGGTTTGATGGATGAATGGGTGGACGATGGATGGAAAGAAGGACGAACGAATGGATGGATGGGCAAATTGGATGGATGGATGGATGGATGGGGGGACAAATCGGTTGATGGTTGGACAGATGGATGGACAAATCGGCTGACGGATGGATGGATGAATGGATGATGGATGGACAGATGGATGAATAGACGAATCAGTTGATGGGATCAGTGGATGGAGAGACGAAGAGGCTGATGAGATGAATGAGTAGCTGGCTGGACAGTCAGACAGCAAGACATACGGACAGACAGATGGATGGACGACATTTCCCTGTAACAAATCACACAAAAACTCACAGACAAAATTTACTTCAGAGACATATTTTTTTATTGCTTGATAAGAAGAGCTAATAATAACCAATCATGATGATTTGACAATTGTAGAGATACAGCTTTTTGAAATATCACATGACTTATGAATGAAAGTGGGAGGAGGGGGCGGGTGGGGGGGGGGGAGAGGATTGAGGGTTGGGGGGAAAGGGAAAGGGTAAAGGTTGTTCTTTGTGGTCCGAACGTACACACTAAACTCCACATACACATATTTATTATTATTATATATACAAGACACATTCACACAGACGGACACAAAACCAGGCACACACTAAAGCTAACATCACACAAATTTATCCAATAACATTTTACATTTTGAGCTTTGTGAAGTCTGACTCAGACACTGCAGGGTTTGCCCATATATCCCCCAGGGATCAAACACCACAGGGTTTGCCAAGATATCCCCCTGGGATCAAACACTGCAGCGTTTGCCATAAAATCCACCAGGGATCAAACACTGCAGGGTCTGCCCATATATCCCCCAGGGATCAAACACCAAAAGGTTTGCCAATATATCCCCCCGGGATCAAACACCACAGGGTTTGCCATGATATCCCCCTGGGATCAAACACCGCAGGGCTTGCCATATATCCACCAGGGATCAAACACCGCAGGGTTTGCCCATATACCCAGAGATCAAATACCACAGGGCTTGCCACATATCCCCCCGGATAAAACAACCGCAGGTCTACCCATATATCTGCCAGGGATCAAACAGCACAAAGCTTGCCCAGATATCCCCTACAGATGAGAGTGGCTTGAAACCAAACGACCACACTAACAAACACACAAGAGATCAAATAGTTTTAACAACCTCAACAATCTCTCTCAGCGGGTGCCAAGTAATGCCACAGAAATGAAGTCTCTTCCATCCATGACAATAAACAATAAAATGGAAGCTTTTTGCAATAGATGGACTTACGCACTTGTGTACACACTGGAAGGATTCAGTCCAAAAATATCACAAGTGACAAAACACAAAAATGACAAGAGGTCTATGTCAGGTTGACCTCAAAATGACCCCAAAATTTTAACTCATTCGCTACAGTAAACCAAATATTGAGCGGACACCAAGTTTCCAACACTGACATATAATTGTGTAGCTGCCCAACAAATGAGGCGCTTCATGCATTTTGGTAGTATGGAGATATTGCTATCACAAGATAGGTTATTCAAAGTCCTTTCATTTGGTAAAAAAAAAATATTGCTGTAATTTAATTAGCAGAGAAGATATGGCCTCCCAAAGACAGGAAGTGACACAACCACAGTTTTGAGAAAAACACTTTGAAAGTTTCAACTTTTAGTCAAATTATTGATAGTGACGCGATTCAAAGTCAGTTTTGAGGTATTTACCCTTCTCAAATACAGGATTATCATTACAAAAGGAACAGTACAGAGGTTAAATTTTCAAAAATACTGGAAATGCAAAATCGATAAAATTGACCCCATTATGTCTTTTAACAATTTTCTCGAATCAGTTAGTGCCAAAATGTGCCTCATTTTGTCAGGCGGCTACACAATTCAACTTTTTGGCATATCGAATCCTATCCTGGTTTATTAATTGTTCCTTTACTTTCATGGATGATATCATCTGTTTCACAAGGAAAGGGGCAATACATAACAGCTGTACAACAAAATGTAAATGCTTAAATCTAATATCTGTATGTTGAAGAGACGAACCACCAAACTTAGCACTGTGAAAAATTCAATTTGAACATTTTGTACTACTCCATTCATCGATTTCTCACCTTTGCCTAATACAGTGTAACACAAAAACTAAATGAGATTTACCAAACTTGCTCGTGTTAAGTAAAGCCCCCTGCAAATATACTTCGATCACCACAAAAGAGTAAATATCTCAAATTTGACCTGTTAGCCCCTTTGTCATAACACAGAAGTTACGTGTTCGCCTTTTCATTGTACACATATTAATATCTATTTGCCCCGTCGTCATGAACCGACAATTATGTTATGTCTTCGTTTCTTAACGAGTGAAAGAAAGTTCATCTTTGAGCCAACCCTAAACTTCAAACTAGATGGTGTGGAAAGTTCCAGTCTGCACCCACAAAACGTTACCGTAGGGAATGAGTTACAATCAAAATGATTTGACACCTGCACAAGTTGGTTCCCTGCGACTGACAGACAAAAACACGTATGTGTGGCCAGTAAAATATATGAATAGCATATTATCTTCATCTACACAGAATCTTTCACTTCTAAAACCAGGCATGTAAAATAATCATGAAACTGCCCATAACAGTAAAGCTGTATCTCTCGGAAGACAGAAGGACTGACAGACGGATGGACAGACAGACAGACAGACAGATAGATGGACAGATGGCTAGATGGCCAGACAAATGGACAGATAGAAGATAGACAGGCCGACGGACAGACAGGCAGATGGACACATGTTTGGATGGACGGACAGAAAGACGGATAGACAGATGGATAGACAAATGTACAGATGGCCGACAGTCTGAAAGTTTTAAGAACACAATAACAGACGCAAAGTAAACATAAACATTATCCTCACACTTGGATATAAACAAGACATTGTCTATCTCACAAACTGGCGTATCCATGAATTTAATAGTTTTGAGTCATTTCCACCTTACACTGCCCACGGTGAGATCTGCACTCTCACAATATGACATGTCAATATCTTAATGGTTCTGAAATTAACTGAAACGTTTTTACCCCATGAAGATAAGAAATTCACTCTTACCAAAACTCTGGAACTCTCTACTGTAACATGAAAAAAATTGTACATACGCCAGTTAGTGAGATGGACGTGCAAAAAAAAAAAAAAAAAAATCATTTTTCAACATCGATTTGCAACCATAAGCAAAATAATACATGTTAAAATGAAACTAAATATACAATGCCTGAGACATTTTGCATTTCTACAACAATTTTGATTTCTAAAACCAAGTAAACACAAGTTAAATCAACATTAAATTCAAATTCAAACACAGAGCAAACAAAAAACTGAAACAAAGCAAAACAACAATTGTATATATATTTTTAAAAAAAAAGATATTCAGCTTTGGAAATCACATTATCATGTAACAAAATTGAAAAAAAAAAACAAAGTTCATTATCAAACAAGCTGTAAAATTTACGCTCCCAAACTGACAAGAATTCAGTTTTAAAATCTGACAACAAAATACAAAGTTATGGTAGTGATGTTTAATTTAAGCATCAATCCTGTCACTTTTCAATTTTGCCATTGAAATTCATACATATTAAATCAAGAGAATGCATGTAAACAAATCAGACGTCTCACAGACAAAATGACTTGACCATCTTGCAAATTATAGAGAATTCATATAAAAAATGAATATCAAATGGGCAGCTGGGCAGACAGACAAACAGACCATTGGACACACAGCGACACTGAGCTGCGTCACACATCCGCGCACAATAGGACACAAATGTACCAGAGAGTATATATCGTAATGTGAGCAATCTCTCTTGCCAGCTCTCAAAACTAGGTCACAGCGATAACACGAATTGGGAAAGGCTTTCTGTACCACAGAGAGTGTACAGATCTGCTTACTGTGATTTGTTCATGGTTTTGGGTTGACTGAAACTATACTAGGCCGCCTAAGTCTTGCAACAAACTTTTACACAGCTGTAACTTTGAATCCCTGGAGATAATTAAATAAAATAAAAAGCCTTGTCGTCTTCAATTTAAGTTCTATTGATTGCATAAATGAATTAGATCCAACTGAGCATCTCAGGCAAGATAGGAACGGTCAAAAAACCTGACCCGGCAGGCTTGCTGATATCTCTATAGTTCTGAACCTTGTTTGGTTGTCCAAGACTGGACATCAAGTCATCAGAAAAATTCGATTTTTATTTCACGGGAACAATCTCTGTTTATTTCATTTTTTAAAAATTTTTGAATTAACCTAATTCGTTTAAAAGTTACAGCCGTTTAAAGTTTGTCGCAAGACTTAGATGGCTTAGTATATATAATGATGTCGGTAAACTTTTTTCAGATGCATACAGAACAACTATTGAGAACTTTACCAATATGATAAAATTATTTGAATGTATTTAATTCTATGTTAAATAAATTTAAAAGCTCTGAATACAAAACATAAATAAAGAATGTGCACCGAAATAGACTGTGAAGGGCACAAAGTGTCCATTATCATGCTGACGTGCCGTAAAACCCGAACTCAAACTCAAAAGCTCTTCTTCCTCTGCAAACCTACTTTTCGCTCCAAGCTAACAATGGTTTCTAGGAGAACCACGTCAGGTACTGCAAATCGACCAATAGCGATTCCTCTTATTACATAACATACCCTCTGAATACAATTATGGACAGATAACTTTTATCAATGGCAGTCCAGGCATGCCGAGGTTGAAGAAGTCACAACTCTGTAGCAAGGAATGATTGGATATATAGTCGTTTCCATGACAACAGAGAATGCAAAACATGAATGGGAATGACTAGAGGGGGAAGGGGGTAACGGATGAAATAAATAAACCGTGATTAGATGATTATAGAAATGTCTTTAATATCGAAAGTATTTGCCATAATATTGTTGTATGCGACATTTTGGCAATTTTGAGGTTTTGGCATGAAAGTGGTCCTCTCACTTTTTATTTTATTATAATATATAAGTTTCCTTCCAATCGGTTAAAAACTTTTCGACAAATGTGGTTGTGATGTAATATTGTTTGGGTCTTGGCCCTGATTTTACACAACTCTTCAAACTTTCAATCCTCATTTTCTCGAAAAGGCAAAAATGCACATACAATAATATGGAAAATACCTGACGATATATTCTCATATTGTTACCATACGCTTAACGTCTGTCTCTCATCAATACTGCTCGTTAACTATCTTGTAAAAATAAAGCAAAATCCAAAGAGAAATAACCGTCCCTAACAAAGCCCTTCCATATTTGGGACAATTTTAATTGAACACAAACAACTCCTCTATGATCTTGCATCAATTCTGACTCACTTTTCTAAGGTGCGCACGAGTGCAGGACATACAGAGAACAGCATAATGTAATGGGGTAATGGCTTGGCGGCCTAAAAAAAGTTGACAGCAGTTCTAAAAACTTGCCGACATAAATAAAATACAAAAAAAATAAAATCAAAGCCCATACGAGTTTAATATTTTTCTTTACTAAAACCTAGCTTGAACTGAACGAGATCAATCCTGAAAATTTTGTTACTACAGAACTCATAAGAGAGGTGCAGTTAGTGGAGAATTCCCTGCAGGTTCATCTACTGACCCTTTCATAATGAATCGACTCGAGAACTTCTGGACAAATCTTTCTGAAATTTGGCATGAAGGTTGCGGCATCTTAGGGGGCAAATGCCTGAAAAAGGTTGAGAACCGCTGGGTTAGGAAATGAAAAATTTCACAAAGATGCCCCAGTTTTCTTGGAAAGTTCCCAAATGCGTAAGAGTGGAAGGGAAAATTTCTCTTTGAAGCCTCGACTACCAAAGCGTTACCAAACTCATGACTGCCAGAATCTTATCTCGTATCCTATCCCACAATTCCGTAGTCAAGTGGACATGCATGGGAAGACAACTCAGAGCAACCCTGAAATATAAGTTACCCTGAATTTGTCATTCTTGCCAAAAAACAACAACGAATTAATGCAAAAACAAAAAATTAAAACTGAAAAGTTGAACGTTTTAATTAGACAGGAACTCCAAATGAATGAACTTAATATGGTCTATTCTGTCTGCAGTTGAGAGATAAACTATATGGCAATACTGAGTATGAATAATGGGTAGAAAACTGAACACATGAAAATATGGGTGACGAACACCGCGAGTCATGAACTCGGTGTGGCCGGGATTCTAGAAGATGTCAGGAAGTTAAAGATCGAAACACCTAATGAAAGAATCCACTCTTAAGATCTTCCTCTGGAGAACGTCATCTGTCTCGCTCCACCTGAGGAGTTTCTTACCACCTTTCTCTTTTTTTTCTTTTTGCTACGCTATAATTTCATGTTCAGTGATTTTACTCGCCAAAAATATCATCTCAGTCTTCCCTTGCTTTGTCGTCAAGTTCCATTTTTAAAGATCTAAGCAAATGAATGAATCTATAAATGCATACACACACAAGACGAGGACATGTTGCAGAGCTGATAGGAACTTCAAACTAAGACTTAACTACAAAACAACAGTCAGTTGCAGGTGGGTGTCCAGCCTAACACAGGGGTCAATTATGTAAATTTCTTCAGTTTCGCAGTCGTGACTGCTGCTTTCTCCTCTCACAACTCGGACAAAAAACAGTAAGTGTCACAGAAAATCACGAGCAAAGGAAAAATGTCAAGGAAATCAAACAGAAGCAAAAAAATATGGCTATTAAAAATTCTACATGGAAATGTTGAGAGAAAGACGGATAGTTCTTGGAAATGTATGACTGGCCGACACGTCACCGGCACATGGAAGAAAAAAGTTGTAAAAATGATAGATACGACGTCGCCCCAGTACTGCATTATTTTTTCGATCTCCATTTTATACAAAAAACTGAGATAAGACTATAATGTGGCATCCCAAACAATATTTTTCCATTCTACAAAAATCATGAAGGGTGTCTCATCTCTATGAGTAGATTTTAACCCTCGCAGTGATACCAAAATCTGCTTCCAGTTGTCCCTCGTTTGATAAGCCAGTGCCAGTGCCAGCTCCAGGAAAACCCTGCAAACGCCAGGACCAAAGCACAGTATCGTGGGCTGATCAACTCGGCCCCGAGGAAGTGGTACCACGAATTTGTGACCTTATCATTGGTGGACAAGGAGGATGCAACCACGGTGTCGTGGGCTTAGCAACTGGGGGCACGGGAAAAGAGGATCACATCTCTGTCTTAACAATAGTAGAAAGGGAGAACAGAACCACAACACCATGGCCCAAACACTGCGAGGGTTAAAGCATTAGAAAGTTGATCCAACACTTTGTTCAGACTCACTACAAAACTGCTCAAAGTGATTTTTTCAAAACTTGCCAACATAGAGATACCAATACTGCAGCGCTGGGACGACTTTTTCCACATCATGAAATTATCTCAAACCAACATGATATCATAAAATATACAGAGACCCAAGTTTCAAATATAATCGTATATATTTATTTTCAAGGTCTGCATGCTTGTCATTTCTTGGTTGCACTAAATTTACATTCATAAATAAATATCGTCCACAATCATACACTCCATGGAGACGAACACGCTCGTTAAGTCACATGACCTCCAAGTCAGGCCATCTCATGTCCATACAATCATGCAGTCCATCAAAATGAGTACTGTTCAAAAACTGCGTCGTTCAGTCACACAAGTAACCAAGGACATCCACCTTTGAACTTTGACGTACCACATGTAATAAAACATATGTTATATAAATAATGCAAAAACAGTCTTAATAAAAAAAAAACGACAAAACTAATAAACAAAATCTAGAGCAATATGAAAAACAACTGACCAATGGTCAGGTTGACATTTTACAAGACGAATCAAAGAGTACAAAATTTGTTTACAAGGCTTCCAATTCAAGATGATTTTTTAAAAAAAGAAAAAATCCAGACGAAAACGTTCAAAATGCAAAAAAAAATGACAATTTACACAATTTTTACACGCAAAAAAAACACATTTTCCCCATCAATATGTGGCTTTATGTCATGTGGATGATGTGGCAGCTGGGATGTACATGCACAATCTTCACCTTTTCAGGCAAAACTTCACGACAATTTTCTCCCCTACAAAAGCTGAATAAATATCTGCACCCATAGACCAAACTATTTTGTCCGTGCGTGTCCCTTGCAAAGTTCCCTTTCTTAAAAAATACCTTACCTTTATTGTGCGCATAAACATACCATTACTTGAACTCCACATCTATTGTTTTTGAGAAACTTTGAGTTCAAACAATTTTGACTATTTCGATGTCAATAAGAGCAAAGACGTGAATGAAATCACTAGTTTATCTCGTCTCCGGGAAGTTCGATCTTTATTCCACTAAAAGACTTGAAGGTCCTTCATAGCCCTAACGAAGACTCCCTAATCAGCTGACTTCTTTATCTCTTGGTCTTTTTTCTTTCATTCTGTTGCCCTCAAAAAAGTTGTTCTGTTGTGAGCTGGCGCCAATAGCAATAGTAAGATGTTTTTTAACAGGCAGTGGCGGTACACTGTCACAAAAACACGCCAAAAGTATCAATAAACACTTCCTGATACAGAACAAAGTAGTCCAAAAGGGGACACCAAGAAGGGAGGCTACTACAACAATGTTTATGGTCGCTGGGTACGCACTCGCTGATCAGCAGGATGTGACACAAAGACAAGTGCATGGTACTCGCCGATCAGCAGGATGTGATGGAACCCTCTCCGGGCATTTGGGACCATTAGTAGGAAAACCCTTGAATGGATCTTGGGGCAGGGAGAAGGGCACTTATGGGGATACCCCATGCGCTAAGATTCTGGTTCCTGTAATCAAATCAAATCAAATCCCTGGGCATTGTGCACTGATCACCAGCACTACTATGTTACTTGCCCACATAGCCACCACTATGATTGATGCACTTGTCCTATCAGTGCACCATTTGTTTTTTTTTTACATTACTGTTGTGTTCTGGCAGTTGACATTGGTTTCAAGTGGCAATGAAGGGATCTACAATTATCACGCCCAAAGACTGGAATGAAATTCCTTCAAGCTTTATTAAACAAAGTTCCTGCAGCTCTTGGAGAATGCCCTCCCAGGGCTGCAATGTTAGAAGTCCAAGGTTAACTTAAAAGCGAGGAAATGAGAGAAAAGTTATTTATTTCTTTATTTTGCTCAGATCCTTTATGTTCTGTAAACCCCAGGGGAATTCCGGGGCTATTCCACAACTTCCAGGGCTTTTTCCACAAAAGTCTAAGTTTTAGGGCTATTCCAGGACCTTTCCTTCAAATGCTTATATTTCAGGGCTAATCCACTTTTTCCGAGACCTTTCCCTCAAATGCTTATATTTCAGGGCTAATTCATTATTTCCAGGACCTTTCCCTCAAATGCTTATATTTCAGGGCTAATTCATTATTTCCAGGACCTTTCCCTCAAATGCTTATATTTCAGGGCTAATTCATTATTTCCAGGACCTTTCCCTCAAATGCTTATGTCTATATTCCAGGATCTCTGAAATTCCAAAGCTGCGCAGAAACCCTGAGTTTTTGTGTTACATTATCTCCTACCTGCATCCGTAACACAGGTTACAACTGGCCTATCCACATACATTTGAACACACCAAACATTCTTTGACACACAGTTACAAACAGTCCCACCAGACAGAAATATCAAATACACATTTGTCTGCAGCCTACGACATTTGTGTCTCTCTAAGTACATCATTTCATTTGTTCATTCAAAAATATTTAAATAAAAACATGAACAATGTTCTAAAAACAAGATTAATTTACAGAAAAAATGATGAAAAATTCCCCCGTGATTATTGGAAGCGGTCAGTTTTATACAAAACCTAGGTCCATCTGGACTCCAAAACACACTGCTTAAGTATGCATGAAGATCGGCTAGTGCAATGTCTTTTGTGCAAGTCACATAAAACTCAGGACTGTTGGAACGAGAGTAAGATATCTTAAAAGAGAAGTTTTTGCAAGTCAAAGTCTGCAAAGAACACTTTTTTTTTTGCTCAATCTCTCAAGTTTTGGCCTTTTGTGACTCAATCATGTACAAAACTATATCCTTCTGGTTCAATCAGTCAGAGAAAAGCCAGAATATTTTGCTCCATATCTCAAATTTTTGCTCTTTAATGACTTTAGCACAATACAGAACTAAATTCTTCTAGTTTTAAAAAGTCTTTCAGACATAAGCCTGAAGTTTTTGCACAGTACCTCAAGGCTGTGACTGAAGCACATTCCAAAACTAAATCCTTGTCATTAAGTCTTTCAGACATAAGCCTGGACTTTGTAATGGTTTTACAAATCAGGTCAAGACGAGGAAAACTGCGATGGGGGTTAGCGGTACGAACAAAACTAATGGCGAATGAGGAATCCTAGGTGCAACTGTTCAGGAACAGCGATGGTCTCCAGGGCGACGGAGCTGGGGTTGAAGGGGAAGGTCACCGGGTAGCTGTACTTGGTGTCCATCAGGAGGGTGTTACCGCTGCTGTTGCTAGCGTTAGCGTCTCGTTGCTTCAGTTTGGCCTGGATCTTGCGTATGAAGGAGATCTGAACCCGCTCCTCGAACTCGTCCACGGGTGTGTAAATATTCAAGATTTTCACAATCTGAGAATGAGAGAGAAAGATGAAAGAGTTGATTCGGAGAGTATGCATTCTTCAACTCACTCGTTATGCTAAGCTGGATATTCAGCTACCGGGCTTTCACTTCGCCAAGGAAAGCCAAATGTTCAAGCAGGTTTTCACTACGCTACGGAAAGCCAACTATTTAGCTTGAGTGGACAGCGATTTTCCAACAGTAATAACTAAAGTCAATTGTTCAAAATATCGAATCCTATCCTGGTTCAATGATTTTCCGTTATTTAAATGTATAACATGCTATATATATATATATCAACTGTGAAGGCAAAAACATCTTTGAACAACTGTCTAAATTTCAACCTGGATAGTATTGAGAATTCCCATCCACATCCACAAAATTTACCATAGGGAATGAGTTAACAATGTTTATCCACAGCTTTTCCAGCACCAAAGTCTAAAATTCCACGGCACCATAAATGCAACAAAACCAGATGAAACTGAGAATACAAATCTTTAATGATTTTAAAATGTCATTCTGCATTTGTTTTGACCCGGAGAGAATTACATGGCTTTTCCACTATTTTCAGGGCTTTTTCTGAAATTTTGAATTTCAGGGCTTTTCCTGTGAATTCTAAAACTGCACCGTCCCGGCACACATACTTAGGAAAATGCCAGTGACCGCTATGTAGGTCTGTGACACTGAAAGAGACAACACCACAATAAGTGGATCCGCACTCTCTCTCTGGTGCAGATGACCCCTTCCAATGTAGAGACCTAGTTTCATTTCGTGATTTGGCAAAAGGGATTGGTCATATCACAATACATAACCTCTGAAGCTAAATAAAACAACAGTTCATGTGTCTTGTATTCTTTTCCATACTTACTAAAACAGTGGTCATTTCAGAGCCAGATATCACACTGTAAGACAATGGCACAAAATTGGTAACAAAGAGTTGTTAAGTTGTCATCTGAAGTTGTGAAAACACAATTTCTCAACCTCAGTTCTTTCTTGTTCCAATGCCACTTTTGCACAACTGAGAAATTTGACGTTAAACGTTTGCCCCTTTAGTATGGACGTGAAATAAAATGGAACCGTGTAACAGCTTGATAAGTGCCACATTGCATTTTAAACAAGGGTCAAAGTGTGCATTTGTTATATCTCTTCTACATACTAAAAGATCTCCGGTTTTTCAGAAAATGACAGAATAAAATAGGAGCTGAGGTCGTAACCTGTTTGCTTTTCATGACATGGTCAGTGTATACTCACTCACTCACTTACTCACTCATCCACCCTCCTGCTCTCCGCCCACCCACTCTCTCAGTCGAACAGTCCCTCACCCACCCACTCACTCATCCACAATTTCACTCACTCACTCCCCCACTCTGTCAGTCAGTCACTCATTCATCCTCTCACTTCCTCACTCACCCACTCTCTCAGTCAATCAGTCACTCACTCTCTCAGACAGTCACTCACTCATCCTCCCTGTAACTCCCCCACTCTCTCAGTCAGTCACTCATTCACCCTCTCACTTCCTCACTCACCCACTCTCTCTCAGTCACTCACTCCCCCACTCTCTCGGTCAGTCACTCACTCCCCCACTCTCTCGGTCAGTCACTCACTCCCGCTCTCACTCCCTCCCTCCCACCCTCACCTGGGCAGTGGTCAGCTTGGTACACATGTCACAGATACTGTCCACGTCTCCGTCGTTCTTGCGCGCCTGCAGAAGCTGGGAGGCCTGTATGATCGGCTCCAGTGCCGCCTGAGCTCCAAACTCGTGTAAACTGTTATCCCTCAACCATTGTTCTAGATGACTCAAATTGTATCTGGCAAAACAAATGCACACAGAGATAGTTATTGGATATTTCTCGAAATCTGACTTTGAATCTGAAATTTTTTGACGGAAGGCACAAAAAAGTGGTTTTCAAATGAAATGTCCTCGGGAGAAACGGGCTACGTCACAACGTAGAAATTATGGGCTATTGGCTCCAAGCCCAAGCTAATATTCCATTGAACAACCTACTTCAGTATCTTTGACAGAAATGGCCTAAGTCTGCTGAAATTGTCAACAAAAAAAAAAATAACAGAGTCTATGAAAGAAAGAGCTCAGTCAAAGTTAAAATCTCAGTTGTCTCTGAACATGAAATCTGTGACTAAGCCCGTTTTTCACGGGGAAACTTGAAATGTTTCAGCTCCAGGAAGGAAATGGATTAAGTGATTCAAAATACAATACTTCAGATGTCTCACTGTCATGGTTATAACACAATTCCCACGTCCTGTTTTGGTGCTTTTTTTTAAACCTAAAGAACAACTGTTCACTTTGAAAGTAGTAGTTATAGCTGCTGTTAGGGAAGCGTAGTATTTTACATAGAAAGCTATAGTTGTACAGTGAACACAGCTCAGTAATTTCTCTATTTGGATTTGTCGTTAGTTTACTCTTCCCTAACACCAGTCTAAATGGTGGTTTAGGTGGATGTGGGTTTGTGTTTAAAAACTCGTAAGTCAACAAAACAAAACAATGTAACTGTTGAACAGTGCAACATGAGTGTCTGATTCAGGTAAGCATTTCATCTTAAAACAGCCAAAAACATGACTTAGGCAATTGTGGAATGACCATGACGTAGTATTGTTTAGAATATGAATGCTGTAACTTGTTCGTATGTCCTCCAAGTTTTTGCTCTAGGGGTACGTATTTTAAAGCCTTTTAAATACCTTTGTGACTCCAGAGCTAGAAAGCTCATCCCGAAATGCTCCTTACAACAGCCTTAATTAATTATTCTATCAGATTTTCTTTTTGTTTTCCTCCTGTGTTTTGGTTGATAGGGTAGGAGGACAGGGTTAGGGATTCAATAAAATTTATGGTTGAGGATAAGGATGGGGTTAGGGATAATATGTATGTGTACGCGCCTCTAGCGCAAAACACTTGGGGTGGGTATGTACTTATAACAAAAGCCTTAGAATATAGCATGGATACGGCGAAGTACTATCTAGTTATACTATCACTGGTGATGCTGATGGTAATAATAATGGTATGGTGCTGGGATAATGATGGTATTGGTGGTGGTGGTGGTTGCAGAGGTGGTGATGGTGATGGTAGGTAAGGATATCTGCTGCTGTAGTGAAGCTGTTGCTGATGATGGATGAGGTAGTGACAGATGTTGCTGTGGATGGTTGAGGTGATGGCAGATGTTGCTGAGGATGGTTGAGGTGGTGGTTGATGTTGCTGAGGATGGCTGTAGAGGTGATGGATGTTGCTGCGGTTGGTCGAGGTGGTGGTAGATGTTGTTTTCAACTGACCGTATCTGCATGCCCTTTGACCAGTTACACATGTCTTTTCTCAGCAGTAAATTGTTCAAGGCTCCCGCACACAGGTAGTAGAACAGCTGTGGACACAACACAGAGAGAGAGTGAATGAGAGTGAGAGAGAGAGAGAGAGAGAGAGAGAGAGAGAGAGACAGACACACAGAGAGAGGCAGAGAGAGACAGACACAGAAAGAGACACAGAGAGAGAGAGAGGCAGAGAGAGAGACAGACACAGAAAGAGACACAGAGAGAGAGGCAGAGAGAGAGAGAGAGAGACACAGAGACAGAGAAAGAGAAAGAGAGAGAGGCAGAGAGAGAGAGAGACACAGAGAGAGAGGCAGAGACAGAGAGAGACAAAGAGAGAGAGGCAGAGAGAGAGAGAGACACAGAGAGAGAGGCAGAGACAGAGACAGAGAGACAAAGAGAGAGAGGCAGAGAGACAGAGAGAGACACACAGAGAGAGAGAGGCAGAGACAGAAAGACAATGTTTGACTATCAGTGGTACATAAAACAAGGAAGATGATAATACCAGAGTTTCTTTACAAAGTGCCTGTCTCCACAAATTGGACCAAAAGCACTTTACAAAGTGCCTGTCTCCACAAATTGGACCAAAAGCACTTTACAAAGTGCCTGTCTCCACAAATTGGACCAAAAGCACTTTACAATGAAATACTAATAGCTCTCTCTTTTTCTTTCTTTCTCTCTATTTGTCCTCTCTTTCTCTGTCTCTTTCTGTCTCTCTCTCTTGTGTCTCCCTCTTTCTCATGCACAAGGGATCAAGGCTCTCGCATGCTTGCTGTCCCTTTCTCCTTTACAATGGCTTTTCCCAGTGGATGCACTATTTTGGGATATTTTTGAAACTTCACATAAAATCTTCTGATGAAGCCAGATTTATATTTGGTATCATTAGAAAGTTGTTCAGTGAATAATAATAATAATGACAATAGTATGTTTACTAACACAAAAAAAAACAAAGACAGCAGGTGCTCTGAAATGATGTGTTATCCAAGATGGCGTGGGGTGCTGTGAATAAGTTTGCGAGTAGCTGCACCTCGCGGTGACCGGTGTATCAATGGGTTGTAAAACAGCCTGCACCCGATAGGCGCGAGGTGATGTGAAAAGATTTAACCCTTCTAAGTGCTGTGGACCTACATTTTATGTCCAAAAATCCATAGTGAGCTGTTGACATATATGGTACGTCCGAACAAACAACCTGCGTAGGTTGCCAGTTCAAGCCGCTTAAAATTTACTCCCAGAACGTAGCTCCAACTGCCTCGAACGCTGCCTTTAACTGTGGAAAACACAATGACTGCCCAACATTCCTCCATCCTCTATCCCCGACTCATACTTACCCACCACACCAGGCCATTACAACCTCTTCTTCCCTCGCAAAACACACTCAAATACATGGAGGTGCACATGCACCCAAACAAACATACAGACACACACAGGTGTACCTGTCTCACAAACATACACACACACACACAGGTGTACCTGTCTCACAAACATACACACAAACAGGTGTACCTGTCTAAAGATCTGTTTGACCAGTTCCGGGTCCACCGCGTGCTGTTTCACAATTCTCATGTAACTGTTCAGCTGTGGTGCAGAAACAATTTGGAAAGCATTATAGAAACTATAATCATGAACCAAAAAAACAACAAAATGACAACGATGAAGAAGAAAAAAAAAATTTCCTGTCTCTGATCCTAGGACAGGTACGATCTAGCGCCTAGTCTTCTCAGATCAAGAAGAAAAACTTGGAAGGCCTGTGTGCATGTTGAGCATGTTAAAGATATCTGGGCAGTTGTTCGAGAAGATCAGGCAGAACAAGGCCGCTGCCTGGGCAAAATTCTAAAAAGCTAATGCCTACCACAAAAAGACAGAAACAAGAACAAGAGACCTGAGGTGTAAATGGCAATGGCAGTGAACCTTCTAAAATAGAGACCTGAACAAACAAAGTCATGGTTTGGCCTACCCAACTGCTCGTATCAACACGCTGGTCCCCCTGGAGCAACATCTCATTATAAGAAAAAAAAATAGTGGCTGGAGTAATTCATTGTGATGCAATTTTGGCCCCTTCTTTTGCTTGATGCTGCAGCCTAAATAACAGTATAAAAAATCATGAGTGATTTGTTTTTAATCTTCAAAGTGAAAAATAACTATAATTGCTGGCAACTAAATGGTTTCTCAGACTGATAACTAACCAATCACTCGTGACTGCCTAGCTTTACAGATCATCCTTGTAAATCAAATGACAGATCTGAAGTCCTAATTCACAGGCAGAAAAATAACTAGGTCATACCGTTCTCATGAGGGCGTCCAAGGCATGCTGGGAATCCTTGCCGTCCTCCAGATCTCGGGCATTACTTGAGGCTCGTCCACGCAGCCCTGAGGGTTTGCTGGCCGTCAATCCAGCGATTGCTTCATGCTCCAGAATGGCAGGCACTGCGGCGACAAACGCAATCATAAAACAATCCATAATGTATCCTTTGCCTGGCCAGCTCCTTAACCCTCGCAGTTTTTGGGCCATGATATCATGTTTTTTTTCGCTATTCTACCGTGCAAAGGAAGAGCGATGTATCTACTCATTTCATACTTTTGAGGAAAATGCAAAAAAAAAACGTATAATTCTCTTTAGATAGACAGACAGACTGGAAAGACAGGTAGATGGACAGACAGACCAGAAAGACAGTTAGATGGACAGACAGAATGGCAGAGAGACAGAAGGATGGGCCCACTGGTGGAGTGAAAGACAGAAAGATGGATGGACGAATGGATGAACAGGCAGACAGACAGATGCATGAACCAATTGACAGATGGACTGACAGACGAACAGACAAATAGGCTGATGGATTGATGAACAGGCAGACAGATACACAGACAGACAGATGAATAGGCTGATGGATGGACCAACAGACAGACAGACAGACACACAGACATACAAACCAATGGACAGATACATAGATGGACAGACAGTACAGATAGCTGACTGATAGATGACAGAAAGACAGACAGACAGACAGACCGATTGACCAACAGGTAGACATGCAATAAAACAGACATACAGGCAGACAGATGGTCAGACCGACATACTCACCAATATTTGGCTGTATCAGTTCCTCCATCAACTTCATCAATGCCTGATAGTTCCACACAGCCAGATCAGAAAACACTTGTCTGTACTCCGACAGGTCAAAGTTACGTAGGCTTTGTTCATTTTGCTTGGGAGTATTCTCCCCTTGGAATTGCTGCAGATGAACACACAGATAACTCAAACTGACCATACAGATAACTCAAACTGACCAGACAAATAACTCAAACTGACCATACAGATAACTCAAACTGACCATACGGATAACTCAAACTGACCACACAGATAACTCAAACTGACCACACAGATAACTCAAACTGAACACACAGATAACTCAAACTGAACACACAGATAACTCAAACTGAACACACAGATAACTCAAACTGATGACATTTTCATTAGCTGGCAAAAACCAGGAAGTGAATTCAGTCCTCGGCACAGAATTCAACCTCGTCACTGTAAAGTAGGCATGCAGTGTATGTCGTCTCAAAACTGATAGTGCCAGATTGCTACTCACGTACACCACTGGTTGTCAACCGTTTTCAGGCAACCCCCCATCCCCCACCCCAATCCCTGCCAAAGCATTAAATTATGATATTCTTTATCGAGTGCACGAATCCACCAAAAAAAAAAAAAAACATCGGGCTTTTTCTGTATTCACAAACCCATTTACTCGTCTCCTTGACTAAATCAATGACTGCCATTTATCTGACCTCAAATTGTCCTCCAATCAACTTTTTATGCCCCTTCATCAGTTTCACCCTTTTCTTTATTTTTGCCCCCCCCCCCCCACCCTCCCTGGAAATCAAAATGACCCCACCCCCCAGGGGGCAATATCACCCATGATGAGACCCACTGACAGACGCTGTACATCTTTTTAACCTTTTCGTGCATGCACTTTAGGAATATTTTTCAACAACAGCGAGGGAACGGGCGGCGTGTTTGCCGATTCCAGTGCAGACCAGCAAATTCGGGAGCCGGGCAGCAACACACCCACATCCCTGGAATTTTTGGTGAGGTTCAGAGTCATTTTAGGGTTAGGGTGCACAGTCCAGGTTGCAGTACCCATGGCAGTGTTTGATAGGATGAGAAATCCCTTAGCCGATGACCTGTGTGTGGGGGTCTGTTGTTGCCCCCGCTCCTGAATTTGCTGGTCTGGACTGCAATCGGCAAATACGCGAACACCATGTAGTAGTGAAAGGGGATAATATTGGTCAAATGTGCAGCCTTTGTCAGTATGAATGAACACAATCAAAGGTGATTCAGAGTGAGAACATCTGATTCTACCCAGTAAACCGTACTGTATTCTTGACAAATGTTTCACACACAACTGCTGTCGTCTCCACTTCTCTTTGAATTCAGACAAAGAAAAGATAGTTTTTAATAAAAAGTTGGTTTTGAAGCCTTTTTTTTTTTTTTTTTTGAAGAATGAACTGTGCATTTTTTTTGTTTTTATTGATTTATCTTTTCAAAGAGATCTCTCACAAGTGTTCCCGCTCACCTTTTCTCCGCTGTACTGTTTGAGAGTGTGTAACAATCGACACGTGTTGGCCAACCAGAGAGTGACGCGTTCTAGGTCATCGCTGTGTCTCTGCATGGGAGATAAAACACACGAACAATAAAATTTCACGCACACAGATGTTATCGAATGGGGCTAAAATTGCAGAGGTCACGTAGGAAGTGAGTGCATAGAATCAGTCGTATGCCGCAGTCATTCAGGTTGAGACCCCCCTTCCCCCAACGGAATTCAGTGAGATAGACAAAAGAAAAGACCTTGCACTGATATGAGTTTCAGTGAGATAGTCCAAGGACGAATCATAGGAATGACAGAGAGAGACAGTGCTGAAGGATAACAGGAAAGATATCATGAAAGAAGGTAAGATATACAGGTGAAGGAAGAAGAATATGGAGATGGACAGAAAGAAGTAAGGTAAGAGAGAAGCAGGAAGAAAGACGAGCTGGAAGATAGGAGGGAAGAATGGAAGAAAGGAAGAAAGAAATAAAGGATGGAACGTTGGAAGAAATGATGGATTTAAGGACAGAAATAGAAATGCAGGGAAATGACATGATGGTAGGATAAAGAAGCATAGAAGGCTGATAGAAGGAAGGAATGAATGAATGAATGAAGGAGGAGAGCGAGAACAAAGAAAGAATGACAGGAAAAATTTCACACAAGGAGTGCAGGAGGGGGGGAAGGAAGGCAGACTGAAGGGACAGACAGAAAGAAAGAGGAATACCTTGACCACTTTCTTGATGCCATTAATGGAAGTGGTTAGTAAAGATTTGACTTTGTCGTCGTCGTTGATGTAATCCGTGTGACGTACACACATAAACAAGATGTAGGCTGGGAGTCCGGGGATAAGTCCTGAGGCCACTTTGGGTCGGAGTTCTGGGGAATAGAAAGTAACGACTGCAGAGAGTAACCCTTTGGAGACGGGGTATTTTGGATGCTACCCATCTAGAAAGACGGGTGTTCAAAGGATGAAAAGCGCTAACCTGTTTCAAGTAGCAGGAAGATGCGCCGTCAATACATACAGATTCGTAGATTTTTTGAAACAAGCATTCTGATTGACTGCAAGACCAAGGCAAGACTAATCACAATGCTTTCTAGCTGGGCAAATAATGGGCCCATTCGTCTTTTTCACTTTAGTACAGTCAGGCCCATTATCGGTCCCCACTGTCTTTTTCACTGCAAAAACAAATCAGCCTATCACAGGGCCCTATCGTCTTCTAAGGGTTAACATTGTAATTGCGACTTGTAAGTTGGAGCTGCGTCACCCTCGACCAGTGTTTCTTGGGGTTTATCCATGCATTCAGCTGGGACACAACCAGAAAAACTTCTCGCCCCTGCCACCAGCAGGGGCGACAATAAATAATTAAGATGCAACATAAAAAACAACATTATTACCTCCCTTGAGATGGGGCAGAAGCACAATAATTCTGATACTGTCATAAAATATCAAACTCAGCCCCTCCTCTTCCCTTCTTTAGTAGAAAACTCTTGTCACACTCTCCCCCCTCTGACTTTGCTATGGCACCAGCCTACAGGGAACAAAAGCAAAGGAAAGAGCCAGAAGAGAGAAAAACAGAAGAACAAGAGCAAGCCCACTAGACAGCCCACTAGACAGCCCTTCTGCGGGATAAGACAGGAAGGACAAAGGAGGAAAAGATCAACAAGAATGAAACATGGCCTAAAACAAACAAGAAGAGTGAGGTGGAAATGCCAAGGGCAGCAATCCTCCTTAAGTAAAGATCTACAATCCAAGAGCGCGATTTTCCAAAAACTGGGTAAGTCTAATTTTGCAAGAGTTATGGCCCCTTTCAGATAGCCATTCAAAATTAGTGTAAGACACGGTTTAAGTGTTCAGTGAAAACTGGCAATGTCCCGTCTTAATCCAAACACTTACTTTAACTTACTTACACTTTAACTGAACACTTACACCGCGTTTTACTCTAATTTTGAATGACTATCTGAAAGGGTCCTCAATTCATGCAAAATTTGACCTTCCCAGTTTTCAAAAAACGCTTTACAATTGTTTCTCGAGTTAGGGCAAGGCAATATTTTGGTGGGCTGGGACTTCAGAATGGGGGGGGGGGGGGGGGGGGGGAGATATATACTGTATACTAACTTTGTTCAATCAGGGTGCAGCGCAAATTTTTGTTTGAAAATTCAAGTGCGGCGTGGTACAAAAGAGGCTGACAAACACTAGCCTAGACTGACAGTCATTTTAGACTCAAGATCTGTGAAGGAAAACAATGTTTCGTCATCCATCCCAAGCCATGGTATCTTCATCATCATTAAGGACCCTGATTTGAGCTCTTTATTTTAGGAGGTTTCGCTGCCCTTGGCATTTACACCTCACTTTACTTGTTTTATTATTTCTTGTTCTGGCAGGGGGGGGGGGGGGGGGGGGGGGAGAGGAGATGATATGGATAAATTTTTAATCTATTAATTTCAATTTTGCCCGGGCAGCGGCCTTTCGGCCTGCTCTTTACGATTTCCAACTGCCAAGGTATCTTTAACGTGCGCAACGTGCACACGGGCCCTCCGAATTTTTTCGTCCTTATCCGAGAAGACTAGGTACTCGATCCTACCCCCCAATAGGACCAGGGACTTGAAAATATGAGAAAAATCCAATTTCCAAGAACTACTCGATCCTACCCCCCAATAGGACCAGGGACTTGAAAATATGAGAAAAATCCACTTTCCAACATGCCTGCACTGCCCGGGTTTAGAACCCGGGACCCTTGGCATGAAAGGCGAGCACCTTGCCTCTAGACCACCTTCTGCCGGCAGGCGTTGGCTTTTATGTCTCGTGATTTTCCGTAGCCCTGATGACGTCGTTCGTGGTGTGAATTCCCAGCCAGGCCTTTAGGTCGTCCTACATCTTCACATGTTGTCGTCTCCGGCTTCTTCTTCCACTGAATTTCTCGGTTGTTTACTAAATGTTCTAGTCCTCGTCTTCTCATTACATGTCCAAAGAATGTTCCCTGTCTGTTTCTGACCTTGTTTGGGAGTGTCTTCTTTTTCTCTGCTGGTTTCAACACTTCTTCATTTGTCTTCCTTGCAGTCCGAGGAATTCTAAACATTCTTCACAGAAACCACATTTCTGTTGCTTCCAGTTTTCTTCCTGTTTCTGTGTTTAGTGTCCAAGTTTTGCAGGCCTACAATAAAATTGGTTCCAATATAACACTGCAATATTCTCTTTCTGAGACTGATTGGTAGTTTGTTGTTTGTTAAGATACGTTTCATGTTTTGGAATGCTAATTTGGCTTGGCATATTTGATCTTTGATTTCTGTTTCACATCTTCCAGCTGATGTTATCTGAGCTCCCAAGTATTTGATTTTATTTACTTGAGCGAGCTCTTTTCCTTCTACAATGATTTTACACGGTACTCTCTCCTTCTTTCTCGACATAACTATGCCCTGGTATCACACCTGTCACCTGTCGGCTTCATCGTCATCGATGTTAGCTGCTACAGTGGATGCCACGACAAAAACTCCTCCACTCACTCCTGTCCTGAGCTTTCCTAGTTAGTTCACTTATTTCCAGCTGACTAACTTTCTTGATGTTATCGTGATATGTAATGGGTGGTCTTCCTTGTTTTCTCTTTGTTTCTGTCTTTCCTTGCAGGATTGATATCATAAGGGCCGTGCTTTTGTTTTGGGCTGCGTGGCCGATGTATCCGAGTCTTCTTTTGTTTATTTCAGATGTTATTCTTCTGGTGGTGCCAAGCTGTTCTAAGATGCTTGTATTTGTTCTCCTTTCTGTCCAACTTATTCTGAGTAGCCTTCTGTAAAGCCACATTTCAGCTGCCTCCAATCTTGTTATGTCTGCCTTTTTGAGTGTCCAGGCTTCACAACCGTATAGTAGGACTGGCCAGATCAAGCACTTAAGTATGTTCACTTTGAGGTCCGTTGGCATGCCTCTATCCTTCCAAATGTTGTTTAGTTGAACCATTTTGTGTTTTGCCATTCCTATCCTTGTTTTTATGTCCTTTGAGCAGCTTCCATCTTGCGATTTATGTGATCCTAGGTATTTGAAATCAGTCACTTTTTCTAGTGCTGTTTTGTTTACTAGTATCTCCTGGTGTTCATGGTGCCCTGTTCCAGTATGCATGACTTTCGTTTTCTTAGCATTTAGGTGTAGGCCTGTTGTCCTGCCCGCTTCATCCACTCTGTGCAACACTCTTTTCATGCTGGTGATGTTATCTGACATAAGAGCTGTGTCGTCAGCGTAGCGAAGGTTTGTGATGTTTCGGCCTCCGATCTTTATTCCCATATCTTCTATGTCTGCGTTTCTCATGATCTGCTCAGTATAAATATTGAAAAGATGAGGTGAAAGTATGCAACCCTGTCTGACTCCTTTCTCGATGTTAAAATATGGACAGTTCTCATTGTTCCATCTGATCGTTGCCTTTTGTTCGTGGTATAGTGCAGCGATGAGGGTCACAAGGTGTTTCGGGAATCCCATCTTGATCATAATATCGAGCAGGTGGTGGTGCCTAACGCTGTCGAACGCTTTGCTGTAGTCTATGAACGTGATGAAGGCTTCGTTTCCATTGCTTCTTATCTGTTCAATCATTATTTGCAGTATGAAGAGCATGTCAGTGGTTCCTCTGTTGGTCCTGTAACCAGCTTGACAGTCTGATAGTTGCTCTTCTACCTTTGATTTCATTCTGTTGAGTATGATGATGAGCAGGATTTTGCTGGTGTGACTGATGAGGGCGATGGTTCTATAATCTCCACAGTCTTTGACATTGCCGCTTTTGTATAGCATGACGAATTCTTGTAGCTTCCAGTCTGTTGGCCATTCATTTGTCTGCCAAATTTTGCAGTTCAGTTGATGGAGTGCTTTTATTCCTGATTCGCTGGTATGTTTCAGGAGTTCACCTGGTATGTTGTCTAATCCAGGGGATTTTCCGTTCTTTATTTGTTTTATTGCAGCCTGTACTTCCTCCAAGAGAGGTTCTGGTTCTTTATCTATCTGTTGTGGGTCTGGTTGTTGGAGGTCCCTCGGGTCTGGTCTGGTGTTATCCGCAAACAGCATCTTGCCATATTCGTGCCATCTTGAGAGCACATATTTTGTGTTTGTCAGTGTTGTGCCTTCTTTGTTGTTCAGACTCAAGTTCTGTGGTTGGAAATCCCTCTTTTTTACTTTTCTTATTTGTTCAAACATTTCTTTTGACTTTCTTTGTGTATTACATTCTGTTATGTTTGCACACTCTCTTTCTAACCATGCATTCTTGTCTCTTCTGATCTTTGTTTGGATTTCCTTCTTCAGTGCATGATATTCATCTTGTTTACTAAGTTTTCTGGCTTTGCTCTTTCTTTTTGCAAGCTCTATCACTTCTTCACTGATGTATGGTTTGGGAGTTTTCCTCGTTCTTTTCCCGAGTTTCGATTCAGCTGTTTCACTCCAAATTCTTTTCATGTCTTCCCACAGTATATCTGGGTGTCTTTCTTCAGCTGACCACTCCTTGAGTAATGCTGAGAAACGGTTTTCTATTTCGATCTGAAAAGCATTGCTGATTTCAGGGTCTTTCAGTTTGTCCGTGTCAAATCTGTTGGTGGGTTTTGGCTTGCTCTTCCTATAGGCTTTCTATCTCAGCTTTGCTGTCACTAAAATGTGGTCAGTGTCACAGTCTGCCCCTGGCCTTGTCTTTGAGTTGAGCACAGTTGTTTTCCAGTTTTTGTCAATCAGGATGTAATCAATCTGGTTTCGGAGACTGTCTCCAGGGTTTATCCATTTGTATCTTCTTCGCATCGGGTGTTTAAAGAGAGTGTTTGTGATGCTCATTTCATTTGCATGGCAGAAAGATGCTAACATGTCTCCTCGGTCGTTTCGTTCTCCTAATCCATAGGGTCCTATCCCACATTCCAGATCCTCACCCTCTCCCACTTTGGCATTGAAATCTCCCATGATTATGCATATTTCTCTGCTTGGGATTTTGTCTGTTGCTGACTGTAGGTCATTGTAGAACAGCTCTATTTCTTCTTCTGTGCTCGCAGATGTGGGGGCGTATACTTGTATGATTATTTGAGGAGTGCTCAGCGCCTAGCAGGCAGCAGACACTTTTTGCTCCACTGTTTTGTGATGTTTTATACTGTTTTCAAGTGGATTTATGGATGATTTTCTGTGAAGTGATTCTTGTGTATGCCGTGATCATTTTGGACAAATATCATGAAATTTGAACAGAGAATTTTAGAGATATCAAGGAAATTAAGATTCAAAATGGATTTTCTACTATTGACCATTGCCATTTTCAACATGACAGGCAGTGTATCAAGAAATGTGTTCACCACCCAAGCCAACCCTCTGTCACAACAAAGACGGCATGTGAACTCAATACCACCCTTTGTTTACCATTTGTGGACTTACACCTGTGTTCATCCAATGTTTTCTCAATGGACTTATGTCAACAATGATATGTCATATTATAGTGGCCACCAACAACATGATTTGACTGACATTTTTCCCACCCCTACCCACCTGTGTAACAACAACAGTAGACAGTCAAAACAAGGCTACTCAGTGTACTCCAGAGATCAGCTGTTAAATATAAACAATACAAATCTGGAAGTCTCAGCTGATTTGCTGAGTCATCTGTGCCACCTTGGTATTGACAAACAAAGAGCTATACCTAACAAGAAAAGATTCAGAGGCAAAAGAGGTGGAAGGCGAAAACAAAAACAAATAACTGTTTTAACTCACTCAATCATCACCTCAACTGTTCCACCATCTTACTCCCACCGACCATTCACACCCAGACATCTTATCACCATCAACACCGAGCCTGACATCATCCAAACCTCTCATCATTTCAAAATCCTATTACTAAATGCTCGGTCAGCTCGTAACAAGACAACAGAAATATCAGAGCTAATTCGTGAGGAGAATATTGACATCGCTTTTCTAACTGAGTCCTGGCTCCGCCCAAGCGGAGATGAAGTACAGATTTCGAACCTCACACCAGCCGCATACACCGCCACTTCATTCCCAAGACTCACTGGCACTGGCGGCGGAATTTGTGTCATTCACAGGCTGGGGATGAAAGTCGTCCATCAACAGATCTCAACCTTTAAATCCTTTGAGAGCTGTGAATGCACAGCTCAATTAAAAAACCAGAGTATCACTTTCGTGTGCATATATCGTCCTCCACCAAGCAAAAAGAACAAGCTCTCAACAAAGGACTTCATTATAGAATTTCAAGATCTTTTGGACATCTATGCGACAAACAAGAAAAGACCAGTGATTTTAGGTGACTTTAATATCCATTTCGAAAATGCGAGTGATACAGATGTAAAAACTGTGAAATCATTGTTACTAGCCCAGGACTTGACGCAGATTATTGATAAACCAACCCATTGCAAAAACCATGTCCTCGACTGGGTCATTACAGACAATGTGGGTAACATCATAAATACGAAAGTGATGGACAAGTGCATTTCGGACCACTATGCTATCTTTTTCGAAATGCCTCTAGAAAAACCCCGTCATCAGAAGAGACAAATTTCATGCAGAAACATGAACATCAATGAGACAGACTTCGTCAATGATCTCTCGGCCATTCTACCAACATTGGAAAACTGCAGTGACAACCATAAAGTAGACAGTTACAACACCAAATTGTCAGAACTGTTGGACCACCATGCACCAGTGAGGGCTAGGACCGTCACTGACAGACCACCTGCTCCATGGATGAACCTCGAGATCAAACAGGCAAAATCTGAACGTCGTCGGGCTGAAAGGAGGTGGAGAGATTCCAAGATCTCTATAGACAAGGAACTGTTTAAGAAATGTTGTACAAAAGTGAAAGAACTAATTTTAGAGGCCAAGCATGCATATTACAATGCAAAATTTATGGAGTGTTCAACATCAAAGGCTTTGTATGCTATCACAAATTCAATGTTTGGAAAGTCCAAAAACACATGCATTCCCAAATGTTATCCCGAAAATGAGCTTCCAGATAGATTTGGTTCATATTTTAGTGAAAAAATATTGCAAATTAGAAAATCATTAGATGCATGTAACCCCCCATCACCAGTTCATGAAGTATTCCATGGTAGGTCTCTCGAATCATTCAGAGATGTGTCTGAAGCTGAAGTAAAAGAAATTGTTAGAAAGTCCCCCCAAAAGTAGTGTTCTTTAGACCCCATTCCAACTCCATTTCTGGTCAAGCACTTTGATAAGTTATCTAGTATAATTACTGCCATCATCAACCACTCTTTGACTACTGGAATAGTGCCCAGTGCTTTTAAACATGCCATCATTTTACCTCTTTTGAAAAAGGCCAATTTGTCACCTGACGAACTAAAAAACTACAGGCCTGTGTCAAACCTTCCATTCCTGTCAAAAATCCTAGAGAAAGTGGTCTTGATACAACTCAAAGAACATTTACTACATAACAACCTCTTTGAAATATTCCAATCAGCCTACAAAGAGCATCACAACACCGAAACAGCATTGCTCAGAGTAAACAATGATCTTTTGTGTGCAGCGGATAAGGGGCAAACTTCAATCCTTACCTTGTTAGATTTAAGCGCTGCCTTTGACACAATTGACCACAATATTTTGCTAGATCGGCTCTGTCACACCTTTGGCTTTTCGGGTACTGTCATGGAATGGTTCAGTTCTTACCTTAGAGGTCGAACACAGTGTGTATCTGTCAATGGTCAAACATCTAGTGTGTTCACATTGAAGTTTGGGGTACCCCAGGGCTCTGTACTGGGACCCATTTTGTACACTCTGTATACAACACCTTTAAGTTCCATCATTAAGGCACATGATATCTTTTACCACATGTATGCAGATGATACACAACTTTACCAATCTGTTCCTCCATCTGACATTGAAACACTCATTAAAAAGTTTGAAGTTTGTATTAGAGATGTTAAAAACTGGATGATTACAAACAAGCTTCAATTGAATGATGACAAGACAGAATGTCTTATGTTTACCGCCAAGAGTAATGAACTTGTAACACCAAAACGCATTGTCATCGGTAATGAATCTATTGCATTTAGCGAGAAAGCTAAAAATCTAGGGGTATACTTTGATAACAATCTCTCCATGGATGTACATATAAATTACCTTTGTAGACAAGTGTATCTTGAATTGAGGAGAATCTCTGCCATGTCACAATTCTTAAGAGAGTCATCAAAGAGAATCTTAGTCTCCTCCTTTGTTTTATCAAGACTGGATTACTGTAATGCACTCATGGTTAATTTACCAACTATAACTTTAGGAAAACTTCAAAGATGCCAAAATAATGCAGCTAGATTAGTGATGAAGAAGAAAAAACGTGACCATGTAACACCAATGCTAGCCCATCTCCACTGGCTGCCGATAAGATCAAGAATAGCCTATAAAATTGCTGTATTGTGCCATAAATCTCTTCATAATAATGCACCATCATACCTGTCCAGCCTGATTCCAAAATATGTCCCACCACGTTCCCTTAGATCGGGTGATCAAAATTTGTTAACTCTCACCAGACCATTGAAGAAAGTAGGGGAGAGATCTTTTAACCATTCAGGTCCTAAAATATGGAACAACCTACCCCAAGAAATCAGAAACATCGAGTCAGAATCAGAGTTTAAGGCAGCCTTAAAGACACACTTGTTTAAACTGGCCCACCAATCCCCATCCATCTAATATCGACAAAATGATCTTCTGATTGTATGACGGTATACATTTGTTCATTTGATGTAACATGCTTTGTGTTTTTCCTGTGCTTATAAGACTGATTGTGCGTATATGTGTTTATAAAATGTACAGCGCCTTGAGCCGAATCAGGGATAAGGTGCTATATAAATGATCTCTATTATTATGATGTTCAGGGGCACAGGTTGAGTGTCGAGTTTCACAGTGACAATTCTATCACTTATAGCGTCATGACTGCTAATGTTGTCTCGTAAGCGTCTGTCTAGTATAATTGCAACACCATTCATGCCGCGTTTGTTTCCGCTGTATACGATGATGTGATCTTCTGTCCTGAATAGGCCCTGTTTGTCCCATCGTACTTCACTCAGTCCAGTGATGTTCATGCTGAGTTCCTTCAGCTCCTTTAGCAGGAGTGTAAGTTTTCCCATTTGTTTCATGGTCCTAACATTCCAGGTGCCGATGTTGATGACACTTTTGCTTTTTCTTTTCTTTGAATAGGAGTATCTACACCTCTGTTTCTTGCACTCACCGTCAGATACACAAGTATCGTCATCACGGGTGCCTTCTGCAGTTGTGGATTCTCCCTCCCCAGTCGTTTTTGAGTCCCGACCCTCCCTGGGGGACTCAGAGGGCACAGGACTATAACTTTCTTTCCTTTTGTGTGACATTTCATTGTAGTTTTTGGCAAGAAATTCTTCCAGTAGTCTGCCATTGCTTTCTGAAAGCGCAGTGCACATACTGTGCGATTGGTCCCGGCCATTGTTCCAAAAACGGAATCCTCTGCCCGCAACATGCCCTGGTATACCAATGTTTAAATGCCCGAGCACTTTAGATGCAATTTGTGAGATGGAACTGTACAACCCTAGACTGATATGATGGTCACATCTGATGTGACTTGGACAGACAGGTGGAAAAACAGACAGACAGGTGACCAGGGCATACATGCCCTGGTATACCAATGTTTAAATGCCCGAGCACTTTAGTTGCAATTTGTGAGATGGAACTGTACAACCCTAGACTGATATGATGGTCACATCTGATGTGACTTGGACAGACAGGTGGAAAAACAGACAGACAGGTGACCAGGGCATGAAAAACCAGTACTGCAGTAGATGAGAAGGATAGACTGCCAAACACCTCCAGGTGGACTTGTGGTTTGACAGTCAGCAGACAGACAGACTAATGATAATGAATGGGCAGACAGATAGACTGACAGAAGACAGACAGACTGCATGGCTTACAGACCAGTGGACTGACAGACAGACAAAAAGACAGACAGACACACTGATACATAATGCACACACCGACAGATGGATGGATGAACAAACGGACTGACAGACAGCTGACAGATGGACAGGTAGACAAACAGACAGATTGACAGACAGTCAAGTCAGACAGTTGGATGGACACACAGACAGACACTACTTACCTAAAATCAAATGTTTAATCAATGCTCCCTCATCCTCCTTCTTAAACTCCAACATGCCCATGTAAGTTCTCTCCCGATGGATCACCGTGGCCATGGAGTCTGTTGTAGTGGCATTTTCTTCATTCTCCAGCTCGGCTGCTATCTCGGCAGCTGTGAATGGACAAGACAAATGGCCAATTAATTTTGGGAACATTTTGCTTTGCATTCTCCACTCAGAAACATTTATTCATCTTCATTTTCACATGTTTCTGCTATTTTTTTTCCCTGTGTACGTACTACTTGGGGGTGTTTTTTTGAAAAATTCATATAAAATATTCTCATAATGCCAGAGTATGATATTTTGGTGTCATTGAAAAGCTTATTCAGAGGAGAATAATCACAATCATATATGTTTACTAACACAAAAGAAACAAAGACAGCAGGTGCTCTGAAATGATGTGTTATCTCAGATGGCGCTGGGTGTCGTGAATGGGTGTGTGAGTGGCCGCATCTCACGGGCAACTGGCGTATCAATGGGTTGTAAAACAGCCTGCACCCAATAGGTACGAGGTGATGTGAAAAGGTTTAACCCCTTCAATACGCTGTAGACCTACATTGCACGTCCAAAAATCCAGAGTGAGCTGTTGACGTACGTGTATACACGGTACATCCGAATGAAAAAAACTATGCAAGCTGCAAATTCAAGATCTTTCTAGACATATATACCATGGACACAATGGCCATGAAAACTATACCTATGTCAGTATCTTGAGTCCCACTATTTCATACACTGTGATCATGTAACCTTCTAGTGGCCAGATTTCATATCTGAGAAACGTCACCAGAGCCCAGCATTCTATAACTGGAATTTTTCTAAATTATCTCAACAAAAGAAATAATTTTCCATGATAAATCTATATCCGGGACAAGGTGGTCTAGAGGCAAGGTGCTCGACTCTCATGTCAAAGGTCCCGGGTTCAAAACCCAGGCTGTGCAGGCATGTTGGAAATTGGGATTTTTCTCATATTTTCGTGTCCCTGATCCTATTGGGGGGTAGGATCGAGTACCCAGTCCTCTCGGATAAGGACGAAAAAATTCGGAGGGCCCGTGTGCACATTGCGCACGTTAAAGATACCTTGGCAGTTGGAAATCGTAAAGAGCAGGCCGAACAGGCAAAATTGAAATTAAAATTAATCGATTAAAATTTATCCCATCACTCCCCATATCACCAACAAAAATTTTTAATTCATCATTAAATAAATATTATATAATATATATTCAAATAATATTATATTACTTTAGAATACAAGTTATGAGTTGTGAACTGCGCCTAACAGGCTGCGTTACAATTTGCTCTGAGATAGAGAGAGATAGAGAGAGTGAGAGAAAGAGGGTGAGAGAAAGAAAGAGAGAGTGAGAAAGATGCAAATGGAGAGAACAAGACTTTCTGTAAAGAGCCTACAGCAAACTCGTTTGGATTAGGCGCTATATAAATGATCTTCATTATTATTATTATTATTATATTTCTGCATCCATTTGACCATTTTAAATTAGTTTTACAAGATTCAGGACTGTTATGTTGGCTAAGATAGTAAATGTCTGGGCATCGGAGGGTTGACCTTCACCCACCGTACATCCCTAAAAGCCATGCATTTTCTTTCCTTTTGCTTTGGCAGGGACAAATGAAATTATGTGTACATTGTATTTGTAGGACTCATAGTGGTCTCAGGCCTCCCAAACGCGGCCATTGCACATGCTGTGCACAATTTTAGTTAACACTTCGAGGCACTCATCAACACCAGCTTCTAAACTCCCTCCCTTGTTTTAGAAGTCGATACATTCTTTAAGAGTGTGGTGTCTCGGGCTGGTGTATGAAAAAGAAAGAAGCGCGAGGGTAGGAACGTTTCTGAGTAAAGGTGAATAGAGAAAACAGTTCCAGCAGACAAATATAAAGATCCGAGTTCCCATTCTTTTCCTTCCTCACCTTCTCCGTCTTTCAACTTTTTGGCATAAATTTTCAGCATCTTCTTCAGCTTGCGGATCTGGTCTGTCTGTTTGTCTATGGACTCCCGCAGGTCCTGAAATAAAATCCACAACATGATTAAAACGTGGATTGTCAAAATGTCACCCCTCTACACTAATAGTATGTGTCACTTTTGAAATTTTTGAGATATTAAGAAAAAAACGTGTTTCTTCCCCTGTCATTTGGTGACTTTCGCCATTATGATAATGATGATGATGGTGGTGGTGGTGGCTGTAGTGGTGACAGTGATGTAGACAAGACAACAACAATGATGGTGAAGATTATGATGATGATAATGACGACAGAAACAATGGTGATGATGGTGATGATGATGAGATTCATGACAGCAAGGACAACTAGATAACATTTTGACAACTACAACAACAATAAGACTGACAACAAAAACTAGCGCAAATGATTTTGTTGATGGCTTAGACTTATGTCAAAGGTGTAATGCTGTCTGAGGCCAACAGGACTACTGCTCAGGAACAACGGTGGCAGGCGAGGAAATCCAAGGCTGTTCACCTTCACACGGCAACCACCAATCCCTGCCTTCTCTGCCAGAGGTCCTTCCATCCACAAATTGGACTCATCAGCCACCTGTGCACTCACAGACAACCACCACAACCGCCCCCCTGGTGACTAGATGGTCTTAGATGAGTTCGACTGACAAACAACAACAACAATGAAAACAACAACAACAACATGTCAGATCTTTGCCCCCTACCAGATTCTCTGAGGTCAGTCGGGTAATTTCATGCTGCATCGTAGCCTCAATCTTTGCTTCTGGTCCCAAGGTCAGGCTCTGTTGTAGGGGTGGGTGGGTGGGGTAAAGGAGAAGACAAATGGAGAGAATGAATGAATGAATGATTGCCAAGATAAAAACAAAAAACAATTGAGTGAATCAAATGAAGATAATATGTAAATCAGCTGTTAACCTTGACACACTTCAGTTTCTGGGTTTGAGTTAGAGTTTAGATTTGACAGCATGTTGGTATGATAATGACCATTTTGCATCTTTGACATTTTTGCTTTTTGGGGTACTTTATTTACATTTGATATTCAGCATTTCATCAATTAAATTTCATAAATAAAACTTAAAAGTTCCACATAAAACTGATCTTTGTGAAAAATTCTCGAAATGTGTTTTGTATTTTCTAAAGGCTGCCATTATCTGCCAACATTATTGGCAGATACCCAGGTTTATCCACCAACAATATCCGCCTGGGTTTATCTGACAGCATTGGTGTTGGCTAAATACAGAAAAGAAGAAAAAAAACTGGATTTATTCCCAATTATTGTTGTTGGATTAAGAGAAAAATCAAACAGATTAATTCTTAATAAACAAGACTTTTATTTAAATGGAAAAAAAAAAAAAACGCGCCTGAGAATCGAACCACAGTCACCCGATTGACAGGCAAAGATGCTAACCACTATGCTATTATAAGTGTGATGAACTTTATCCAAAATAAACATTACCAAACCAATTATTGGCAGATATACAGTCCATTTAGTAAAAGGAATTCTGTAACTGTGTATAAAAGTTTCTAAATCAACCTGTAGGTGTCAGCTTCTTTCAAAGAGGACAACAAGACATGCTGCGAGGTCCATGTCAGAAAATAATGCTTTCATGGATCGGCAGCCATAATGTTTTTTCGGATATGCATGAAGTTTACACATCCAGTTAAAACATGCTTTATTGATAGTTAGCAATTGCATGCCACACATTTGGACGGGGACAGGGATATCCTCCCTCCTAAGTTGAAAAAAAAAACGTGTATGAGTTTGACATCATCCAGGTGGAGTTAACTAAGGAGGCATCACAGCCAGCAATTGTTATTTTCCTTCTACCCTACTACTTTGGGCCGCGGCGATCATATGCTGACCTCCCCTGTGCCTTACCTTGTCCTACGCGAGGCAGGAGAGGGAGAGAGGGAAAGAGTTTCAGACACAGACAGACAGAAAGGAAGGGTTGGGAAAGACAGAAACAAAGAGAGAGAGAGAGAAAGAGAGAGAAGAATATCAGAGGACATGGCTCGGTTAGATCTCAGAGACGCCAAAAAGAATATAATGGAACAATCATGAAGCGGCAGAGATGGAAAGAGGGAGAAACAGCAATGAAGAAAGTTTGAGAGAGAGAAAGAGAGAAAGAGAGACAGAGAGAGACAGACAGACAAACAGACAGAGAGAGCGAGTGAAAGAGACAGCGAGAAAGAGAGAGACTGAGACAGAAACGCTGAATAAGTTAAAGAAAAAACAACAACATTTGATTACTGAGTTAAAAGACAAATCAACAAATATCTTATAGACAAAAAAAACAACAAAAAACACCTTATTAATGAGTTCAAGTAACCAAGTTGTCCCAAAGATTTACAGATGACAGAACTACAAAACAGATAGCAGAATTCAATCTTATGTCTTCATTTGTCCAAACTATCTTCTTTCATTGTGACCTCAGCACTTCTTTCTTCTATCTCCATTTTCTGAAAAACTGGAGATCTTTTAAAAAGTATGTAGAAGAGATATAACAAATGCACACTTTGGCCCAGTTTAAAATGCGTTGTGGCACTTATCAAGCTGTGGCGCAGTTCCGATTTATTCTAACTCCTTATCGTAATAACTAAAGCCGCAAACGTTTAACGTGGAATTTCTCAGTTGTGTAAAAAGTGGAGTTGGAACAGACAAGAACTGAGGTCGTGAATGGTTTTGCCTCTCCTCCATCACAAGAAGGGCTCAGTCATGGGCATATAGGGTCTCTCTGGTTAAGTGATGGGGGGAAGGGGGTGGGGCATAGAGGTTGATTTTGGCCCCAAATTTTACACAAACAAAAAACTGTAAATTCTAATATCTGGTGGAAAGTTTTTGTTTTTTTTTGTCTCCATGTAGTGTAGACAATAGTGAGTTGAGACGTCTTGAGATTCATGCTATTTTACATTGAATGTAGTGAAATTTATTTAAAATCCCTGGATTAATTCGAGCCATTTTGTCAATACCAGTACTGAAACCTCTCTCAGTTGACAATATTGCTGGGACACTCAGTCTTCCATGGCTCCATGTAAATCTCTGGTAATTCTCATTAATTCAGTTTTGAGAAACTTCTATCACAACTGGCAGTTAAAATGGGGATAAGTTTTAAACTTTTGCGCCCCTAAGAATTTTGCTCATGGGAAAAACCGCCCCCGTAGCCTCGCCTAGGCTCCGTCACTGCATAAATCAGCATGCAATTAACTGTTTCAGTTGGGCGTGAGTTGAGAAACTTGTAAAACGAGGCTTCACAAATCTGGTCAGGTAAATGGTCATGCTAAATTTCAAGGGTATTTGTCATATTGCTGTATGTGACACTTTGCCGAATTTGAGGTTTAGTCATGAAAGTGGTTTTTCATTATGTATAAGTGTTATTCCAATCGGCCAAAAACGTTTGAGATATATTGTGTTTGTGACGTAATGTTTCATGCGTTTTAGCCCTTTTTGGCGCCCAAACTTCAATCCTCATTTTCTCGAGAAGGTAAAAACGCGCATACAACAATGACAAACACCCCGGGCTTTATGGTTACACAGTACTTCTCTCCGCTGTCGTTTGGTTTATGTTGTTTCATAAATCTGGCAGACAATACATGCACTACAAGACGCATGCCAGCTAGGGCCAGTGACTGCCGTTCTATAAAGAACACGCTAATCTTTCAAAATCGTCACAGCCATTTTTTTTTGTGCTCGATCTTGTGAAACATGCCAGGAAGAACAGACAGTAGTGCGTCATTCACAGCCATTTGACCTACGGTCAAGCTTCGGCCTATAATTCATTGCCGATCGCAAAAGACATGCCAGTTAAGCCTTACAACATTGGCAGGCCAGGATTTTCACTCCTACTGCTTGTATCTGCACGACGTGACATGCCGGTTTGGCTTCAGTACAAATCGTCGTCCATCTCACAAAAAGGCGTATAGATAATTTTTATAGTTTTGAGTTAAGACTTGCCTATCACTAGCACTGCTCGTGATGAGATCTGTCTTCTCACTAAGTGACGCCTGAGTTTGAGTTTTCTCATAAAGTGACGTTTGAATTTGAGTTCGAATTTGGGTTTAACGGTGCGTTGCAGAATAATGGCCACTTTGCGCTTTTCACGGGTTTTTTCATTGCCTTACATTGGGCTAAACTTCGGCCCTCCCGGATTCCTAGAAATAAGATCAAAACAATAAAAGTGAAATTAAAAATCTTACAGGGGAAAGGCCCGGACTGTAAACAGACGCATTGAGATCTTTAATGGTTTTCAAATTACGAGCAGAAACGTCTTTAGAACAACAAAAAGGGCCCAAACCTTAAAAATCCTGTCCTGTAACTTTAAAAATAAAAGCGTTTTTGATATGCAGATACGTGAGATGAAACGGAAAACGAAATGTACTGAATGTTTCGTCAACGTCCCCTAAGACTGTCGTAACTCAAAAGTTCCAAAAATCGATATTCATAAATATGTTCAACTACATTCAAAGCCGCATCGAATGATCTTGATTCTAGACCCCTAAGCCCAAAAAAATTACCCAACAGCAAACTTCCTAAAAGGTTATCGTCACTAGACCAGCTGTGCTAAAATAATACTGTTGTTTTTTGTTTTTTGCTTCTACTGAAAAGTTGCCAAAACCAGTTACTACGTTTCAAGGAACGATGACGGTTTGACCTGTTCCACTTTGGACACTTGTCAAATCTCTCCATGCCATTTTTTTTCTCATTCGAACAACGGGTCATTCACTTTAAGATCTTTTTCAGCCCAGTTCAGCCAAATGTGGTATCAGGTGAGAACATGTCTTATTGTAAATATTCACGTTTCTCTCAGAGGGCCGATCCCGGCGGGGGTCGATCACTGGCGAGGCCCACATGGGGCGCCAAACTCGCTCATAGGTCAGCAAATAACAAATTGTGAGTAGATCTGGCAAAATCAGGCCTGAGGTGAAATTTTTACACCTCTTTAGGAAATCCAAACTAAATATTTCTAAGATGATTTAAGACAAAATATTTTAAGTGAATGCAGAAAAATGGCCAATATTCCATTCTATTAGCAAATCTCAAAATCCATAGAAAAATGTTCCCCTTTGGCGGGGTTTCCCCCGGAATTTTGTCTTCCACTCTGAGCCCGATTTCACCAGATCCACTCACAATTAATAAGTAAAACACAAGTGTCCATAAAGTTTGTTCTACCAATGGAAATTTATCTGCGACGCCGCTGGAGACATAAAGAATTTATTTCATAGTTAGTATTATTATTATTATTATTATTATTATTATTATTATTTTGCATGCCAGCCTTTGCAATAAACAATAGTTTCCTTTTTTTTTCTTCTTCTTCTCATTTTGGCCACCTTTTGAGTGTGATACCTCTAGAAGCAAGACATTCACATATGAACATGAAACCCAGCTATCTTGTACGATGACGTCACAGCTCTACAGTGTAAAGTCCCATAAACACCGTACACTTTTCTATGACGGCACAATTCTACAGTGGAAAAACCCCCAACACTGTACACGTTTTCTATGACGGCACAACTCTACAGTGAAAAAAACTCCAAACATTGTACACTTTTCTATGACGTCATACCTCTACAGTGGAAAATCCCCAAGCATTGGACAATTTCTCTATGACGTCACAACTCTACAGTCGAAAATCTTCTAAATTGTACGCTTTTCTATGAGTCACAACTCTAGAACCAAAAAATGCCATAAACATTGTACAATTTCTCTATGACGTCACAGCTCTACAGCGAAAAATCCCATAAACACTGTAAAATTTCTGATCTTTCCACTACCATGCATGTTTATGTCTATATATGCAAACACATGAATTGCAGATATCTACAGATGTCATGGTTTCATTCTAAACAGAGTCAAGCTGGCAAGAATGGACGTTAGCTGGTTACTAAGTGTGAGTAGTTTTGCATTCTGTCAGTGAAAACGAATCAACTGGTACTGATTCAGTGAGATAATGGTAAGGTTGAGCAGCACTGAGCAGCACAAACAAATACCTACGTGGTTTCTGTGACGGAGCTGAAAGTTTGGAGGAGGGCCAGCAAGCAAATGTGATCATTGACAAATCCATGTATGTACATGAGTGGATAATTCATAAACACACATATCCTATATTCACATACACGTGACATAATATCTCACACACAATAACAACAATGAACACATATTTCATTTTTTTTTTTTTTTTTGATTTCGTTAAAACGTTCACACCAGCGGTTCCCAACCTTTTTCAGGCAACCCCCCCCCTCCCCCAAATGTTTTCCTGCCCCCCCCCCACCCCTTTTCACTAACCCTGTTGGGTTGGTTTCATAAATTTTGCAATTTCTATTTGCTCTGTGAAAAACATGGTATTTTTTTATTTCTGTCCCATCAATTAGCAACTAAAGTGAAGGCAATTGAATAGAAGCATTTTAATGTTTATTATTTAAAACACAGGTTTATCATTTCTGTACCATTTTTCAGGGAGCACCTGATCAATCCATTTCGAAATAAATGGCTGGTTATTTACTTAATTGCCTTTTCTTTCTTAAAAAGTATTGTCTGAAAGTCCTGTCAGTTACCGTGGAATGTCCCTTCATTCATTAATTTATCCATCAAACTTACAAAGCGAATGTTAAATTGGTAGTGAAGATTTACATACTACGTGTATTTGAATACCCTGATAAAAATTCGAGGTATCACTGCTTTAAAAGCTTACTTACTATCCACACATTGGTTAATGCATTTCACAGAGCTGCACTTGTTTCTCTACTCTTCAAGAAACAAAACACTCCGAACCGCCAAATCTACAATACACAGCCTACGGGGGACCACACAGAGAAAACCTCTCCAAGCCGTACTTTTAACAGCCGCGCTATCAGCCGCTTAAGCTTTGGAAAGTGCCTGCTTGACCCCACATAGAGAACGCTGTTATACGAAGCCGTTAATTACAGTTGGCTCTGAAAGCTACTAGAGATTACTGTTTATGAAAATGGATTCGTCATCTGACAAATAGTTCTTTCTAATGGACAGCCTGTTTCCTAAATTAATCAGCCCAAAAACTAGATGTGGAGATCACAACATCAACAAAGAGCGGGCATCTCCTTCCACAACTTGTCTATTACATTTCTGTTGGCGTGGAGTTTATTACGTTTATCCCAAATGGGAGATCTAGCGTACACTGATGATATGAGCGCATCTGTGTCCATGTTTGAATCACTTGCAACATCAAACTTGTGAAAACTAGCCACAGACAGCTTTGGACGGCCTTGGAAAGAATGTAGTTTCGACTCTTCGAAAAACGTCAGTGCCGCTCCGCGCTGACGCATGCTCAATGACAACTTTAGCTATGTGGGACGCAACGATTTTCATTAGGGGATTCTTTTAACTTCACAGCCCCGGACAGTGCGCTTGCGTGGGCGTAAGCGAACGGCTTTCACTATGTGGTCGCCCTACTACAAGATTACCACCCTTGGTGCCTCCTCAATAAAATCTTTAAGACACGTTCTTGAAATATTTTAACACAAACAGGGGGAGAGAAAGAAAAAGAGAGAGAAAGAACGAAAGAAAAAAAGACAGAAAAAAAAAAAGAAAAACAGAAAGATAAAAAATAAATAAACACAAATCAGTAACTAAAATGAATAAATACATAAATTCCACAGGAGTATAAGCAAACAAAAAAAATGACCTTGCTCTTCGCTCAAAGAGAAAATGGCACAATATTCCTTAATTTGCTATTTTTATTATTATTATTATTATTTTACGTTTGCAGCCTCTCACAGAGCACTGTAATTCCTCATCAAATGCCACGCTAAACTGTGTTGATTGTGACAATTTGATAAGTTACTACCCATCACCGATCACTCACCTCCTTAATCTCACATCAATAAAACATCACGGTCAGTAGAACACAACTGCCTAAGTCATTTTTAATATTTTCGAGATAAGGCCTTACATCCCAGATAAAATAAAGTTAGTCTGTTTTGTTGTCTGAAAAACAGGAAAGTTTTGTATCGAGTCTTCAAACTCTGAAAGTCAAGAGACCATTTTTGAGCAAGTCACAAGATTTACCAAGCAATGGTACTTGTTCACGCTTTCTGGAAACTCGTAGGTCCTGTTATTCAGATTTGAGTTTCGACCACCAACGTGTACTTTGAGGGGCAGAACGGAATTTCCTGTCACACTTTTTAATTCTACTCGAAGAGAATACGTCGTTTTTGTTTTTTGTCTGGCTCAAAATGTCGGAACAGTTTCTTCCGTTCAACTCAGTTATGACTCAAATTCAACAAAAGCATTAAAAATTTAGCGTATTTCAAGACTTTTTAAAATAATGTCGGCGTCCACCTTTACGTCTTTCTGTGTGTAAAGGGACGTTCAAATATCATCTTACACCTTTTTTGAGACTTTTTGACCCCTCCCCCCCCCCTTCTTACACTTTTCTTACATTTGCTTCCCCCTCCCCTACCCCCTCCCTTTCCGTAATATTACAAAATACATGTAATAATTACACATTGCACACGTACTCTTTCTTACCAATGAGGGAAAAATGAGACTCATGTCAAAGTCAATGTCAAAATTGCCTTAAATTAGTTATCATCAACAAAGGGGTTTTTCATCATATAAATGTCAAAGATATTTCTAAAAACCGGGGCATCTGCTGAGCTGAGTTATCTCTCTATTTAGGTTATTTGTTTATTATGTTGTCTAATTTTTTATTCCTTTTTATATTCTCACCTCACAAAAGTGTAATATTACGACCCCCCCCCCTTTCTTACACTTTTCTTACAGGAGCCAAACAACCCCCCCCCCCCCCACCCAGGCGAACGTCCCCTAATATGATATTCTGTACAATTTAAGGCTCAGCGGGTTAAAAATCCGTTTATGATTACACTAAAGGCCTTACTTGATTTATAACAATTATGATGTTGTAAAAATGACTTAGGCAAATATGTTAGACTGCAGCGGGCAGTAGGTTCACAAATAAACGTATGTATAAATAGGTCATTCCCCGGGCAAAAACCAAATATGTGATGCGTCATAAGGGTTGGGTCCAAAAGGTACATTTTAGGTCAACTGAGTTATTGATATCAAGTGAAAGAGAACTCTTTTACCTTGGTTTGTTGCTAGATTCATTGAATTCTGAATATTTCTAGACTGTGTTATATAAGCAAATGAAGTTTTTTTAAGACGTAAAATTTTGAGAAAAGTTGGTTTGGGCAATTACTCAATAACTAGGCCTGTACCTCCCGGACCGAGCGTTGCGTCACACATAAATATGTCAGAATGTCCATTGATGGGTTGGTGAGATTTCTGAATTAAACCAATTTTACATTCGCTTGATAGGGATAGCCTAGACACAGAATACCGAGACAGACCACTCCTTCTTTCACTATATGTCCACAGCTTGTGCGCGTATAAACACGGTGAGTACTGCTCACAGAGCTCTGTGATACTTGTCTTTTTCGTTCAATTATGAAGGGGTATGGTGCGAATTGCTGCATTGTTGACATAGATGGTACGCGCACAAGTCGGCGGACGGAAAATGATGAACTGGTCCGTCTCGATGTCCTGTGCCGCGGGGGATAGTATGATGTTGGGACTGCAGTTAGGGAGGGGTGGTGTTATTATATCATAAGCCATCACTGAACACTGAACAGAACTCAGAATTTTTGCTTCTATTTGGCTTTGTGATCAGATTCCGCGTCCCTAGTCTAGCAACAGATGAAAAGAGTGAGTGTCCAGGGTCTGCCAGATCTCCCCGACTGTAAAACAGGGTCAATGAACTCGCAAATAGGGCAGATAAACAATGAATGTATGTAACCAATGAATAAATAACTTGATAAAACACAAAATAAATAAATATACAAATAGATAAGAATGTTTTTTAAAAACATATATTATAATGATGACTCCCATGGGACCGTGGCCAATGTAAATTCACAGCCATGAAGGCAATTTTTGGGGGAAATTGTTAATAATATGGCTGGCGTTAGGGGACACAAGTGTTTAGACCTTGATTTTAGGAGGTTCGCTCCCCTTGGCATTTACATTTCACTTTTATAGTAGTTGTTTTTGTTTTGTTTTGTTTCAAAATGTTTCTTATTGCGGTAGGGTTGGGGGGGGGGGGGGGTTGTTGCTGGTTGTTGTCGTTTTTTTTTTTTTTTTTTCAGAATTTCGCCCGGGGAGCGACTTCGTTCGGCCTGCTCTTTTGGATTTCCGACTGCCACATCCGTGAATAACGAAAAAAAATGAGCAAAACATTGAAATATTCCCTTGTAAAACGTGAAAAATGTTGATAGGCCAGTTCGTGAGATGGGAGAGGAATGGTTGAAGTGCAGAAATAGTTGAAGCGAGAAACCCCCCCCCCCCCCCCCTAAAAACTACCAAAAATGTCATGATGTGGAAAGTTGGATCAGTTGTGATATCTGGTCTTACCTGGTTGATCATTTTCTGTTGTCGGTCGTTGTCTTTCCTCAACTCGCCCAGGTCGGCCGTCCATTGTTTCTCTTTCTTCTTGAGTTCTTTCTCTGTTTTCTCCAGCTGGGTCTGAAGTAATCTGTGGGGAGGGGTGGGGGGTGGGGGTGGTGAGGGTGGTCACTGGTTAGTTTGTGTACATCTCTGGTATATAGACATACATCCACACATCATCAATCTATCTCTACATCCATCCACTCACTCACCTCCCCTCCACCCGTCCGTCTGTTCATCCGTCCGTCTTTCAATCAATCCATCCATCCATCCATCCATGCGCCCTTCCCTCCATCCATCTATCCATCCATCCATCTACGCGTCAATTAATCAATTCACACCCACATCCATGCACCCTTCCGTCCATCCATCCATCCATCTACGTGTCTATTAATCAATTCACACCCACATCCATGCACCCTTCCGTCCATCCATCCATCCATCTACGCGTCAATTAATCAATTCACACCCACATCCATGCACCCTTCCGTCCATCCATCCATCAATCTACGCGTCAATTAATCAGTTCACACCCACATCCATGCACCCTTCCGTCCATCCATCCATCCATCTACGCGTCAATTAATCAATTCACACCCACATCCATGTACCCTTCCGTCTATCCATCCATCCATCTACGCGTCAATTAATCCATTCACACCCACATCCATGCACCCTTCCGTCTATCCATCCATCCATCTACGCGTCAATTAATCCATTCACACCCACATCCATGCACCCTTCCGTCTATCCATCCATCCATCTACGCGTCAATTAATCCATTCACACCCACATCCATGCACCCTTCCGTCTATCCATCCATCCATATACGCGTCAATTAATCAATTCACCCCCACATCCATGCACCCTTCTGTCCATCCATCTACGCGTCAATTAATCGTTCCCTCCCACACACATGCAACCTTTCGTCCATCCATCCATCCACCCTTCCTAATGCCCATTCGTCCACTTATCAGCGCACGTATCACTTGGGGACCGTACGTACTTATAACAACAGCCTTTTTTCTTTTTAACCCTCGCAGTGATACGGAAAAGCGCATACGTGGTACACACATCTTACCCATCATTGCATAAACATAATATCGTAACTCAATAAATTCAAAAACAAGCACACATGAAGTGACATGTAAGGGACCTTGGTGTAATATGGCACATATCGTCATGGTGCTGATCTTTTGGCTTAAGTCATTTTTTTGTACTTCTGAGAAAATCGCAAAGAACTTATTTATTTTTTTGCAATGCAGTCAGACTTAGGCCAAAATGACATTAGGTAAAAGTGGCCATCATCCACATTGGGCTGAAACAACCCCAGAACCAAAATGGCCTACGTCTATGAATGAGTTAGGCTTAGGCCATTACAGAAAGTTTTATTTCCAGGATAATGGCTTGGCACTTTTGAATGATTTTTACATTAATAGATGCACCATGGATAGGGCAATGACTTAACAGGTCCATTCTGTTTTGGCCCAAGTCTGACTTAGGCCAAAGAGGTTAGCACCATGACGATATTCAGCTAAAATGTCTTGTTGAGGGGAATTGCAGGGGGGCAAATCGCCCAGTTTAAGAACCACTGGTCTCACATGAACCCAGCCACACCGAACCTACCGAATCTTGAACAGATAATCCTGGCGGGAAAACCCGCAGTTTCTGCAAGTGTCGGCGACGCTGCCCGACAGATGGCTGACAATGTTAGGGAGGCTGTTCCGCCTCTGCATAGGACTGGCTTCATGGGCGTAGCTGTCAAACATGTAGTGACGGGAGGTGGGTGGGGAATGGGGGGCGGGCTCGTGCGCGGGAAGAGAGGACAGGTTTTCTAGACTTGACGAGAAGTGGGCGGGACTGCGTTGCGGTGTTTCAAAGGCGTAGTTGTGTAAGCGCGGGGGGATGTTGTGAGGTGATGGCGGCCGGTTGTCATAGCTGCGGTGATGTTGCTGATGGTGATGGTGGTGGGGGTGCTGGCTGCTGGTGTTGTAGCGGGGGCTGAGAACCGCTGCCGCGTCCGAGGTCGGATGAAAGGTATGGTGGGCCGCCGTTGGCGGGCCGGGTCTTTGGAGTTTGGGACTACTTTGGGAGTCCGGGTCAAACCCTTGCGGCAAGTGCTGGGCATGGGGCAGTCCAGGTTTTGGTGTGGCGACGTGGTTGTGACCTGTCATGGGATTTTGAGGTTTTGAAGGCAGTGTACCCAAGGTCTGGTCAGAGTTAATCATGTATTTGGTCAGCTGAGGAAGACCGTGAGGAGGACTCTCCCCACCCTCCAGGTATCCCCCGGGAGGCATGCTGTGCCCGGCAGTAAACGCCGATGGAATGTTCGCGAATTTACTCACATTATTGTTGATTTCTTCCCGCAAGTTTCTGGGCGGGGATTCCAGCTTTTCGTCTTCATCTGCGTCGACGTCTGCGTCTCCTTGCTGACCCAGATACGTGGCGGTCTTTTTCACCCACGATTTGGTTTGTCTGTAACTTTTATCACGGTTAACAAGCGTGTTATGGGCGTGGCCACGCGGGGTGGAATTTTCATCGTTTCCTTCTTGGCCCTCTTCATCACTGAGGGTATTATCATCGTCTTCACCTTCCACTTCGCTGTCCACCATCATCCCCGCGGTAAAATCCAACATGTACGGGTTACTGCCGCCTTGCATAAGCGTCGATAAGTCCACACCACCATCTTCCCCGTCGTTGATGTCAAAATCGACGTCTTCATCTTTGAAATCGTCCATGTCGTCTTCATCATCGTCCTGGGCCAGAAAGCTGGCAAAGTCGTCGGCCTCGATGATGGTTCGACGACTCTCGATACTCTCGTGAGATCGATTATGCGCCCCGCCATCATCGTGTTCACCGTCGTCGTCCGGGTTTTCCCGATTACCGCACAAATTGACATCGTCCACGTCACAGGGTATGACGTTGCCAGCCGAGCTTTCAGCATCGATGCTGTCCTCACTCTGGTGTTTCCCGCTCTCCGATCCAATTTCACCGCCGCCGCCACCCTCCCTTCCTAGCTCCTCGCCAGGGTTTTCTTCATTATCAGGGGAATCCCCGCCTTCGTTCGGGAATTCCCTGAGATTCTCCGGGACTCCCCCATTTTCCACTGTCTTGCTGTGGCTCCCAGCGTCGTCTGAACTAGTCTGGTCTACGCGATCTCCCGCCTCCATGGCGACTCAGCGTGCAGTTCGTGTCAACACATTCCCTAACTGCAGCACCCTAACACACACAACACGCATCATGCTCTGTACTCAGAATCTTAGGTCTACACGTGCAACAACACGCCACATCGGCGTCTTCAACCCGCATTTGTGATTAAAATCCGTCTTGATGTCTGCAATCCTAGCGCTGGTGTTCACAGTACACTCGTGTTTGTTTCAATGTTACTTCTGTCGGCCTAGAATCCACAGAACATACCAAGAACAGCTACAATAATATAATTAGTACTTTCCTACTGCTACCAATGCCAGACCTGGACATTAAGTAAAACTCATGGAAGCAGGATTACTGCATGAGAAATGAAATGCCTCCGTAAAGCCCTCAACATCACAAGAAGAGACAGGCAAAGAAATGAAGTTGTAAGAGCAGCTGTTGGCACAGAATCCTGCCTGCATTTCATAGACAAACAACGATTTAAATGGTTTGACCACATGTCACGAATGCCACCTAGTCAACCAGCCTCGAGAGCCTCCAACACCAAGTTCTCAGGCTACAAAGGAAGAGGCAGACCACGCAAAAGATGGATTGAATGAGTCAAAGGAACCCTGAGAAACAACATCTCAGTTGAAAGAGCGGCAGAGTTGGTCTGCCATAAAAAACTGCATCTCCCCTCGACGCTCTGCGGCAACAGGGAATGAACAATCCCAATCATTAATCCTACTGTAAATATTAAACCACCACACTGTAACAGCTGAGGTTGTTCTAGCACGTTATAGTAGGGGGGAGTTAGTTGATCTAACTACAACCTTTTAGAAAACGAAACTATTACAGCTGTAAAAATAAATAAACACGAGATCCGACGATAGATTAAATAATACTAAAGTTTAATAACTGGATAGTGAACAATGAATTACTAGGAAGACACCAGCGAAACTAAATATCTACGCCACACAAAAGGAAACTCACTTACTCACCGACCAACCACTCACACAGGTCTATATATATAAACATTCCTACAGAAAGTTCCCGAAATAAACGTTACCTTTGCCCTCGCACAAACTAACCAATCACGCATCAATACGTTATCAGGTTACATCACTCAAGGCCAAATCTGGCGTAAACATCCTTATCCACAGTGTTATCGAATGTTCGGGAACATACTAATATTTACTGAACGAGTCAAAACACCTGACAACAAGCGGGCGAGGAAAAAACTACTCACTAGGAGACGAAGGTCCGGTCACGGAGTACAGTACACTCTAGCGGTCGTCAACAATAAAATGAAAACAGAAATGAACACATGCTCACCAGTGTAACAAGAAAACGGGGGAGGGCAAGGGATAGCTTGCATATGCTACACACACACACACACAAATTAAATAAATTCAGACTTATGAGTAACCTAAGACATTTCACACTCCAACAAACCCCTAAACATCTCATCTACTCTTGTCTGTGTCTTGGAAATCATGCGAGAACGCAGACAAAACAATGCCGTGTCACGGACAAAACACCGCATGCTCCAATTTAGGACAATTTCACTTTTTAACACAATTTTACAGAAAGAAATCTGCTCTATCTCTCTCCCTGGGTCATAATAACAGAAACTAAAATCTTGAGAGTTCTGGGATATAAAAGACTTCAAAGGAGTCCGACCCCCGGGACATTCCTTATGGACAGCTATATCGTTAAGTACTTATTTATCAACGTTATCATATGTCGTACTTATATATACTTATCTATTATATATTTCAGTAACTGGCAACCTTTGGCATGACTAACTGACCAAACTATACACTCTTCAGGCCTTAAATTTGGCAGGAAGGTGGCAATTGAGATAAGGAAGATGATGGCTATAATTAAAAGTTTTTTACTTCAAGCATGTATTTTTTTTTAAATGACAATGTTTATTGCTATGTAACGTGTATTTTTGCATGTTTGTTTCGTAATATTATAGTATCGTGCATGTCATAAAAAGTAACTGTATCAAGCGTTCAGTTTTGTGCGTAGTGTTCTGGTGCGCAGGAGTTCTGAAGCAAGACTGTAGTTTATTACTTTTATTATGAGAGAGAGAGAGAGAGAGAGAGAGAGAGAGAGAGAGAGAGAGAGAGAGAGAGAGAGAGAGAGAGAGAGAGAGAGAGAGAGAGAGAGAGAGAGAGAAAAAGAGAGAGAGACAGAGAGAGAGAGAGAGAGAGAGGGGGGGGGGAAGCACATGACTGTTTATTCATCTACTTCATTATGTTTCTGATTATTCTCCTTGAACTCCACATCTAATTATGAAGATCATTTTTATGTGTTCTCTTAAGTATATAGTTATAATAATAATAATAATAATATATACATTTATATAGCGCCAGGACTAAAACATTAAAAGCTCTAGGCGCTGTACACAGTAAAAAATCATAAAAGCACATTCAAATAAAATTACACACACACAGACAAACTAGTTTTATACATCCACATAGCAAGCTATAAAATTCAGTTTTTAAAAAGAAATGTTTTTAACCTGTTTTTAAATATGTTTAGAGAGGCAGAATTTCGAACCTCTTGTGGTAAAGAATTCCACACACAGGGACCAAAACAACTAAAAGCTCTATCTCCATAATTTGATGTTTTACACCTGGGAACAACCAGTTTGTTTTCTGTAGTAGATCTTAAAAATCTATCAGACTCATGTTTTTTCAAAAGTTCCGAAAGATAGGAGGGAGCTGAACCTTCAAGACATTTGTAAACCAAAACTGCAGCTTTAAATTTTATTCTGTTTTCAACAGTAAGCCAGTGAAGTTGGTCAATAAGGCTTGAGGCAGATTCTCTTTTTGATTTTCTAAAAATCAGTCTAGCTGCATTATTCTGAATTATCTGAAGGCGTTTTATTTTGTTGCTCGGAATTCCAAAGAGCAGAGAGTTACAATAATCAAGCTTTGAAAACATAAGTGAAGTGATAAGTATTCGAGTTGCCTCTTGGGATATGAATGGACGAATAGAGCTGATGTTTTTTAATTGAAACATTAATGATCGACATAATGAACTTATTTGATTTTCCATGCTGAGATCTGATTCTAAAATTGTGCCTAAGTTTTTAACTTTATTCACGTTTGCTACAGTGCTTTCACCAAGATTTAATTTTACATTTTTAATTGCAGTAATTTGTCTTTTCTTTCCAATAATCATAACTTCTGTTTTGTCTTCATTTAGCTTTAGTTTGTTTTGGTTCATCCATTCTTTTGTGTCCATAATACACTTTTCACTATCTTTTATAACATTGTCAACATGACCTAAAGTCGTACCAGGGTGATATAGTTGGACATCATCAGCATACTGATGGTAATAAAAACCATGATCTTTAAAAATATTAGACAGGGGCCCAATGTACATAATAAAGAGAGTGGGACCTAAAACTGAGCCTTGTGGAATACCATATGGCAGTATGTATTCTTTTGATTTTATGTTATCTGTTACAACAATTTGTTTTCGGTCACATAGATAGGACCTGAACCATTTCAGAGCTATACCAGAGATCCCATAGGTTGCTTCTAATCTGCAAAGAATAATTTCATGATCTATAGTGTCGAAGGCAGCTGATAGATCAAGAATGTTTAAACACGAAACCAAGCCCTTGTGGTAAAGAATTCCACACACAGGGACCAGATATAACTATCTAAGTATTACCAATCACTGAGTCATGCAGAAAATGAATACATTACAAACCGCATTTCAATCTGAGCCTCCCCCCCCCCCCCCTGAAAAAAAACACACAAAAAAAAGAATAACAGAAACAAAAATCGGTTCTAAATGACTGCTCCCACCCTTTGTTCCATCAGATAGTCCGATCCCAAAGAAGTGAACGAATATTGTATTTAAAAACAAACAGAGAGCGCTACAGACGATCTTTTTTGCCATCCGCAATTCGAAGTAGCAGTGTTTCTTGCTGTAAACTGTTGTTGTTAGTTTTTCCTAATGGATTGTTCTTACAATGTGTGTGTGAGAGAGCAATGTTCTTACTTGTTGGTAATGCTGTGTGAGAAATGTGCGTGTGTGCGATGTACGTTAAAGACGTGTAGGTCTTAGATATTGTATTTGTACTGTTACTGATGCTGTGACAACAATTTTCCTGGAAACAGGATAATAAAGTCATAAAGTCATTTCTTATCTAATTTTGTATGGCCAATAGTTTCCTCTGGAAAATAAAAACTGAATCAACAATAAAACGCGCCGCAAACCAAAGAGTTTTGTTGTATTCTCTTATTTTCTTACATCTCCGGAGGAATTTGACGTTCGGGACTACACAGTTCTTCCACGTTATAGGGTCACACATTCTGTGAATTACGACACGATTACCGTCACAGTGTGGGATGAATAAGCAGGACGATTGACAGAATATAACAGAATGATAACAGAACCAACCACCCAAAAAAAAAGACGAAAAACAGACAAATATCAACAACCCCTCCCGCTTCCCAGAGCCGAAAGGTCACAACTTCGTAATGATCGCATGTAAACTCCGATTCGAGACCTTAAACGAGGACGGGTAACCAAACTCCATCAAGACACCGGCCAAATGGCATAACTCACTGTCCAGCTTTGAGTTTGGGTTTAACGATCATGGCCACTTTGCGCCTCTTACGGTTTTTTTTTTTTCGTTATCTCTCTCTGGGCTAGCTTTTAGCCCTCACATGCCTATAAGTGCGATCAGATAAAAATCAAACGGGAAAAGACCCGTATTACGACGTCGACACGATAACAGTCGCGTAGTGCTAGGAACAAGCAAGACGGTAAACAGAATGTAACAAAATGATAGGACAGAATGAGACTCTACCACAGCGTCCGCTAATCATACACTAGAGGGGGAAAAGAAAAGAAAAAGACAGTGGCGTGTAGTAAGGGGGCCCGGGGGGTGGGGGGGAGGGGGGCGGGCAACAGCCCCGGGCATTGAACCAACAAGTGAAATTAAAATTAAATGGTTTGAAATTTGGAACCATCAAAATCAATACAACGTGCGTGACGTCGCAGGTTTTGAAAGTGACCTCCTCAATTGTACTTGAGTCTTGGGGCATAGGGGACGTTCAAATATAACCTTACACCTTTTTTGGGACTTTTTGACCCCCCCCCCCCCCCTTTCTTACATTTTTCAAATGAGACTCATGTCAAAGTCAATGTCAAAATTGCCTTAAATTAGTTATCATCAACAAAGGGGTTTTGTTTATTATGTTGTCTAATTTTTTATTCCTTATTATATTCTCACCTCACAAAAGTGTAATATTACATTGGTTCAAGACCTCCCCCCCCCCCCCTTTCTTACACTTTTCTTAAAGGAGCCAAACACCCTTCCCCCCCCCCTCTCCCCCTTTCTTACACTTTTCTTAAAGGAGCCAAACACCCCAAACAAACAGAACGCATATCGACACGAAAACGATCACATTGTGTTAGGAAGGGAGAAACAAGACAGACAGAATATCATAACAGAACGATAGGAGACAAGCGCCCACTAACCAGCCAAAACAAGAATAAGAAGATGGAGAAGAGGAGGAGGAACGACAACAGCAACACCACCAACAACAACAACAACAACGACACCACCACCACCACCAACAACAACCCCCCCCCCCCGCCGCCCCCAACATACCACCACCGAACTGAAAGGTAACAGCTTCATATCGCACTTAACATCAGACTCAAAAATCACCAAAATGAACCCCACACTGTCAGTGACAGACAGACCCTCACAGTGGACAGGTGACCTCGCTGTACCAGAAACACGTGCCAAATGACACCGACCGAAAGTCCAGTAGTACAAACACACACACCCCCATACACACACACACACACACACACACACATATACCCGGCAGTCCGCGGGTTACCGCACGCAACTCGTGACAAACAGATGAAACTAAAAGTCGACATCTCCACAGATCACCCCCCCCCCTCCCCCATATATTGAACAGCGACGTCATTCCCACCGCGAGAACCGGTCCGTCCATGTATCGGGCATTACAATCAAAGGCTGGACCCCACTGATACTCTCCCCCTCAAGGGACACGGTGGTCTAGAGACAGGTGCTCGCCTCTCATGCCGAAGGTACCGGGTTTGATCCCCGGTTGGTGCAGGCATGTTGGAATTACTCGCCCCCCCCCCCCTCCCTGACCCTATGGTAGGTAGGATCGAGCATCTAGTCTTCTCAGATAAGGACCAAAATCTCAGAGAGTCCGTGCGCGCGCTGAGCACGTTCAAGATACCCTGGCAGCTGAAGTCGAGAAGAGCAGGCAGAACAAGGCCGCTGCCCTGGGCAAAATAAAAATAAAAAAACCCAACCAACTAATCCCACCCCCCCCCCCCACCACAAAAACACACCGCCAAGAAACAAACGACCTGAACACATACCCTGCCCTTCCCCCCAACAACCCCCCTCCCAGTGAACAAAATAAAGTGCATGTCGAAATGCTCGTGGTCCTGCCCCAACATCCAACACCGCTAATGTAGGCAGACACACTACATGGACTAATTACTGCACATTATATTTATGATATTTCTTATACAAAATATGGTATAATAATTCAAAAAACAAGTTGAAGCTTCCAGCATTGACTAGGCTAAACTTGCTCTCTCTCTCTCTGTCTCTTTCTGTTCTCTCTCTCTCTGTCTCTTTCTGTTCTCTCTCTCTCTCTCTCTCTTTCTGTTCTCTCTCTCTCTCTCTCTTTCTGTTCTCTCTCTCTCTCTCTCTTTCTGTTCTCTCTCTCTCTCTCTTTCTGTTCTCTCTCTCTCTCTCTTTCTGTTCTCTCTCTCTCTCTCTCTCTCTCTCTCTGTTCTCTCTCTCTCTCTCTCTCTCTTTCTTTCTGTTCTCTCTCTCCCTTTCTCCTTCCCCTTGTCCTTCTTTCTCTTTTTCTCTCTCTTTCTATCTCTTCATTTTTTTGTCTCTCTCTCTCTCTCAAATACAGACACCCATGAGCATTAATTCGCTACGCACGCTATTCCAATTAGAGAAAACTGCACCAAACTGAACTCCCTTCAATGGATGTCCAATAAAAACCATAAACGTCACAAGAGGACACCACGCGCTAGGGGAATCAATCGAAATACATGTAATGACCTTTAAAACTGATGCTCTAGACAGGTTTACTATCAATAGTCCCATTATGGTCTGGGTATCAATTAATTGTAAGCTATATAAAAAATTGTAAAGATTTTTGCCTCTAGCCACCAACTGGTGCCGGGACCAGCATGTCCTGAAATATAGACTTTATACCCACCTCCCACTATATGTCCACAAAATTGCGCGCGTATAAATACAGCGAGTACTAGTGTTTTTCGTTCAATTATGAAGGGATGTGGTGCGAATTGTTGCACTGTTGACATCGAAGGCATATGAGGGACTGGCCCGCTTACTCGAGGAATACACAGAATCTGATGTGATTTTTAAGGTTGAGTTTCAATCACCAATGTGTAAATTGAGGCGCAGACCGAAATTTCCTGTCACACTTTTTCATTCTATGCGAAGAAAATGAGTTTTTTTTACCGGCTCAAAATGTCGGAGAACTTTCTTCTATTCAACTCAGGTGTGGCTCAAAATCAACGAAAGTATTAAGCAGGGAACTGGAAGGAAAACTAATAAAAATGTTTCCATAGTATATTAATTTTCATCCCAAGCTATTTGAATTGGAAGTGAAAGGCAATAGACGTAGAGATCTTCTACACAGAAAGATCACAGTGAGACTTAGAATTCGGTTTGCCAGATTACATTGAAATTGAAGACCAAAATGTATTACTGATGGATGACGTTAGTCTTTGGGTTCACGATCGCCTGCCGCTCCGGACGGAAAAGACAGAAAAGGACGGAAGATTTACATCCATGATTAAGAACACAGAGAACTTCAAGACCTTTTAAAATAATGCCCACATACATCTTTACGTCTTTCTATGCGTAATATGATATTAAACGCCGACCGGCGCTGCACTGTGACGACGACGTGCCTGCTCCAGTTATAACTGGGCTGCAATGGAACAAAGGCAAATTTCCCAAATGGGATTAAAGAGTTATACAAACAAAACAAACAAATACAAATGCGAATATTTTGTAGAATTGAAGTCTCAGCGGTTAAGAAGCCTTTGATGATTACATTGGAGCGCTTATTTCCTTTAATTTGTATTTTTATCAATGCTGTAACTTTTCAGGACTTGTCAATGTTTGGCACCGGTTACTGACTAAACACTAAACAGTATACGCTTCAAAATGTTTATCCAGGTTTCAACTGATGCTCGGGTCTTATCACGACCACTGACAATATTACCAATACTGAGGCATCTCTAAACCAGAATTTGTTCCACTCATTTTGTCCTCATTTGGTGTCCTCTTGCGGCTTTATGTTTTTTTATTTGGCTGCGTGTGCACTTCGGTACACTTTCCTCTCAGAGAGAGAGAGAGAGAGAGAGAGAGAGAGAGAGAGAGAGAGAGAGAGAGAGAGAGAGAGAGAGAGAGAGAGAGAGAGAGAGAGAGAGAGAGAGAGAGAGAGAGAGAGAGAGAGAGAGAGACAGGGGGAAAGAGATATAATCATAATAATACTAGGAGAGAGCGAAAGAGGAGGGGGGAGATAGAGAAAGGCAGAGTCAGGCAGGCAGACAGACAAACAGAAAGACAGGGAGAGAGACAGACTCAGGGGAAGGGAAAAGAGTAGGAAAAGGGAGAGATAGAAAGGCGTACGTGGAGAGGGGCGAAGGGGCGGGAGTCCGGTTATTCCGGGCAACACCGGAAGGCTCACCTACTTCTAAATATTTCAAGGTCTGCAGACCAAGTCTCCACCCCCCCCCCCCCACATTTCACAGTCGACAACAGTCGGGGGGGGGGGGGAAGAAAGAAAGCAAACTGAAAGTGGACTAAGGACTGATCACTGATCACCACGGTAACTTGCGGGCTGGACTAAACCAATTTGGACAGGATCCAGTTCAGACTTTCGGTCAACTGGTGAGTGGTCCAACTGTGTGTGAGGCTGTGGTGTCAGTCATCTGGTTTTGTGTGTGTGTGACTGCTGTGTGTATGTGTGTGTACATGCGTGTGTGTGTGTGTGACTGCTGTGTATATGTGTGTGTACATGCGCGCGCGCGCGTGTGTGTGTGTGTGTGTGAGAGAGAGAGAGAGAGAGAGAGAGAGAGAGAGAGAGAGAGAGACTGTGGGTCAGTCATGACATGTAAACGGGCCGTTCTATCTTTGCTCGAGAAAAAGTTGAAAAAGTGTAAACTTCTGGTAGACCTGCACGACAGAGTTCTCTTTCCCATTCATCTGCGTTTCTGATATAGGCAGGCTTCTCTTCCCCCTCCCCCCCCCCCCCTCATTCCACCCACAAACGCGTGTTATTTCTCTGCAAACATACTCCATCCCACCCAGAGAATCGCCCATCTGTTCATTTATACAGCCCGCATCCACCAACCTTTGCTTTCTCCATCCGGTGAACAAATTTACTTTATTTGAGGCACTCTTCCACTCCAACAGTTTATTCACTCAGCTATCCAGCCCTACCCATTCATTCATCCATTTACCCACCATACACCTATCCATCCATCTACTCATTCATCCATCCATCCATCCATCCACACATTCATCCACCCACCCATCCATCCATCCATCCTTCCATCCACCCACCCACCCAGTCATCCATCCATGCAAACACACATCCACACTTCCATCCACCTACCTGCCCACTGACTGTCCCATCTATCTATCCACCCATCCACCCCTTTACCAGCCTATTCACCTTCTATTCATCCACCCACATTGACACTGAGCACTAAAGCTACACCACCCTCAAGTACTTGTTCACACATAGCTTTCACTGCCTGCCTGTCTACCTATCTACCTACCTACCCACCCATCCATCCATCCATCCATCCATCTATCTATCTATCTATCCATCCATCTATCTATCTATCTGAATGTCTACCTATCTATCTATCTACCTAACTTACCTACCTACCTACCTATCTATCTATCCAATCCATCTATCTATCTGTATGTCTGTCAGTTAACAGACCTTCCCGCACAACCCTAGGCCAGCACTCTCTCACACACACACACACTGACAATCAAGAAAATGACAGAGGTCACCCAAGTGCTGTCGCAAACAAAGGATAGCGCGCCCCCCCCCCACCCCCACCCCCTCCCCCCTTCTCCACACAGCCATTCACCTGCAGATAGAAAAGTACGTTCGCAGCTGAGTATCGAACGGAAAAATTTACAACAATTGGGAACTGCGCTTGGACCAACAGGGAAAAAAAAAAAAAAAACTACAATCGATTATCGAGAATCGATTTTCATTATCCGTGACTGACTCTCGGCTCAGCATTTTCTCTATTTGGCTTTGTCATTAGTCTACGCTCCCCTAACAATGGTGGTTTAGATGAATGTGGGTTTTGTGTTTAAAAACTCCAAAGTCAACGAAATAAAACAACGTAACTGTTGAACGGTACAACCTGATTGTTTGATTAAGGCGAGCATTTCATCTCAAGACAGCAAAAAAAAAAAAAAAAACTTGGGCAGTTGTGGAAAGACCATGACGATGAGTCGTTTTTTGACACTTTTAAGATTGTGGAAAGACCATGACGATGAGTCGTTTTTGACACTTTTAAGATTGTGGAAAGACCATGACGATGAGTCGTTTTTGACACTTTTAAGATTGTGGAAAGACCATGACGATGAGTCGTTTTTTGACACTTTTAAGATTGTGGAAAGACCATGACGATAAGTCGTTTTTGACACTTTTAAGATTGTGGAAAGACCATGACGATAAGTCGTTTTTGACACTTTTAAGATTGTGGAAAGAGAATGACGATAAGTCGTTTTTGACACTTTTAAGATTGATGTATTAAGAAAAAAACGTGCTTCTTTTCCCGTCATTTGGTGACTTATGCCATTATGATTCTATTGGATAATTACATTTTCCTATTGGCACATTTCTTGTTCTCTAATATTATCCAACTAGATGACCTACCGCGCATTGCCCGGAATAAACAATCATGTGCTCCCCCCCCCCCTCTCTCTCTCTCTCTCATAAAATAAAAATAATAACTACAGTCTTGCTTCAGAACTCATGCGCACCAGAACACTACGCACCAAACTGAACGCTTGATACGGTTACTTTTTATGACATGCACGGTACTATATATTACGAAACAAACATGCAAAAATACAGATGTTACATAGCAATAAACATTGTTATTTTTTAAAAATACATGCTTGAAGTAAACAACTTTTAATTATAGCCATCATCTTCCTTATCTCAATTGCCACCTTCCTGCCAAGTTTAAGGCCTGAAGAGTATATGGTTTGGTCAGTTAGTCATGCCAAAGGTTGCAAGTTACTGAAATATATAATAGATAACCCCCTGCTCGGGAATGCAACGAAGCATCAGTTACCTTTTGGTACAATGTAGAAGGTGACCTCAGTTCTTGTCTGTTCCAACTCCACTTTTTGCACAACTGAGAAATTCGACGTTAAACGTTTGCGGCTTTAGTTATTATGATAAGAAATTAGAATAAACCGGAACTGTGAAACAACTTGATAAGTGCCACAACGCAATTTAAACAAGTGTCACAATGTGCATTGGTTATACCTTTCTACATACTAAAAGATCTCCAGTTTTTTGGGGTTATTTTGTTTTAGAAAATGAGATAGAACAAACAAGAACTCCGGTCACGATAGAGAGGGAACAACATGGATGAGGAAGACATCAGACAGAAAGGAATAGAATTCATTGTCGGAGGGTTACACATCCTGCATGCAGTGGATGAACAATGCCCAAATGAAAGGTGAAAAGCCACAATAAGTTTGACATGTATGCCATTATCGCAGAGCAGTGACAATATTATGCAGAGACCAAGTCACAAATGAAGCGGTGCTCAAAGGATGCACTCAAAAAGATACGACAGAGAATATACCAAGAGAGAAGACTTGGGTGGTGCAGGGAGTTTTGCCACAGAGAGAGAGATAGAGAGAGAGAGAGAGAGAGAGAGACACAGAGGGAGAGAGAGAGAGAGAGGGAGAGAGAGAGAAAGAGAAAGAGAGAAAGAGGGAGAGAGAGAGAGAGGGAGGGAGAGAGAGAGAGAGAGAGACACAGGGGGAGAGAGAGAGAGGGGGAGAGAGAGAGAGGGGGGGAGAGAGAGAGAGAAAGAGAGAGACACATACACAGAGAGAGAGAGAGAGAAAGAGAGAGAAAAAGAGAGAGAGAGAGAGAGAAAGAGAGAGAGAGAGCGAGCGAGAGAGAGCGAGAGAGAGAGAGAGAGAGAGAGAGTGTGTGTGTGTGTGTGTCAAACTATGTCCCCATGCGTCACAGAATCACAAAAACACATCATGCAAGACACACTGTAATTCATCACTGTGTACTTCACAACAGCCAGCCCCCGAGACACACACACACACACACACGCACAGCGGGATGCTTCATGCATGACTAAATCTGAGACCCATTTTGACAGTCTACCTACGCCCGTCTAGCCGTGACACCAACATAAATACATGCCGTTAAAGTATGCGGATTTTCAAGACGTTAAAACTAGCGCGTGTGTAAAATGTTACCCCGAGTCTTGACTGACACATGGGGTCAAATCTCTTATGAATGTACTTCAATCTTATCCGATAGGCTACAGGAGGGTACGCTACTGGGGCAGAGGGTAAACAGAGAACTGACGTGGAGAAGTCTTTACAAGGAGATATACCTAAAAACATCAATACGCGAGATAACTGTCGAGGCAAGATTTACCTACTATGTCCCCTTAGAGTTAGAGCGACAAGGTTGTAACTCCCTTCCATTAACTTGTGAGAAATTGAAGATGGAAGTTTCATGTGCTCATAGCTTTTGATGATATGATACGACTATTTTGTATTATTTTTTTTTAGTAACTAGATGAAGTTCCCGGCATTATCCGGGATAAAACCTGTAAACCCACCTTACCATATCTCTCTCTTTTTGGTCTAGAAAGCTTCCCATAATTATTCTACAGTCTTACTACAGATTTCATGCAACACCAGAGCGCACTCATTTCTGGTAGGGAAATTGCCCGCGCCGAACTGAACACGTATTAATACATCGTTCCCGGTGCAGTGAACTTACTACTGGGAGCCAAAACAAAGATCATTGTATTTTACTTTCTTGCGACTTTTAATTTAAAAACACCTGAAACTTGAATCAACATAATCGGTCGAGACAAAAGCGATTGGACTGGATCAGTTGACACTTAGGAAAATAAATTTTATAATTTTTGAAACTGTCATTTAGGCTGTAGAGTCGAGCAAAAAAAGGGCGAAATTGCACCACAATGAATTACTCCCGCCACTATTTTTTTTTATAATAAGATACTACACACCGAATCGGCTTGATATTTTGACATGCGCTGCAGAAGGCCTGCAGAAGTGGTGTGTAGTGTGTAACTCAGTTCAGCCAAAAACTGGGAGATGGAACCGTGTCATTCTAAGGTGGCGACTTCATTCTTGGACCGTGAGAGGACGAGCTGGAGGTAAAATATGACAATATCGGTACATGGGCAGAGAGAATGGCGAGGACAAGTGAAGAAACTTCTAAAGCTGAGTTCTGAGTTTGAGTTTGGGCTTAAGGACACGTCGGCACGGCAATGGGCCACATTCCACCCTCCATGGTATTTTCGCTCTCTCTCTCTCTCTCTCTCTCTGGCCTAGTTTCCAGCCCTCAGATGCCTATGGCTAAGATCAAAATAAATAAAAATGAAGTTAAAAATCTAACGGGAAAAGGCCCGTACTGCAAAGTATGTCTATGAATTTTGTAAATATAATAAAAGTCTGTTAAATCAATTTGCAGAGCTCAACCTTTTTCAGAAATGACAGGATGCGCTGTGGGTCCACGCCAGAGGGGAAACATCTAGAACATTCCAATTAATACAGGAGATAACTATCGAGGCCCGATTTACGTATGTACTTTGTTCCGGGGGTGGGGGGAGGTGAAAAATAACAATCTCAACAAAAAGGCAGTCCCCACTGGGACACGGTGGTCTGGAGCCAAGGTGCTCGCCTCTCACGCCGTAGGTACCGGGTTTGAATCCCGGTCGGTGCGAGCATGTTGGATTTTTTTTTTTTGTCGGAGGGGGAAATTCCTGTCCCGGATCCTATGGTAGGTCGGATCGAGCACCTAATCTTAAAAGGACGAAAAACTCGGGAGGGGTGGGTGGGGAGGGGGGGGGGGGAATGCACGTTAAAGATACCTGGGCAGTGTAAAGTGGAGAAGAGCATACCTAACAAGGCCGCTGCCCGGGCAAAATTCTTAAAGACCCATCCCTACCACAAAAACACATAGAAACAAGAAAAAGAGAGAGAGAAAAAAAAAAGGGAGATGTAAATGCCGAGGGCCGCGAACCTCCTAAAATAAAGACCTAAATACTAACTTACTCCCCCCCCCCCCCCTCCCTCCGCGCCTAGGCACTCCTAAAGTGGCACATTTGTACTGAATGTAGGTAAAAATGGCATAAGAAAAAATAACACGGTTAAAAATAGCACAGGTAAAAATGGCATAAGAAAAAATAACACGGTTAAAAATAGCACAGGTAAAAATGGCATAAGAAAAAATAACACGGTTAAAAATAGCACAGGTAAAAATGGCATAAGAAAAAATAACACGGTTAAAAATAGCACAGGTAAAAATGGCATAAGAAAAAATAACACGGTTAAAAATAGCACAGGTAAAAATGGCATAAGAAAAAATAACACGGTTAAAAATAGCACAGGTAAAAATGGCATAAGAAAAAATAACACGGTTAAAAATAGCACAGGTAAAAATGGCATAAGAAAAAATAACACGGTTAAAAATAGCACAGGTAAAAATGGCACCGGTAAAAATGGCACGTGGCACGGGTAAAAATGGCACGGGTAAAAATGGCACGGGTAAAAATGGCACGGGTAAAAATGACACGGGTAAAAATGGCACGGGTAAAAATGGCACGGGTAAAAATGACACAATTTTTTTTTTAAAAGGAAAAAATGGCATATAATTATGTTATTTTGCTACGCGTAATTACAATAATAATAACGAATTAATATATAATTCTAAGACAAGATGTTTGACCATTATTAGCTATTTGTGATGGCTAAAAAAAAACTGCACCGCTTGCTAGTTATCAAATCAGAGTGTTTGCCCTAGTCAATACATTAAAGAGGGGTCTTCAAAGTACATAGAGAGTGGATTCATTTTTTAAGAGATTAAAGTTGATTTACAGTGACTGTTGATGTTATGGTAACTCGTATAATATATAAATCCGTCTTCTTCTTATATTTTGTGTGTGTGTTTTGACTAAATCGAGGTCCCCGGCATTATCCGGGATAAACCTGTGAACCCACAGTTCTATCTCTCTCTCTCTCTCTCTCTCTCTTTGGTCTAGAAAGTTCCCCATATTCTACAATCTTACTACAGATTTCATGCGCGCCAGAGCACTACGCACTCATCTCTGGTAGGGAAACTGCGCGCACGGAATTTGAACAAGTATTGATACTGTTTCAGGTGCGGTGGGTTTACATGTCGATGGTGTCAGGAGCAAACCGGCCAAGTCGAAATAAGCAAAATTTACAGGAGAAACAAAAAACTGCCGCTAAAACTAATGGGAAATGGACCTAGCCGGTTTGATCACATGCTTATTTTGAGTATTTCTACTGGATAATCTTAACAGCTACTTTTACATATGATGCAGGATTCCAGGCTTCATAAACAGGCACTATATAAAGTAATATGAAATTTTTGGACTTGGCCGGTTTGCGCCTGACACCATCGATGTACTACAGGGAGCTAAAACAAAAAAACACTATTTTATATTTTTACAACTTTTTATTTTAAACTACCTGACATCTTCAACTCTCAATTCTGTCCAGATTTTCGTTTTGTTTTCTGGTTGAAAGGGGAAGTGGTGGGTTTAGAGTTAGAGTTAGGGTTTTAAGCTGTGGTTTCACGTGTAAGGAAACGGAAACGGCAAACGGAAACGTCCAAAAACCCATCAGGTAGTGAAAAGACAATAGTGTTTCCACGAGGACGGATAAGGGCAGGGTGTGGGAAAGGTTTGGAGTTAGGATGGTCTTGACGGGCTGGTCGGAACGTAGGGAATTCTTTCCCAAATCACTGCACGATTATTATTATCGTATCCTGAATCTACGATTAACTAGAGCCACCTTGAGCTACTCTCAACTTCAAACCTCTGAGACCAAAAAGGGACATCATTCAGCTTCAATGAAAACAGTCCTAAACAATTCAGATTTTTTTAGCCTATGTTTAAATGTGACAATGTTTTCACTTTTCCGGGTGTCAACGCTGATGTTGTTCCATAATTATTTAGGCCTACCAACAGAAAATGCCTTTTCACCAAGCGATAATCTGACTATGGGTGTCTCAAGAAGTTTGGCGTCTACTGATCTTAAAGTGCATGACGGCTGGTACGATTCCACTAGACTAGTTCTAAAAGATATTCTGAGGTTAGCCTGTTCAAACATATAAATATAAAGTACAAACTCTTAAAGTCTAGATCTATTCTTTCTTTAATACTTAATGGATAGCCAATGGATTATAATCCAAAACTACACTTGGGAGACCCCGGTCGTCTTACCATATAGGTAGAATCAAAATCTAGAAATAAAATCTCTATGACAGATATCCAATCCTCGATCACAAACTGAATCACAAGTTGAAGAGCTACAATCCGGACACACGGTACAACTTCGTGTTAAAAACTCCAAACACAAAAAAACAAGAAACCGACCTTCTTTACAATCACCAATCACCACATAATTTCTACCTCTACACTGATTGTAACCAGACACACCCACCTCCACCACACACTACACACATTTCCAGGGCCCCCAGCACACATTGTGGAGACAGGGGGAAGAACAGAACAACACACTGCCCAGCGTATGGAGTAAATTGAAACATGATTGCCAGATCCGCGGAGACCGCTACGGCCAAATCAATCTCCAAAAAGGCTAAATGGAGCCAAACACAAATTCTTCTCTAAATAATTATTCCCGTGCAGACAGCGAGAGAATGTAAACCGCAGTAAAATGCCCGTCAAGCGTGGTCGTAGCTTGAGTTGATATTGGTCCAAACGTAGGAAATCAAGAAAAGTTGATAGTGGCCCAACGTAGGAAATGACGAACATCAAATAATAATTATATAGTCCGTGACTACTCACATACTGATATTTATTATAATCTAGTGTACTAACACAATATTGAAAATTGTATATACAGTACTTATTACGTTAGCACCTAGGGTAGCTTACTCGAGAACTTAGATTTTTTTTAAAAACACACTAGCTTTCCAAAAGAAAAAGACCCAAAATATGCCACAGAAAAGTGGTGCTTTAACTTGAAGCCCAGGTTTGGCATAAACTAGGCCAATGTGGCAACTGTGAGTAGAATAGAAACCTCGACAGGTAGAGAAACAGTGGCGCGAGACGAGAGGGCCCGAGCGGTCCCGTGCTGAGTGTGTGTGATTCTCCAGACTTCGGGCACGACAATGGTATGTCGTCTGTCCCCCCCCCCCCTTCTCTCACTGCTGATTCGACTGCCAGCAGGTAGCCATTAGGTGGCTGCCTTGCACGAAGGCCAAAACTATCACACACGCAACGGGGGGCAGGTTTGTCAGGTGCGGACAATTATCTCGCTGTGATAATATGACAAAACAGCCCATTCGACAAACAATGTTGTCAAGCCCGGTTAGTTAACTACAAAGCCAATTACAAAAAATAGTGAGTCCTGCTCGATGTTCAGCAATGGCATGTAATGTAAAGAATATCTTTACTTGTACATACAGTCCCCAGGTTTTTTTGTGCTAGGGGTGCGTATTTTAAAGCCTTTTGTGACTCCAAAGCCCATCCCGAAATACTCAAAACAACAGCCTTAATTAATTATTCTTTCAGATTTTCTTTTTGTTTTCCTCCTGTTGAAAAGGTAAGGGGACAGGGTTAGGGATTCGATAAGATTTTAGCGTTGCCGATAAAGGCGGGGAAAGGGACAGATACGTATCCATATAGGCATCTAGCGCAGAACACATGGGAAGCTTATAACAACAGCCTATGACAAAACACCGTATTCGACAAATAAAGTTGTTAGGGACGCGTAGCCTAAAGCCAAATAGAGAAAATCCTGAGTTGTATCCAGTGTTCCGCAATGGTTTATAGTGTAAAATACTAGGCGTCTTTAACAGCAGCCACAAAGACAATCGTGGTGAAAATTTACTTTCACAGTATCAGTGGCGGATCCACTGTGAAAAGAATGGGGTTCCTAATCCCGGGGAGGGACCGCGAAGAAACTTTTTTTTTAATGAGTGAATTTTGGATGCTGCCTTATTGTTGCTGGAAGGGATCCAGAAGCAGTTCAAGCTACAAAGATTTGTATTTGTATACTTCTTTGATCTCATTTGGGAAATGTGTCCTGGAGTCATTGCAACCCAGTTACAACTGAAGCAGACGTGTCGTCGCCACAGTGCAGCGCCGGTCGGCGAGTTTTTTTGTTTGGTTTTTTTTGCAGGGGGGGGGGGCGGCGCGGAGAGATGGGGTGGATAAGGAGGGTATAGAAATTAATTTTTTCTTCAATTTTGCCTGGGGCAGCGGCCTTGTTCGACCTGCTTTTCTGGACTTCCAACTGCCAACGTATCTCCCATGTGCACACGCCCCTCTCCCCCGCGTTTTTCATCCTTATCTGAGAAGACTAGGTGCTCGATCTTACCTCCCCCCCCCCCCCCCCATATGCTGGCGCCGACCGTGAATCGAGCCCGGTACCTTCAGCATGAGAGGCAGGCACCTTGCCATTCTGCCTGGGTTATAGAACTTTGGAGACCATTCCCTTTCTTATTCTGGCCCAAATGTATGGAATCCTCTCGCTCAAAACACTGACAGATATTTCTTTATTTCAGAAATTCAGAACAGCAGCTACAGGCAGTCCTGTATCTGAAATCTCTACTGTCTGAATGACGATGTCTTCCTTATACCTTGTGTGTTTTATACAGCATGGAAGTATACCTGTAACAAGAGGGGGGGGGGGGGAACAGTGGAAGGAGAGACAGGGACGAGAGTCTGAGACGGGGGGGGGGGGGGGTGGAGAAAGAGAGAGAGAGTGGAAGGGGAGGAGAGGGAGAAAGAGAGGAGAGGGGGGAGAGGAAGAGTAGAAGGGGGAGAAAGGGAGAGGGAGGGGAGGAGGGAGAGAGAAAGAGACGGGAGAGAGAGGGGAGAGAGACAGACAGAGAGAGAGAGAGACAGAGAGAGAGAAAGACAGAGAGAGAGAGAAAGGGAGAGAGGGGCAGAGAGAGAGAGGGGCAGAGTGAGAGAGAGAGAGACACACACACAGAGAGAGAGAGAGACAGAGAGAGAGAGAAAGGGAGAGAGGGTCAGAGAGAGAGAGAGACACACACACAGAGAGAGAGAGACAGAGAGAGAGAGAAAGGGAGAGAGGGGCAGAGAGAGAGAGAGAGAGAGATATGTTATTATTTCGTTGTTTATTGTAAAACGCTTGAGGTCCACTTTACGGAGACAGGCGCTTTACAAGTGTGGTCCATTATTTCTTATGTTTATTGCTACCTTCGTCACTATTATTATCATAATCAGTCGACCCGCACAAAGACAAATCTGCCAAATGTTCCATGTACCAAGCTAACCTGTATATCTAGATCTAGGCTACATTAAAAGCGGCATTTGGATTCCACACAATAATAGAACTTACTGTTACACCACAATTATTTCACGAAGAAATACACAGATGTGATTACGTTGATTTAAGACCAGCAATGTGTAAACTAAAGACAGGTCACGGACGAAATTGCCGATCATGCTTTTTGATTCTACTGGACGAAAATGCACTTCTAAATCTGCGGCTAAAAAAAAATCGTAGACCAATAAAATGAAAGAATGACATTTGTCCAAAACGTGTCCACGTAACTCATGGTCAAAAAGTAGAATAGTACACAAAGATTCAGAATTTTTGGCCAAAGTTTTCGGTGGTTACATGTTCACCTTCTAGATCCATTGTAGTAAAACTATTAGATAGGGTACAATAAGATGAAACAGCTAGCGCTTTTAGCCTGCACAGATTTCGCACGGCGAATGCACGGAAGTCATGAACAATACCGTATTTTACAAAGCCAAAAAAGGTAAAAATACAGAATGCTATTCGTTATTCAGCAATCGCTACAGGCCTTGTCTGAGGTCACTTATTTACATGTAGTAAATTATATCTTCAATCGTTGTGGGAAAACTGGTTATTTTTCATTTTTTCTAGCCACAATAGCACTGTGACAAATCAGCCTTTTTCAGGAATAAAATAAGTTTTGGATTAAAGTTTGAATGTTTAACAATTTACAGTAATAAATATGTTAATTTTGTAACTGATTGTGACCTGTCTCAAATACTTATTGCTAGAGAAAAACTTTATAATGTAAAGTGTGACATGTGGTACATAGAACAAGTGACTTTGGATTCTTTCTAGTCAAAACCTAAGTCAGTAATAGAATTTTCTTGCTATTTTTACATTGATAAAATGTCAGTGCAAGATGAAAAGGATAAAAAACTTGATTACGTCCGTTACTTGTTATTTAAATATTAAATATAAAACTGCAAATTACATGGAATATTTTTGCTTCTCAGTATGAAATACTGTTCTGAGAAAACATGCGGTAAAATTATGAAATCCAGCTTGTTTCCTCTTCAGATGACATTTCCTTGTCGAGGGAACAATCTTAGAAGTTAAACCAAGGATTTTTATTGGATATTTCAAATTTTATATTTGCTCATATTGTGCGACATTTCATGGAATGTGTCAAACCACCAGTATCATCGATACCTGGTACACCTGATGTGTCACAGTGTCACGCAGGGAATGCGCTAATGCTGTTGTATCGTAGTCGACTATGGTGGCGAGAAAACTTGCGTCCCCTACAAGAATGCCGAGCCCTGCCGAGCTTAACGACTCGATCCGAGCCCGCAGCTTAGAGGCGGTTCTGAGCCAACAACGCTGTTCCCCTAATGTACACACAGATCACTTGACACCTTGGCAGGACTGTTGACTCTGAGCAACGTGAACTATTCCTGACGCGAAACAAACGCGTGTGTGTGTGTGTGTCTCTATGTTTGCGTATGTGTATTAGTGAGGACGTGTGTTAATGCACGTTTTGCTAAGTGGTCACGTCAGTGAGTGCGCTTGTTTGTTGGTTTGCTTGAGTGTTCTTTTTAAGGACCTGCAGGTGTTATTTTTGGGCGTGCGTTGGACTTGGACACAGGTGCTGGGCAGGAAGGCAGAGAGGCCGCTACTGCCAGCTACACACATGATGACTGTGTCACACGGACAGGATGCATCTAATGACGTCACGGTTGCAAGGGACCGTCCTAAAAGTGCGTATGTCTACGTTACCCCCCGCCCCTTTCCAGTTTATGAAACCGTAGATGAGGGAAAAGAGGTCGCGGTTTGGGGGGGGGGGGGGGCGCGGCGGAGAATACGGGAGCTTTTTGACCACGGTTATAAATTCAGACACTTTCTTTGCTTGGTTTCCCCCAACTAAATGAGTTGGTGTACTGTTGTTGGTTTTTCTTCTTTTGTTTTTTATTTTGTTTGTTTTGGGTTTTACGGCAAGGCGGTACGACAACGGCCATTTTGCGCCCTTCACGGTCTACTTGGGTATTGCATTGCGTGTGTGTGCGTGTGTGAGCTATATATCATAATTTCTGTAACTGTATTGTTATGTATTCAATGATCAAACCAAATTTCCTTGTACAAGGACGAATAAAATTTATCTTATCTTATCTTATCTTTATGTTTGGTATTCAGGGTTCCTGAATTTCACAAAAATTGAATGAAATACATTCCCCCTACATGTAGTTTACTGCATTGATAAACTTCTCAAAAGTTATTTTGTATGGATATGAAAAAAAGTTCTGTAAATGAGAATGGGAGTTTTCAAGTCAAGTCAAGTTGAACCACATAAATCTCAGATAAAGGCAATCTATCTCACGAAACATCCAAACACATCACCCATTTCCCTAAGGCGGCTGTTGTTATATGCACGTATACCCCTTACCACCCAAAAGCGTTTTGTGCTACGGTTGGGTACGCATACGTACCTATCCTCTAACCCAGTCCTTATCCTCAACCCTAAATCTTATCGAATCCCTAACCCTGCCCCCCCTACCCTTTCAACCAAAAAAACAAGAGGAAAATCAAAAGAAAATTTGAAAGAATAATTAATTCAGCCTGTTGTTAGGAGTATTTCGGAAGGAATTCTCTAGCTCTGGAGTCACAGAAGCCTTTAAAATACGTACCCCTAGCGCAAAAAGCTTGGGGGACGTACGTACTTGTAACAACATTCAACATCAACTGAAAGAATCCACCCTTCCTCTGAAGCGTCACCTGTCTCGCTCCACCTAACCAGTTTCTTAACACTATGAATAAATAAGATTAACAAGGCCCTAGTCAGAGGAATACGCCCCTGGCCACAGTGTACAGGGAGGAGGACCCTTGTGTTGTTTTACTATCTCCCCTGCCCCTTCGCCATAACAGAAATACCTGCTCACAGTCTGTCTTTTCCCTCATCCATTCATCCTTCCATCTGTTCCTATCAGTCCATTCATCCATCCATCTATTTATCCACACTCCCTTCCCACCCATCCATCCATCCAACTATCCACCCATCCATCTATCCAAACATCCATCCATCTGTACTCTGCACTTCCATTCATTCACAAATCGAACCATAATCTGTCTGTCTGTCTGTCTGTCTGCCTGCCCGCCTACTTCTCCTCCTTCTTCTTCTCTCTTTCTCCCTGCCTATTTATCAAAATTGAAAATTGAAATTACTAGATTAAAATTTATCCATATCATTCCCTCCCCCCCCCCCCCCCCCGCCAGAATTTATTATTCATTATTAAATATATATTGTTATTAATAAATATTCAAATATTATTTGAGATGCTTGTGTGAACTGATGTGAGTTGTGAACTGTTGTGAGTTGTGAACTGTTGTGAGTTGTGAACTGCGCCTAGCAGGCTGCGTTACAATTTGCTCTGAGATAGAGAGAGGTAGAGAGAGAGAGAGACAGGGAGAGAGAAAGAAGCATTGCAGTATGTTGAGCGCTTCGCAGGCAGCTCCATTCTGCTCTGTGGTTGACATGTTGTTTCTGTAAAGCGCATAGAGCATTTTAAATGGATATGCGCTATATAAATGCTATACATTATTATTATTATTATCTTTCTATTCGCCTGCCTACTTGCATGCATGCCAGACTGCCTGTCTGTCGCTCATCCATCCATCCACCTACCCATCCATCCACCCACCCACCCATCCATCCATCCATCCATCCATCCATCCATCCATCCATCCATCCATCCATCCATCCATCCATCCATCCATCCATCCATCCATATGTATGGTTTTCAATCTGTCCATCCACATTCACTCCTTCCATTCATCCACCCAATCACACATCCACCCGTCTAACTCGACACCCCACTCCTCACACCTACCTGTTCAAATCCTTCTGTGTCTTGTACGCCAGCTCCAATTCATTGTCCTCGTTGACCAGGTCGTCGTTGCCCCCGTAGGACTCCCGGGCTATGGAATGTGTGGTGATTGTCCTGTCCGCCAGCATAGCCTTCAGCTGTAGACACTCCTCTCGCCTCCGCTCTAACTCGTCCGTCATCGCCTCGAACTGGGCTGTGGTCATTGTAAATGTAATAAAGATACTGTTAGTTTGAGTTTGAGTTTGAGTTTGGGTTAAACGGGGCGTCGGCACGATAACGGCCATTTTGCGCCTCTCACGGTTTTTTTTTCGTTCTCTCTCTTTGGGTTAGCTTTCAGAACTCAAATGCCTTTAGGTAAGATCAGAATCAGATACCCTAACAATAACTAACCAATACAGCAAGTAACAGCTACCAGGTAAGACATCCATACACATCAAGCTAGCTAAAACTGTAAACATTTTATTGTTGTAGAAACAGGTTTTCGGTGGACATTTAAATTGACTGACTGTGGAAAAAAAAAATTAATATGCAAACATGTACAAGTTCTCCAAAGGCAACATTACGTGTGACTGGCTGACAGTGGTGGCAGGAATGTGTTCATCTATTGTGCGGCTGAGTGAATATATCAACAGATGAGGAAAGCATACCTCTCTCTCTCTCTCTCTCTCTCTCATTCGGTTTCTTTCTCCTTCTCCCCTCTCTTTCTCTCTCTTGTTCCCTCTATCTCTCCTCCTGTCTCTCTCACTCCCATCTTTCTTTCCTCTTTCTCCTCTCTCTCTCTCTCTCAATCTCTCACTCTCTGCCCTCTCTTTCTCCCTCTCTCTCCTTCTCTTTCTAACCCTCTCTGTCTCCTCCCCCTCTCTCTATCCTTGCACATTTTGACTGCAGGAAAAAGGTACAAATAACCACACATTCTAGCGCCATCAAACTAAACAACAAATTCTGTTCTCAGTGTGGTGGATAAGACGATAGGACGATATTGCAGACAAAAAGTGCTTCATTGTAGGTAATTTACAGACAGGATCCATGGTCAATTGAAGGGATTTGCTTCCTCTTGGGTGCACGGCGGTGCCAGATCGTGCAAACTGCGAGATCGCGTCTTGAACCGGGAAAACCCAGTGAACTAAATACAACCTGAGTGTATGCATGTGCAGAGAGGTTTCACTATTTTACACTTCGAGACACGAGAGGCTCCGCGAAACCACTGTTAGCATGGAGCAGAAAGTAGGTCACGGCGGTAAACAATACCCTTTTGTAAATATCCACAGGTAGTAAAAGCGTAATTACAAACGGCTCTAAATACAATGTAGTTTCAGTCAACCCAAAAGTATGAACAAGCCATAGTAAACAGATACACATAATCTATTGTCTTTGGTGAAGACAGCCTCTTTCAATTCTTGTTACCGCCGTGACCTAGTTTCGCGATTTGGCAGAAGCGATTTCTCTCTATCTCACACACCCTGACCCAACCCGGGGCTGTCTGCCGAAAATGATGCCAACCTTTGAACTTGGCCCGGTACAATGCTTTTCACGTGTGCACGATTTCTTTCTGTCCACCAATTTCCTCTCATTTGAGTACACTTATAAGGGGCCGCGCGCACTATCCCGTTTCGCCTGCTGCACGGCGTCCAAATGCAGACTTTTGCTCGCTTGGGAAAGAATTTACCGTGCTGCACACCACGCCAAAGATTGCTTGCATTGAACGGGTGGTTAATTTTAACATAGTGCGCGCCTAAACCAAAGATACTACCATTGATAAGAAGAGACAGCTAGTGCTTTTAGCGTGCACAGAGTTCGCACTGCTGCACCTAGCGGCAAACGTGCGGAAGTCAATGAAAAGTGCCGTATTTTACAAAGCTAAATAGGGGAAATATTGAATTTTGTTCACTGTTCAGCTATCGCTGTAGGCCTTGATTGACGCCACTTATTGTGGAATTAAAACTTCAATCGCTGTGGGAAAACTCTGGCTACTGTTCCCTTTTTTTAGTTAGAGTGACACAATTTTACATCATAAATTTAGCATTATATCAAGAATTCTTTTCATACTACTATGCATGGGCCCCGCCTCCCGATCAACGCGCAAATTGTGTGCACGGTTTTTTTTACTGGTGCGCAGAGGACAGTGTCTCATCTTATCGTTTCTAGTATCTTTGACTAAACCAACCAAAAGCCTGTTTGACTTGACAATTATTATTATTATTGTTTTGCAGTGGAAGGGGTTTTTTTAAAATCCCCTTCATTGGCTGCAGTTCTTTTCAAGACACAATGTAGCTGGCTGAAAATGGATCGTGGAAAAAAAAAAACTGATTGCTCAACGCCGATGACTGAACCTTCCTCAACCCCGCAATGTTCGCGGATCCGCGGGTTTGGGTTTAGAGATTGAGCTTGAGTTTGAGTTTAACGGCGCGTCGGTACGACAACGGCCACTTTGCGACGTTTACGGTTCATTCGTTCTCTCACTTTGGCCTAGCTTTCAGCCTTGGGATGCCTACAGGTAAGATCAAGTAAAACAAGTTAAACGTCCAACGGGAAAAAGCGAGGATTCGCCGAACTTTTGACACCCCTGAGAATTCTAAGTATTTATTAATTTGCAATTTACCTTAGCTAGTTGTTGTTTTTTCTTAAACTTTGGGTGGGTCAAACTGATACAAACCTGGTCAGGGGCGCGCACTGAAAAGACAATTCTGAATGGTGCATTCGTCTTGATCAAAACTTTATTACTAGTACGTGTACTTTCTTTCCTACATCTACGTGGCAATTCAGTGTCCACGACTGCTCACTACAATGACTGTATTAATTATCGTCTCAACACACTGAACAAATTTAATAGGGCACTGGCTTTTAGCTGTAACATGTCTCAAAAAGGATGTATTCATTACTTCTATGTCTCCTGAAAATAGATTATCTTTTATAGCTTACTCAAGACTGGGTATAATAATAAAAAGCCCCCCCCCCCCCAACCAAAAGGCCAAGAATGTGCCAAACAGGCCAAATGCTCCTTTTTCTAGGCCAGGGGCTTATAAAAATGGGCCAGATTGCTAGACATTTGGCCTTCAAAATGCTAAATATGGCAACCCTATCTAGACTGGTGCGGTCTGCAGATCCTGTGTCCAGTCAGTGGGCCATGCGGGAAGAACATGGACGGACACTTCTTGTTATGAATTGAAAATGCTCACAGGAAAATACAGCACATTAAAGTAAGGCTGTTGATGTGCAGTGTGAATGTGTGTCAAAACGAAGGCGCGCACGCACGCACACGCACGCATGCGCGCACACACACACACACACGCACACATCGAGATAGTATATTAATAAAAACTACCTATTGAGAGCGTCGTGACGGGTGTTTGGTTCAAAAATGAATGGAAGGGCATGAGGGAATGTAAATAGGGTTGGGGAGATGATTGGGGGGGGGGGGGGGGTGGGGGGGGGAAGGGTCCAAAATGAAAAACAAGGAAAGGGGGAGGGGGTGAAACACGTTTGGTGTGTTGTTGTTGTTGTTGTTGTTGTTGTTGTTGTTGTTGTTGTTGTTGTTGTTTGGGGAGGGAGGGTATGGGTGACACACAGTTGACCGCAGTTCCCGCCAAACAGATAATTATGTGCTCTTGACAATGTATATAAAAGAATGTATATGGAAAAGGAAGGAAGGAAGGAAGACTTTGGTACTTCATCAGAGATGAAACAAGTCTGGGCGAGGCCTGGAGGCACCCCGTAACGCCATCTTGCTTGGTTCATGTTAGTTCCGACTCCACTTTTTACACAGCTGAGAAATTCCACGTTAAACGTTTGCGGCTCTAGTTATTATGATAAGGAGTTGGAATAAATCGGAACTGTGAAACAGCTTGATAAGTGCCACAACGCATTTCAAACAAGTGTCAAAGTGTGCATGTGTTATACTTCTTCTACATACTAGAAGATCTCCAGTTTTATTCTTCAGGAAATGGAAATAGACCAAACAAGAACTGAGGTCGTAAAAGGCCTGCAGATCTATTATTATAAAATATACAATGAAACTTCGTTGTTACCAACAGGTTCGGAAACTACAGAACGGACCGTTCTGAAAGTTGATACAGTTTGAAGTAGTGATATCTGGTTTTTGACTAATTATTATAAAAACCACAAGCTTTAATAACTTCCGCACACTACCGTTTTCCTTCATCAATGTGATTGTCTTCATGCAGAGCGAAATTCTAGACCTCCAAAGGTTTGTTGTTTTGCCGAAAGCTAACACGTGGGCATCCATATCCTCAAAATTGTTCTTAATTATTCACATATTCTCACCCTCAAAAAAGGCAAGAAACAAGACAGAAACATGCCGAGATGCTCATTTCCAGTCACGAGCCTACCAGATATAGAAAGATCTAGTCTAGTTATGAATTTGATGAAGTAAAGAATACCTAGTATATAAAGGATTAACACAATTTTACTGAAATAAGCCTGCTCTACCTCTCTATCTGGGTCAATATTTTGTATGGTCAATGGTTTCTTCTGGAAAATGGAAACTGAATAAAAAATAAAACGAGCCGTAAAGCAAAGATTTGTGTTGTTTTTGCTTATCTTTTTACGTCTCCTGTAGAAATTGAGTTATTCATATATTCTCACACTTCACAAAAGCAAGAAAAAAGATAACAACAAGCTGAGATGCCCATTTCCAGTCATGGAGGCATACTACATGCAGAAATATCAAGTCTAGGTATGAATTTGAGGAAGTAAAGTATATCTAGTAAATTAAGGGTATATCTTAAACCTACGATAAACTTCAAGCTACGTCTTTACAACAGACCTGAAACTTTTTATTTATACATCTGATGACTTAACCCCCAACATTCCAAATCTGAAATGTTACCAGAGCCCAATGATCTAGAACTTTTTTTATTGATCGATAAAATAAATGATTTTCTGTGATCAATATTTATATTCGTGCTTTCATTCGACCACTTTAAATTAGTTTTGTACGATTTAGAATAGTTATGCTGGCTAAGTGAATATATGTCTGGGCATTACAGAGTTAAGTACATCTTAAATTTAAGGCACACGTAAACTTAGGAGCCACCTCAAGATGTTTTCGGCAAAGGGCAGTGGTTTCTGGTAGATATCTAACATCATAGGTGCGGGGTCACGAGGGCGTGGATGGTTTTCAGAAGCGTATCTGATGGTGGGTTACAGATGACCTTCATGTCCTTTGGTCTGTTGGTTGGTGAAGTCGTGGTGGCGGGATCGGTTGGTGATGGAAGTAGCGGTGGTGGTGGTGGTGGTGGTGGTGATGATGAATTAACACTAAACAGGGCTTATGGATGGTTGTGGTAGTAAAATGTTCAAAATAGCTGATAGGCACATACTTATATGTATTTGTGCCATAAAACGGAGGTTCGAGGACATGACGCAGGACTGATAGTAGTACATGTATTAGTGATGGTGGTCTTGGTGATGACGTTGTTGATGATGGTAGCCATGATGATAATGACGATGATGATGGACGACAGTGATACTCATAATAATAATGATGATGATGATGTGGAAATGATGATAATCATGATGTTGATGATAGAGAGGGGGGGTGTCTGCGGTCATGATGATGATGACATGAAGATGACGATGCTGGGGGAAGGGGGGGGGCACTGGTCGCCATAGTGACGAGGGTAGAGAGGGTGGTGGAGATGGTGGTGTCATGACCGTTACGGGTGGTGGAGATGGTGGTGTCATGACCGTTAGGATGATGACGTGGTGGTTGTAGTGACGGTCGCCACGATGACAATGATAATGATGAAGACACTGATTCGGTGGTGCTGCTGAAGAAAGTGATTGTGGTCACGGCCACAGCTAAACCTACTGTGTGAAACATCCTGTGCCTAACTTTCTATGTGTGAACACAAAATTATAGCTATATAACTGTGTGCACAACATATATAATACTACATATATCGCTATGGTGCAAGACTCCTGTAACTAACATTTTTGGCCAAAATCACTTTTTTCATTCATTGGGTCTGAAAATCAATAGCGCACCTTGTGTCAAAAGCTCGTAGCTCAATTCTTGTAAATAACGATATTGCAATAATCAAGTTCATTGTCTTTACAATATTACATAAGCCAAAGAAAATCAGTTTTTTTGGCTCTCCTGTAAAAGTTTCGAAATGTCAGTTACAGGAGTCTTGCAACATAGCGACGTACGTAGACCGTTTGTAATTTTTTTTTTTTTTTTTTTTTTTACACTGGCACACCTTCGTTTGAGTTTGAGTTTGGGTTATACGGCGCGTCGGCACGATAGCGGCCATTTTGCGCCCTCCACTGTCTATTTGGGTACACGTTCTTTATTTATGTTTCATATTCAGAGCTTTTGTGTTTAACAATAGAATTAAATACATTCATGTAATTTTATCACATCGATATAGTTCTCAAAAGTTGTTCTGCATGGCTCTGAAACAAAGTTTTGTAAATGGATATAAACGTTTTTAGATCAAGTTGTAGATCTTGGCCTCTCTCAGAAAGGACAGGATGCATTAGTCATTAGTGGACCCTGTCAGAAAAATAATTCTTTCATGGACCCGCAGGCAAAGTGCTTTCTCCGGATGCGCGCCAAATCCGCACCCTCTGATTCGATGACGGTGATGTTGATGATGAGGAGGTGGACTAAGTATGAGAGTGTCACTAACTAAGGTATGACGATGAAGATGATGGCCGGCAAAGGGATGAAAAAGATCACACCAGCAAACAGTTACATGATATAGGCTGGGCTAAAAGTAGGGTTACAGTTTTAGATATAAACTATAGTGTTCACTGTAACCCTACTTTTGGCCCACACTGTATATATATAAAGCCAGCATGGAGGTGGGGAGTGGATGTGTAGAGGGGGGGGGTGTAAAACGTGTTCTGGACGGTTCCATGAGACTAAGGTACGGGGGGACACACACACACACACACACACTGGAAGGACCTCGCATTGCGACTCATGAGAGACTTAAACACAATGGCGGACAGGTACCACCACACAACTGAGTTAAAATATTACAAAATCAAAGAAAAATAAAGACTGTGTAATATTACAAGTTTGAGTTTGACGACGCGTCAGCACGATAACGGCCATTTTGCGCCTCTCACAGTTTTTTCACTATCTCTCATTGGGCTAGAGTTCAGCCCTCTCAGTTGTCTATGGGTAAGATCAGATAAAAGTGAAGTTAAAGATCTAACGGGAAAGTGTATAGACCCTTTCAACTTCCGCGTTACGGTTGTTTGCGGGGAGCCGCACGGCTTCGAAAAGCACCGTGTAGGGCAAAAACTTCAACTTGCCTTGATGATGGCATCTTAATATGTGCACATTCAAAGCAAAGATGCATTTGTATGCCAGAACCAGCACGTAACGGGTTTGTACAGTTGGGTGCCCAACAAGAGGATGGCATCGTTCGACCGTTGTCCACTGCTTCCGCCCTACAAGTGGGGCACGCCGCCATTTTGTTTGCAAATCACGTGATATGGAGGACGGTAGATGAAAAGGGTCTATACTACAAATCCCCGCGTTAGGAATGAAAAGAGAGAGACTTGCAATAAATCACAGAAGAACTGGGGTTGCTAAAAAGTAGATAAATGTTGCTTTAAAAGTTCACATTTACTTTTTTTGGTCATAGTTGGAATAATCATATCCAAACGTAACGAGAACTGAAAAATCTTAGCATTATTGCTTTGGCACTGTTAATATTAATATAAAATTTCAAACACTGCCCTGAGTCGCATTGGAGAGTCCCGCCCACGTACGTCCAGAAAATCAAAAGAAAAAAAAAGTCCAGTGGAATCTCACCCTTAAAGGTCAACAACCTCTGGTCGGCTGCATCTGTCGAATCTAGGTCAAGGTCAGATGAAGCAGAGGAAGGAAGTGGAGAAGAAGAAAGGAGTGTGGAGGAAGAGGTACAGGATGATGAGCAGGCCGAAGAGTGAGGCAGGAGACGGACAAGGGGAGATAAAACATGCAGATATCAGAGGTTAGTCGAAACAAGAGTCATGGTTCGTGAAAAAAATCAATACAGCTTGTAAGTCATTTCCAGATCTGGCAGAAAACCAAAATTATTTACAAATCACACACCACATAGTTAAAATAAACACTTCAAATTAATTAATTAATAATTGATTAATTGAGAAAAAAAAAGACAAAGCTATATCAAGAGCGAGAGGTTCTAAGCAGAATTCCCTGCAGCTGTGCTTTCGTGTATAGGGGAAACAGAGACGGCCACTGATACGTCACAAACCCTTTCAGTGGTGAAGCAGAATGCTGAAGGTACCGGGTTCGATTCCCGGTCAGAGCAGGCATGTTGGATTTTTTTTTTTTTTCAGGGGGAAAAATCCCTGGTCCTAATCCTATGGAAGATAGGCTCGAGCACCTAGTCTTCTCGGATAAGGACGAAAAACTCGAATTGCCCGTGTGCGCTTTGCGCACATCAAAGATGCCTTGGCATTTCAAAGACGAGAAGAGCAGGCCGAACAGGCCGCTGCCCGGGCAAAATTATTAAAAAAAAACAATTCATCCCTATCACAAAAACACTGAAATAAAAACAAGAGAAATGAAAACAAGAAAAGTGAAGTGTAAATGCCAAGGGTACGGAATCTCCTATAATAATTTCACCTTTAGCCCTGTTTTGTAAAATCCACCCACATTTACCATTATTGTGGACCAGTGACGATATACGCAGACGCCATGACGACAAATATCTAATGTATGCTGAAAAGCCATTCCCGTACACATGGAAACACTCTCTGTTTTCACTACTTGAGGGATTTTGCCGTTTCCCTTTCTGTACACATGAAAAATACAGCTTGAAAACTCCATCAACTTGCAAAAGCCAAAGAAAATAGCGAGCTGTTGAGTCTCAAATTTCATGCAAATGGAAATTCCCCATCTCTGAGAGTCAGACAGTGCTCACGCCTGACACGGGACAATTTGTCCACGGGGAAATTACTTACTTTGGAAATTATCAAGGGATTTGAGTCAGGGTTTGTGTTTAACGGCGTGCCGGCACGATATAACGGGCGCGTTGCACCTTCTACAGTCTATTTGGGCACTTTATTCATTATTCAGAGCTTCAGCAAATTGAAATTTATTACCTGGGTAAAAATTCTCAAAAATTATTTTGCATATCTCTCTGAAGGGGTTAAATATTTCTTTTTTTCAAAAAGAAAGAAAGAAAAGAAAAAGGAAAAAGACCCAAAAAAACCCACAAAAAAAACAGCGAGACAACAGAATAACCGGAATTTTGGACGTGCGAGAGACAAGCAGTGGAGTCCGGCACATTTTCTTGTGAGCTTGAAACACACGATTACTGACGGCAGTGGCGGACCTACAATTTGGGACTCTGAAGCTTGAACTGTTGTGGGGGGGGGGGGGGGGGAGCCGCTTTGCAATCAGCAACAATAGGGCGGCCTCCAAAATTCACTCATTAAAAAAAGTTTCTTCAAGGAGCCTTCAGGATTGGGGGCCTCGACGCTTCAGCTTTCCTAGAAGATCCGCCACTGCCTGAACTGCAAACATGTCAGCTTTTCCAAAAAGTGTTCGGGAATTGTCCATGCCCAGCAAAGGGGACAAAAACGCCAAAAAACCTTCCGACAATCCGAGCCAAGGGGCAGGTAACTGTCTCAAGAGCGACAACACTGTGTGAAAACTTGGCATTAAACGAAAACTGTTTTTGAGAGGGGAAGTGAAAACAGGAAAAAGGGAAACCTCTTCCCCCTCTCCACCCAACAGCCACACTCCCACCCTTTGTAGTGAAAGTTGGGTGTTTGTTTGTTTGTTTGATCCTTTGTTTTCTCGTTTCCAAACTACAAGTTTTAGCTAACTTTCTATCAAGCTGAAGGAATTTTGGTTGAATTTAATCAGTAGAAAAGTTGGAGTTTGGGTTTAACAAAGCGTCGGCACGATAACGGCCACTTTGCGCCTCTCACTGTTTTTCCGTTATCTCTCTTTGGACTAGCTTTCAGCCCCCAGATGCCTATAGGTAATCTTCTTCTTCTTCTTCTTCATGTGTCAGGTCTGGAGCAGACATCATCAGCTCGGTGTTACTAATCGACTTTCTGGTGGCATAGTTGTTGAGGCTGTCAATGTATGTAGTTCTTTGTCGTCCCCTGCTTCTCCACCTCTTTATTTTACCGCATAGCATTTGTTTCTCGATTCCATTCTTCCTACATATAGCTAATATCAAATAAAAAATGAGGTTAAAAATGTAACAGGAAAAGGCCCGTACTGTAAAGTATGTCTATATAAATTTCGTAAATATTATAAAAGTCTGTTAAATCAACTTTTAGAGTTCAAACTCTTTCAGAAGTGAGTTTTAGCTAAATTTCTCTCAAGCTGATGGCCTTGGGGTCCTTTGTTTCTCGGGGGCCTCAGCCTAGTGCTGTTGTGGTTGAATTTAATCAGTGGGAGCGAAAACTCAGCTTGTGAAGATCTAGACATGGTATAACATTAGAAGTACTGTACAAACCAAAAGTTATACATGGTCACGTATTGCCAGGAAAAGGTGTCCTCTGTTTAGAGTTGCTACCTCATCACGTTCAGACATGATCCAGATTTGGGAAAACGAGGGTTTAGCGGTTAATTTAGCAAACGGAATGTCCAACTGTTCAACCATGCAAAGGGCGACAACTCAGAATACTCTAAAGGTGACCACTCATGCTCAGAGTACCCAAAGGACACTCACCGTACTCTAACAGCGACCACTCAGAGTACTCTAAGGATAACTACTCATGTTGTGCTCTAAAGACGACCACTCTAGGGGCGACCACTCACACTACTCTGAGAGCAACCACTCATAGTACTCTAATGGCGACCATTTACAGTACTCTAAGGGCGACCACTCTTGGCACTCTAAGGGCAACTACTCAAAGAGCTCTAGGAGCGACCCCTTAGAGTACTCTAAGGACGACCACTCATAGTACTCTGCAACGAATTGATCACCAACTGAATTTTGAATGAAGAATCAGACGGCAATCTTAGAAAATCAGAAAATCGGGACCGAAGAGCAATAACTCATGCCAGAAGTCAGTAAATTTGCAAACTTTAGCAACTCGATTCAGTCTGGAGAATCAGAAAGCAATTTCAGTACAAGAGGACAAAAATCCACAAGGCACTGTTAGTGTCGACATAGAATGAGCGACAACTCATGCCAGAGGGGAGATGACTTCATGCCAGGGGCAGTAACTTTGAAGAGTTCATCCCCTGAATTCAGACCGAAGAATCAGAAAGCAATCTCAGAACAAAAAGGAAAAACAAAAAAAAATTCACAAGGCACAGAAAGAGCGAAAACTCATGCCAGATGGGAGATAACTTCATGCCAAGGGCAGTAACTACCTTGCCACACTTCGCTGTCCTCGGGCCGAATCGCTTGTATCCCTTGCTCTGTACAGCATATTGGTCATGATAAGCTTTGATTAAACCAAATGGTTATGGAAACTGAACATGAATGCCCTACAATAAAAACGCAATGTCAAAGCTAAAATACTTGCCTCATCTATTGATGGGAAACTACTGGTTTCTTTCATTCTGGGATTTATTTATTTTTTTTTGCCTTCTGATAATTTGTCACCAAGTTTGGCTTTAGTGTGGCTGAAAAGTAGCCACTTAATTAAACTTGCGTGGGCTCCTTCTAAAGACTAGGAACAGCTAGGCTCTTGTGTGTGAACATGTTTTCTAAGTGTGTTTTTCCTTTTTGGCAGATAGATTCTTAAGTGTCCGACCCCCCCCCCACACACACACACCCCTTTTTTTGTTCTATAGATTCTTAACTTTAGTGTGTGAATAGATTTTCAATTATTTTTTTTTACAAATAATTTGGGGGGGGGGGGAGGGGGGCGCTCTGATGGTGTTCCGCTTATGTCAAATGCAATCAGTTCATTAAGCATTTCTGAAAGAGAAAAAAAGGGCGGGGGGGGGGGGGGGGGGGGGCAAGACGTCTGTGACCGTCACCCTAAATGCTCTCAGATTTGGCTCATGCCACTGGCTTCGCTTTCAGAAAAGATTATCAATGTCAATTTACTTCGAAAAATGTTGCCTTTTCTCACTTACGATGGTTTTGTGTGCCCCTACGATTAGTGGAAATGTAAGAGAATATGGGCACAGAATTCTCAAAGACAGAGAGACAGGACTATAATACTATACATTTTACACACACCATACAGACAGACAAGAGTGCGGCATGCGTGCAAGCAGCAAATGCCATCATAACAGTTCACATGACGGTGCGCACTGTGTCACACGTGCCCGAATATTAATGTCACTAGTGACACATAGGCTGACTGTACACATTGTGTACACCTGACCATATACAACTGTCACTCGTGACAGTCGATCAGAGACTTACAGGTTGACTGTGTCACACTGTGTCTATATACGTATTAATATCACTCGTGACAATCGACTAGTGACACACGCAAAGTGACGATATACGCCGTGCCACATGTGTCCTCATAACATCAGTCGCGACAGTCAACTGATGACACATGCAGCCTGGCAAGATACACTATGCCCATGTGCTAATGTCAGTGGTGACATATAACATAATGACAAATGTTGACATCAGGAGGGCATGAGTTGTTTTTTGGGGTTTTTTTTTTTTCCTGAAGGTTTTAAAAAAAAATAAACTACTCCAAACAGTGGGGAAAAAAGAGCAACAAAGCAAAGCAAAATAACAGAATCAGTAAATTAAAAGTCTCACCCCCTCCACCCAACTTTAACCCTTATCCAAAAAACAAAAAAAAAACGACAACAACAACAAATCAGTGATTACCACCTTTAAAACATCTGAGAGAATGAAGTAAAATTACAGCCTGGTATATAAAGAAATATTGAATAAAATCGCAGGAATTTTTGGAGAATATTCACCAATATTTATCCGCACCCCTGTTTGAACTAAGCCCTGACCCAAACTCCAGTGAGACTCACCCAAGAATTCCTTGCCGGCCTGGGAGACATTTTTCTTGGAAGAACTCTCAAAGTCCACCGTCTCCCCTATAGACTTCATCAGTTTGGCCACTTCGCGTCTCAGTTTGTCGTTTTCATTCTGCAGGTCTTGCATCTGGGGAAGGCAGAGGTCATCACAGGTCAGAGGTTAAACTAGCGGCTGTGGGGGTCACAGCAAGGTTAGTTTTCTGTTTTCTGAACTGCTCTGACTCTGAAGGCATCAGAATTTATTTATTTATTATTTTTTTAAAGAGGTCATGGCAGGTCAAAGATTCAACTTGGAGAGTGTGAAAGTCATGGAAAAAACACAAAAACTAAAATTAAAAATAAAGGTGGGTGGGGGGGGGGGGTGGTGGGGGGCTCACAAAATGACTGTCTCTAAAATACATTTTGAAGGCACATTACAGACGAAGTTTTTCTGTAGTATCTCTGTTGCTACTTCTACTACTGCAAATGCAACTGTTACTACCATTGCTACCACCACTACTAGTACCACTACTACTACTACTACAGCTCCCCTAGAAGGTCTACATAACACCCTCTTAAAATCCTATACCTGCGGACCAAACCACCACTACAACTACTACTACCACTAATACTACAACCGAAAGTCTACACAACATCCTATTAACATCCTATATCTACGGGCCAAACCATCACCATCACCATCACCACCACTACTACATGTACTACTTCATCATTTTAACTACTTCAGTCCCACTGCCGTCACCTCCATGACTGTGGATTGTCACAGGGGTACCCAGCACTTTAATAAAAAACAACCTTTTCACATATTATCAAAGTTTCTTAGGCTTATACAATGTAAATTATTGTTCATGGCGATGCGTACAATGGATTTTTTTAAAATCTGAAAAATTAGTTTTTATTCCAAGTGGCTAGTAAATGCCATAATTGAGTCATATTATTATTATAAAATTAATACTGTTATAATCATACGATAAAATAAGATATAAATTTGTTATCCTCTTGCCAGGAAATCTGTTGTCACAGCATCAGTAACAGCATAACAGTAAATACAATATCTATGACCTACAGGTCTTTAACGCATACCGCACACACGCGCATTGCTCGCACAACATTACCAACATTATTATTATTATTATTATTATTATTATCATAATTATTAAAAATTATCACTATGAAATAATGTATTATGGTGTGCCGATGATAAAAAAAAATGTATTAAAATTAGATATGTGTCGTTGTGACGTCTGCGTATATCGTCACTGGTCCACGATAGTGGCATACGTCAGACTTATACCAAAAGGCAACTGACGGTTCACTGCATTCCTGAGCGTGCGGGCCATCTGATAATGTTCCAGTAAAAGTGAAATGCGCCAATAAGAAAATATAATCAGAATGACGCTTAGTGAAAAGGCTTTTTATACTGGTGGGCCTAAATTGTGGAACACCATCAGCGATGACACCAGGAAAAGTGAAAACATCGTCACATTTAAAAATAGGCTCAAAACTGAATTCTTTAAGACTGTTTTATTTGAAACTGAATGATGTCCTTTTCTGGTCTCACAGGTTTGAGGATGAGAGTAGATCAAGCGTTTGAGCTCTATACAAGTTAATTAATAAATGACATTACATATTATATTACATTACATAATGACACAAGTCACCAAATGACAGGAAAAGAAACAAGTTTTTTTCTTCACATCTCAAAAGTGTCCAAAAAAAAAATGACTAATGCCATTAGCGAAGTGCCGTGGTGTTATGACAATCTATGTTTTAATCATGCTGTGGATTTTTCTTTTTTTAGTTTCAGGACCTTCGGGGGTCCATAGACAAACAGACAGACCACATCCTCAAGCTGAAAAGTTTTTCTAAAGATCTCAAAAGTATTAAACATGACTTATGCCATTATCTTAGAGCAATGACGATTTTTGAGGCGCTCTAGGGAAAAGGTTCAAATTGCGATTTTTTTTTTTTCAAAATTGAGTTAAGGGTATACTGTGAAGGTCCTGAGAAGAACGCACGGTTGCTTCGTGTAAAAATGTTGAAAATTGACCAAGTTAGGGCTATTTCAAGGTGGCAAGGTAGTAAAAGTGACTTTTGAGAAAAAACGCGCGTAAGTTCTATGTAAATTTAAAAAGATCAGTCGATTCAATCAGAAAAAAATGAAAATTAAAAAAAAAACGTACTCATAGGCGGAATTAATTAAAATCCTCTTGCCCAGGCACTTAGAAATGACTGAGCAATCTATATATGCCGAAAACTGACATAGGACCAGGAAGTCCCTATCCACCTATTGTTGATTCTATCTCGAAAGCGGCGAGTGCGACATGCGGATCATTTCCTTCGAGCCTCTCACATAAGTGCCTAAATTGTAGTAGCTGCAGAAGTAGCAGTAACAGTATCGATACTCATAGTAGTGGTCATAATTAATATAGGTTGCAGTAGTAGCAATATCGACACTGATGGTAGTTGTCATAATTAATATAGGTTGCAGTAGTAACAGTATCGATACTGATGGTAGTTGTCATAATTAATATAGGTTGCAGTAGTAGCAGTATCAAGACTATTGGTAGTTGTCATAAACATAAAGTTTGCAGTAGTAGCAGTCTTGATACTGGTGATGGTTGTCATAATTAATATAGGTTGCAGTAGTAGCAGCATCGATACTGATGGTAGTTGTCATAAACATAAAGGTTGCAGTAGTAGCAGTATTGATACTCGTGAAAGGTGCCAAAATAATAATATACAGCTTCTCTGTAAACCTGACGTTTTAAGACTGTTGTTAGGGGAGCGTAGCCTAATTACAAAGCCAAATAGAGAAAATACTGACATGTGTTCACTGCTCAGCTAAGTTTTCTATGAAAAATACTACGCTCCCGTAACAAAAGCTTCAAAGGCAAGTTTTAACGAGACTCCTGGCTAGCAAACCCTATGTCAGTCCCAGGCGTAGGACTCGTGTCAAGTTTGCTCCTAGGAATCACATCGTTCCTACGTAGATCTGCTGGTTAAAATATCGTGTCGATGTCGTCTGAAGTAGGGAAACCACTGCACACGGTATTCCAACCAATCCTACGGAAATTTACGTCGGACTGACGTAGGGTTGCTGGCTAGGACGGTACCTAAGACTAGGAACACCAAAGATACTAGAAACGATAAGATGAGACACTCCCTTTTCCGCACCACTAAAAAAAAGTGCACACAATTTTCGCGCTGATAGGGGGCGGGGCCCCATGGCACATAGCATCAAAAGAATGCTTGATATAACGATAAATTTATGATGTAAAATTTTGATGGTGCTGCTGAGATCCAAAAAAAAAAGCCAGAGTTTTCCCACAGCGATTGAGGTTATAATTCCACAATAAGTGACGTCAATCAAGGCCAGTATCGACAGCTGAACCGTGAACAAAATTCAATATTTTCCCCATTTGGCATTGCAAAATACGGCACTTTCATGTCTTCCGCGCGTTTGCCGCTAGGTGGCGGTGCCATATCCGTGCACGCTAAAAGCACTAGCTGTCTTATCTTATCAATTCTAGTATCTTGATGAACATGTCTGAAGACTGGAAAGTGACGTAATGTTAAGTTAACCCATGCAGTGACGTAACGATATATATAACAGTTTTGAAGTTTAAACAGAAATGTTTTTTGCCTCATCCAAGAATAACAAAGAGTACCAAAAATTCGAAATGCTATTCCGCAAAGTGGGAAATATGTTGATAAGCCGGTAGGTGAGTCGGATAAGCTATAAGCCGCAATAATGATCAGAAATCCTGTTCATGTAAGTTTGCACGTAAGCATACATTCAGTTGAAACAATGACAAGCAATATAAGTCATAAGCTATAGAACTGACAAGAAAAAAGCCATAAGCCAAATCAATGTTTAGCAATACGCCATGCATAAGCTGCAGTACTGACATGGAAAAAGCCATAATCCGCATCGGCGGTTAGCAGTAAAACAACAACACAAATTATCAGATTTAGGTTTGCTAATAAACAAATTAAACTGAACCAGTGACAAGCAATAGGACATAAGCTGCAATTTTGATAAGGGAAAAGCTGTAAGCCACTTCGATGACCAGCAATAAGCCATAGTCTGCAATATTACCCAGACTATGGCTTATTTGCTTATCAGTCACTAGCAACATTAATAAGGGAAAAAGCTATAAGCCATAATCGTGATCAGCAATAAGCTATATAATCTGCAATAGTACCTAGACTATGGCTTACGTGCTAAGCAATCACTTTTCATGTGTTCACAAATGAATTATTCATAACACTCAATCGAAATGAAACAATGCCAGTGCTAAACAAAGCCATCTCACATAAAACTACGCTAGCTAGTTACAGGTTAACAACACAAGCATGTTAGTGAGGCAAAAACATCTAGACCAGTGGTTCTCAACCTTCTCCGTGCAATCGTCTCCTCATTAAAGCTGGGTTTCCATGTGTGCGGAAACGGAAACGTCAAAAATGTTTGGCTTCCGTTTCAGTACACAGGAAAACCCAGTTTTAGGCTCAAAATTTTCTGTCATTTCCAGTTTGAGTTTGAGTTAAACGGCGCGTGAGCACGAGAACGGCCACTTTGCACCTCTCACGGTTTTTTCTTGTCTCTCTTATGGCGAACTGTCAGCTCATGGGTAAGATCAGATAAAAGTGAAGTTAAAGACCTAACGAGAAAAGGCCTGTACTGTAAACTATGTTTATATGAGTTTTGTAAATATGACAAAAAGTCTGTTAAATCAACCTGTAGAGTTCGACCTCTTTCGGAAATGACAACATGCGCTGCAGGTGCAAGTCACAAATTAACTCTTTCATGAATCCGCAGGCGTAATGAGAACCACTGATTTAGACAAAGACAAAAAGGGTTAGCAATGCCAATGGTAGGTTATCAGGGATATAAATAGCCTTACAGTAAAAAGAAGAACATCCAAAACACTAACTATGCCTGGGGGTAACTGTTGTGTAACATGGCTGCAGTGGACCAGATCAACATTCACTGGAACAATGATACCTGGAATACTAAGCTATGACCTAACAGTTGTAAGCTATGGCCTGAAAGTTTTAAGTAATGACTTAGTTGTAAGCTTGGCCTGACAGTTGTAAGTTATGGCTGGCGAGTTGTAAGCTGTGGCTTGAAAGTTGTAAGTTATGGCTTGAGAGTTGTAAGCTATGACCCAATAGTTCAGTTGTAAGTTTTAGTTTGAGAGTTGTAAGCTATGGCCGAATAGTTAAGTATTGGCCTGAGAGTTGCAAGCTATGGCCTAACAACAGTTGTAAGTTTTGGCTTGAGAGTTATAAGCTAGCTCTGACAGCTGTAAAATATGGTTTGAGAGTTGTAAGTGGCTTGGAATCTGGCAGATGTAAGCTGGGACTTGAAACTTAATGCGTTAGAACCTGATAAGTGTACAGTTGTAAGCTGGAATTTGACAGCTGTGCTCTCCAAGCTACCCCAGAAGACAATAGATCTATAGCAATGTAAAATCTGTAACATTTGGCCACCTTCAAACTCTCGAAAGCGTCCTCTGTCCAAGACCCCAGTCTCTCTGAGCGGTCGTCCTCCCTCTGGTCCAGCTCCCGGGTCAGTTTCTTCTTGACCGCCTCCAGTTCCTTGACCCGTTTCTGGAGTTTGATGACAATGGCCACATCTTCTGTGTTGACCAGTTCTTGCTGTGTTAGGGGGAGAGAGGTGGACGGGAGGGAGGAGGGGGTGGTTGGGATGTGGGAGGAGATGTGTGTGTGTGTGTGTGTGTGTGTGTGTGTGTGGATGATATTATAAGGAAGCACGGGAAAGGGCGGAGGAGGACAAATGTCAAAGATGGAAGGGTAAGGAATTGTGTCTTTGTTAAATGTAATGGCACTATCGATTCAAAAAAATTAAGCCGAGTTCTGAGTCGTGTTATTGGAAATAGAAACGGTAAAATTCCATCAAGCAGTAAAAAGAAAATATGTTTCCACGTGTGCGGAAATGCCGTACAGACACATTCTTTCTATTTCACTACTTGAACAGTTTTTAACATTTCCGTTTCCGTTTACACGAGAACCCAGCTTAAGCTTGAACAAACTAACGGGATAAATACTACATAAACCATGGTAAGAAAAAGTACAAACGAAGTCAGCACCCCCGGTACAGCTTTACTCCATCTCCACATCAGGGCATTTTGACAAAATCGCTGGTAAAAATTGGTAGTCAATCTTCAGGTCAGTATTTCTCAACCTTTTTTGTCCTACGCCACACTTCAATTAAAAAAACAACACGCGCGCCTCGCCATGATTGGACAAAGCTAGTATACGGTGTGTATACAAAAAAGATATTTAAATATTTATTTATTCAGTATGTATACATTCAGGGCTGGATTAACCATTAGGCCAGATAAGCACGTGCTTAGGGCATCAAGGGAAGGGGGGAGAGGGCAGGGGCACCACATAAATTTTTCACTGCCAGATTTACCAAGAACCATGTGGTGCAATACTGCAAGTGGTGCAGCTGAACCAGGGACCACAAAAAGGATCCCCACAATAATTTTTTAAAAACTGAAATATTTGCTGGTGTATAAGACTCGATGTTTGTTTGTTTCTTTCTTTTTTGTTATTTTGAATGACACACACAGTCTGTGGGGGCACCAAAATCTTTCAAGTGCTTAAGGCCACTGGAGGTCTTAATCCTGCCCTGTGTACATTCAAAATGAGTTTTAACCCTTTCAGAACAGACACAGAGTTGTTGTGAGTTCTTTATTATCCCCAATCAGTTTTAAACATCAGTTCTGCTTTAGTCACTTTGAAGGACAATTCAGTATCAGGATTTAGATTCCAATTTACTAGTTGAACAACTTGAAATTACCAGACCGAGATACCAACAGGACCTCAGTAAAGCCAGCGTTCACGGCCTTGGTACTCTAAGGGTTAATTAAACCTTATTTCAAGTTTCTTACTTCAATGGGAGCCTTGCCCTTGATGCTGACTGCAAATTTGTTTGACTCAAGTCATGCATCTGTCACGTTTGATATTTTAACCCAAGCTAAACAAGGAAACTACCAACACGATATAAAAAAACCAACAGTTTATCTATACAGTTAAGTTTAAACACACTTTGAAATTAACATTTCTATGAAAAATCCACGTGCCACATTCTGAAATCCCACGCACCACCAAAATATTGCCAAGTCCTACCTTCAGAAATATTCTTTTACAGTACTGACGGCAACCTTTGAACCCCATAAAATCTACTCCTAGAGATAAAGTACCACAGACACATCCTCCACAACACTACTGTAAGAATCGCAAAAAACGATTTGTTAGGCTATCGCACGGACTTATCTCATTTTTCTTTTCGTAAAAACTAGTTGGCCCGCTGACTCGGGGAGAACACAGATGCAATTTTTAAATTGAGTTTCGATCGCCAATGTGTAACTTGAGACGCAGAACAAAATTTCCTGTCATACCTTTTAATTCTACTCACAGAAAATGCGGTTTCGTTTTTTCCTTATTTCGCCGGCTCAAAATATGGGAACGTTTTCTTCTGTTCAACTCAGTTGTGGCTCAAAATCAACGAGTGTTACAAATATAGCGAACTTCAAGATCTTTTCAAATATGCCCACTATACCTTCACGTCTTTCACTGCATATTTTGTAGAATTTAAGGCTCAGCGGTTAAAAAGCCTTTCGTGATTTCATTGGGGGCTTTACTTCCTTTATAAGATAAAGTGGAGATAGAATAAATACGTACTGGGGTGAAGACAATTTTGTAGAACATGTCTAAATATAATCATGCAACCTCTTGAGAAAAACCAAAGATCCTAGATACAATAATATGAGACAGCTAGAACATTTAGCGTGCACAGGTTTCGCACCGCCACTTATCGGTGTAGAGAACCAAGTAGAGAAAATATTGAACTTTGTTCACTGTTCAGCTTTCGCTGCAGGCATTGATTGACGCCACTTATTTTGATATTATAACTTCAATCGCTGCGGGGAAATTGGTTTTTTTTTGTTTTTTTTTGTCGCAGTGGCACTGTAAGAAATCCGCATCATTAATTTATCATTATATCAAATATTCGTTTCATGCTGTGCCATGTCTCATCTTATTACATCTATTAGCTTTGGTACAAGCTACAAACACACACGAAATGTCAACCAGTACTTCCATGTATAAAGAGAGAAACACAATTTGCGGTTTGCCATTTCAAACCATCCAGACTTTCCAGCCAGTAACCCTACAGAATCTGCCGCAACAGATTGACATCGAGTTTTCATATTATATATGCATGACATCGTTCCCAGGCGCCGACGTCAGTTCAATGTAGGGAACTCACCATTGTGACAATCCTACCAAATCTGCATTGGACTAAGGTAGGGTTGCTGGCTGGATCCATTTCTCTCTGAAGTTTTTTCTTTTTTTTTTCACATGATTTCATAAAAGACTGAGAGAATGAGAAAAAAAAAACAATAGAATATATCTACACATTTATCATTTTCTCAAGCAAAACATTTGAAAAACTGAAAGGGTTTGAGTTTGGGTTTAACGGCGCATTGGCACAATAACGGCCACTTCGCGTTTCTTACGGTTTCTTCATTATCTGACTTTGAGCTAGCTTTTAGCGCTCAAATGTCTATAGATAAGATCAGATAAAAATCTAACAGGAAAAGCCCTGCACTGTAAAGCAGGTCTAAATGAATTGTGTAAATATGACAAAAGTCTGTTAATTCAACTTGTGGAGTTCAACCTCTTTCAGAAATGACAAGATGCTGAACTGAAAGGGTTCACCGAAATTCTGATCTCACGGCTTCATGAAGAGCATGGGTTTCTAGTATGCATTTTTACACTCTGACAATGTAAATTTAAAATAAAAAGTGATCCATTTGGCATACTGCAACAGAAAAACCTGGCTACTTAACTTATTCTGACTGGTCTCTAAACCGCTTTTGGTTGGTCAAATCTGGCCAAACCAGGTGATAATGGTGGTGCCGGATTTAGAGATGGGCTTCATGGGCTCCAATTAGTTGTCTGGTGACATCACAACATTTGAGTTTCACCAAACCCCAACTAGTTGGCTGGGTGCTGGCTGCACTCAAAGTGGTGATGTCACCATCCATTTGGCTGATTAAAAAATTGGCTAGCTCGTGCCCCTGCCAATAGACAACAAAAACACTCGTTTCTTGCTCTAGTTTCCAATTTGTTAACTGCACTCAAATGAAATTTTTAAAAAGTAACTGCAAGCTGAGACACCATCTGAACTAAGTATACTACTACAAAAATGTTCCAAAAATGCTGAGATTTACAGTAAAACTGCTGTGTGCAGGTTGATTTTACAATAAAATATCATTGCCACAATGCAGTCATGCCATGCTCTGTCCAGGCTGGCTACGTTCTTCATGCAAGATACATGTGAACATCAAAATCAACATAAACATGCATTCACTCTGTGAATCATATACTCCATCTATTTGTGCTCCTGCACAGCTGCGCATTCGCTGTATTGGTGCCGCACACATTAGAATGTTGCACAGAAGTTTGAATATCATGTATTCAAACATTTTGCTCAAGGCATCAAAAATTCTTCTCTGTGGTTTGGAAATATTTAGAGGGAATGTTGCTGATGTCTTTTCGTCGATTCTGAGCTGTGACCTCTCATAAATGTGACTTGGACTCACCTTGAGAGCATCAAAAGCTGAATCGGTAATCATTGAGCCGCGGGACGAATCTTCCTCCATCGATTCTAACTTCTCTCTCAGCTGTTTCTTCTCTCTCTCCAAGTCCTTCACTTTGTTCTGAAGCTTCAAGACAAGGCCGACGTCCATCTCTCCACCACCGGTGGTCTGACGGGTCAAAACATTACATATCATTGGATAAACACATTCATTTTTAAAGAGTTATTTCAAATAATAAATGTTATGGGTCTAATTAAAAAACCTTGATAATTATCCTATTTCGGGGGATTTTTTCTTGAAATTCCGGATATTCCTCAATGACATCATTGTTCATTTTCCCATAGTCTTAAAATGTTAAAATACCCATGTGCACACTCATCAATGCACACGCATTTTTACTATTCCTGCTCGTACATCCGAGGGTCTCACACACATCATACTTTTAAGACGATTTTATTGTAGAATTTTCTTGTCATCCCCTTGGTCATAGGTCCTGGCTCTCAGATACACTAAACTTCTATGGAGAATTTTAACGCTCACCCTGCGCGCAACCCGTAAAGCCCGCTGCACGGTCAGTGACCTTACTCACGGAGAATCTTATCTGGGGTCACTGACCCGTGCCGCTATACGATGACCACATACGCTGTCCACGTGGTTCGGTTTTTATTGATCAGTATGAAACATTCGCTGCTATGCCTTATCACGCTTGATAATGAATTAACCAGCAAAACCTTAGTCTGTCAATCTCTAACCAATGATCTGACTTATGATTCCAAACTGACAGCTGTAGTTTTCGTGAGAATGAAGCATGATAACTAGCCACGCCCTCCAAAGCCCTACACAAATGGTTTCATCCTGATTGACACATACTAATAAACCAATGCGGGCATTTGGGGCAAAGATTATTTCAGAGCTTGTTTCTGATTGGTTCTTAGATAGAGACAACTCCAGATGGTGGTCAGCTTGTGAGAAAATGAGGTAATAATTATTGCAAATTTGTTGAGCAATAGTTCGCATGTCGATGTTACATCTTTTGAAAGTGTGGGGAGAGCCTTTGAAAGCTTAGTCTTTGTGATTCTGACCAGTGGTTCTCTGGTTAACATGTCCATGTCACAATGCCTTTGATTTAGAAGAGATACAGTGAACAATAACACGGTGGTTACGTTTCAAAAAGGTCAGTGATCTGATGCGTAAAAGTACGGCTTGCGCGTGGCGCAGTCAGCTTGACCTTGCCGACTTTTGCCACCCATGCGGCGTGAGCGCTTGCAAAACATGGGCAGCAAATGCCGCCCTGCACAGGGTGAGGGTTAATGTCACATTCTTCGTCATAAGTCCTAGGTCTCAGATACACCACACCCCTAAAGGGAATTTTATTGTCATATCCTTAGTCGTAGTCCCTTGTTTACGCGGATGGTCGGAAATCTGACCAGCTTAGGATCCATCCTGTCTACCCCTGCCATAATAATCAACTACAATGCAACCAGCAGGCATTTTAACCGCTAAGACATATCTCGAAGTTACATTCATCCGCTGATCCACCGACCATCTTTAGTGGTGGAAGATCAAACAAACACACTCTGTGACATTATGCGCATTCTAGCTATACAAATGTACAGCACCACAATGTACTCCGTTACTTGAAGGTGAGGATACCTACATTTGCTGCAGTGCTCTCCCCTTCTGCCGGAGGTTCAGGGGCCGGAGCGCTGCCCAGTTTTTTGGTCTCATGCTTTCTGGCCGCTGTGTCATAGCCTTGGTCCTGTGACAGGAAGGGGTGGAAGAGTAAAAAAAACTAGAACATGTTGTTCAATTACATGGACAAGAAGAAAGAAAGAAAGGAAGGAAGAAATGAAAGAAAAAGACAAAAAAAGACAGTAAAAGAAAGAAAGATAGACAGACAGACAGACAGACAGAAAAGAAAGAAAGAAAGAATGAAAAGAAAGACGAAAGAAAGAAAGGAAGGAAGAAATGAAAGAAAGAGACAAAAAAGACAGTAAAAGAAAGAAAGACAGACAGACAGACAGACAGACAGACAGACAGATAGATAGATAGATAGATAGATAGATAGATAGATAGATAGATGGATGGATGGATAGATAGATACAAAAGAAAGAAAGAAAGATAAGAAAGAACAAAGAAACAAAAAAGACAGTAAAAGAAAGAAAGAAAAGAATGCAAGGAAAGAACAAAGAAACAAAAAAGAAAGAGAAAGAAAGGAAGAAAAAAAGAAAGAAAGACAAGAAAAAAGAAAGAAACAAACAAACACACAAAGAAAGATAGCTAGAAAGAAAAGAAAGAAAAGAAAGAAAAATAAAACAAGAAAGAAAGACATAAAGAGAAAGAAAGCAAGATAGAAAGAAGGAGAGACAGAAAGATAGATAGAATGAAAAAGAGAGAAAATAGAAAGAAAGATAGAAGACAAGAAAATAGAAAGACAGAAAGAAAGAGAGAAAAGCAGAATAAAAAGAATGAAAGAAAGAAAATCAAGGAAGATAAAAAGAAGAAAGAAGAAAGTGAACATCTTGGATAACAAGACTTCAGAGTGACAGAAGAGACATACTCACCTCGTCTTCCTCTTTCCTGTCTGCGTCGGCAGTGTTGCTACTGTAGGACTCCACACTGATGGCACTAATGTCTGAGGGTGACCTGTAGTGACCCTTGGTGGGGCTAGTCAGTACCTGGGGGTCAGACAGAACAGCAGGTCATGGAGTGGGGAAAGGATCATGAGTTTGGGGGGGGGGGGGGGGTGTGTGGGGGGTGGGGGGGGTGGATACACGTTGGTCTCGAGGCAAGGTGCTTGCCTCTCATGCCGAAGGTACTGGGTTCGATTCCTGGTCGGTGTAGGCATGTTGGAATTACGTGGGAAAATTCCTGTCCCTGATTCTATGGAAGGTAGGATGGAGCACCTAGTCTTTTCGGATAAGGACGACAACTCGGATGACCCGTGTGCACGTTGCACACATTAAAGATATTTTTAAATTTTTAAAAAACATCGCTACCACAAAAACATTAGCAAAAATCCCAAGATGAGGTATAAAAAGTCCCAACTTTTTTTTTCAACCCCAAAAACACATTTAAAATGTAATGTACACTTCCGTTATATACTGAATTCAAACAAAGCAGTGCAGTGATTACCTCGCACACCACACAAAAGATCCTCCCACTTGCCACTTGCTACGTAGGACATCTGGCTTTATTTGTACCTTTCAAGTCGCAAATGAAAGTGCAATTTTTGTGTTTTCTTTTGCCTTTTTGTACAAAGAAAAAATAATAGCAAAATAGAGACGAAATATTATAAAAACCACAGAAAAACTGGGGGGTCGCAGCAAGGTTATATGCAAAGTCAAATCGTTTGGGTATTATTTCATACGCAAGTCTTTGCTACATTCTAAGGCACTGAGGCAAATTTCCCAAAATGGGACTAAAGAAGTACCAAAAATACAAAATACCAAAAAATACAAACTACAACTTTTTCTTTTTGCCAATTTTTGACTTAGCAAAATATAGAGTCTACAATAACCTGAAAAAGCCCAACATCTATATTTTTAAAAAAAAAAGCCAAGATCCTAAAATGAAACCCCTAAAATCCCAAGATCTTGGGAAAAAATCCCTCCACTGACTCTGACCTCCCTCCATACCTGCATCTCCCCTTGCAAGTTCTCCAGTCTCTGTTGCAGTCTGGCGTGTTCCTTGACCAGTTTCTGGTGATGAGCTCTCTCCGACTCAAACTCCTGGATAAGCAACTTGTTGGCAGCCTCAATCTTCTCCTTCACGTATTCTGTCGAGGGGTAGAAGTCAAGGGGTCAACACAGATGGACACACTGGTAGATAGACAAACAGGCAGGCAGACAAGACAGATTGACAGACAGACAGAAAACACAGACATAGACAGAAAGACAGACATGCCGATAGTTAAATAGACACAGAAAACATACATACATAGATGGACTAACAGATTGTCAGAAAGACAAACAGACTGATAGAAAACACAGACTAGACAGATGGACTGACATACAGACAAACAGAAACAGGGTTCATACAAAGTCTTGAAAACTAATTTTAAGGACTTTTTAAGGACTTCCTAAGGACTCACAGTAAACAAATTAAGGACCTGTGTGCCTGTGACCAAGAAATATTGCAACTATGCAAGTGGTGTGCAGCACTCATCGAAACGAAATGTTTCTGTATCCAGAGTTCAAACATAGTAAATTCACTCTGAAAAGTTCAGTTATTTCAAAGTACCAATTATCCAGTGTGGAACTGGAAGATTTGAATCCCATATGTTTCAACGGAAACACAAATTTTAAGGACTTTTTAAGGACTTTGACATCATTTTCAGAATTTAAGGACTTTTTGAGTACTTATTTTTTCTTTTATGAAAATTAAGGACTTTAAGAACTTTTAAGGACCTGTGTGAACCCTGAGAAACCACAGACATAAACAGATGGATGGACAGAAAAATGGACACATACAGCCAGACAGGAACTACTCATTGAGTGATCACCAGAAATACAGACAAAGTAGTACAAACATAAAGAAAGTAGTACAAATACATAGAAAGTAGTACAGATAAATAGAAAGTAGTACAAATAAAGTAGTACAAGTACATACAAAGTAGTACAAATACATAGAAAGTACATGGAGTACAAATACAGAGAAAGTAATACAAATACGGAGAAAACAGAACAAATACAGAGAAAGTAACACAAATACAGAAAAAGTAACACAAATACAGAGAAAGTAGTACAAATACAGAGAAATGTTTCACAGAAGGCAAGGAAAAAGGTGGTAAATGCACTAGACAAGTTACTGAGAAAAAAGTTTTCAAAGTTTGTTAAGAAGAATCAATGAATTTGAAACGAGTTCAAACAGTATACAGAATTCGTCTAGGCGCACATCAACCAACTTCCATCAGCCAGCTAGTTGGATGGTGATGACGTGGGATTCAGTTTCTATGAGATCTTATGCACCAATCAACTAACTGGATCGCACTGAAACTCAATGTCGCAACACCACCATCCAATTAGCTGGCAGATGAAAATCGGCTAGTGCATGTCTGCGTTTAGAGTCTTCAGATATTGGCACCAACCATCCGTCTCCTCGTCATGTCGTTTGATTGTAGCTCGGGCTTCATCCAGGTCATTCTTGAGTGACATTTTTTCCTCGATCATGTTTTGGAGTACCTGGGGAGGGTTAGATAAAAGAAAATATCTGGGATGAGAGGATGGATAGAGAGGAAAGGTGGGTAGAGACAGGGAGTGTAAGGAGTGGGACTGAGGGTGGGCAGAGCCAGGAAGGGAGGATAGGCAGAGACAGGGAGGATAGGCAGAGACAGGATTATGAAAGGACAGGAGAATGGGCAAAGACAGGAAGGATGGACAGAGATAGGGAGGATTAGGAGAGACAGGGAGGATGGGCAGAGATAGGGAGGATTAGGAGAGACAGGGAGGATGAACAGAGATAGGGAGGATTAGGAGAGACAGGGAGGATGAACAGAGATAGGGAGGATTAGGAGAGACAGGGAGGATTAGGAGACACAGGGAGGATGGACAGAGAGAGGGAGGATTAGGAGGGGCAGGGAGGATGGGCAGAGAAAGGGAGGATTAGGAGACAAAGGGAGGATGGGCAGAGAGAGGGAGGATTAGGAGACACAGGGAGGATGGGCAGAGAGAGGGAGGATTAGGAGACACAGGGAGGATGGGCAGAGAGAGGGAGGATTAGGAGACACAGGGAAGATGGGCAGAGAAAGGGAGGATTAGGAGACACAGGGAGGATGGGCAGAGAGAGGGAGGATTAGGAGATGCAGGGAGGATGGACAGAGAAAGGGAGGATTAGGAGACACAGGGAGGATGGACAGAGAAAGGGAGGATTAGGAGACACAGGGAGGATGGGCAGAGAGAGGGAGGATTAGGAGACACAGGGAGGATGGGCAGAGAGAGGGAGGATTAGGAGATGCAGGGAGGATGGACAGAGAAAGGGAGGATTAGGAGACACAGGGAGGATGGGCAGAGAGAGGGAGGATTAGGAGACACAGGGAGGATGGGCAGAGAAAGGGAGGATTAGGAGACACAGGGAGGATGGGCAGAGAAAGGGAGGATTAGGAGACACAGGGAGGATGGGCAGAGAAAGGGAGGATTAGGAGATGCAGGGAGGATGGGATAAAAGAGAAGGAGGAGAGGAAATATGAGAGAGACCAACAGGAACAGACAGAGGAGGGTGAGAAGGGATGAGGTAAGGGAGGTGGGCAATAACGGTCACTTCGTGCTAGGAAAGAATAAGACGATAGACAGAATATAACAGAACGATAGGACAAAAGGAAACCCTACCAGAAGAGGTTACTAACCACCCGCTTGAGGGAGAGGAGAAACAGAGGAAGGTAGGAAAGTGAGAGAGACCAAATGCAACATGGACAGACAGAGGAGGTTGAGAGGAGATGAGGTTAGGGAGGGAAAGGAAGGAAAGGCAGGTTGAAAAAGGAGGAGGAGGGAGGGAGGGAGTGAGGGAGAAACGTCGGAGAGGCTAACACAGACAGGACAGGGTGAGGGGGGAAAGGGGCAGGGGGGATGTTGTTATCAGAAGCCATGACTGTTAAATTGTAAAAAAAAAAATATATAAAAAAAACCATTAGTCAATCTTTGCCCTCGTTAACTGTAGACGAGGGCAAGAGTTGGAGAGTGCGATCAACAGCAGTCTAAAACTTGCTCTTTTACCTCGTCATGTTGGAGTATAAGTTCTTGTCTCTCGTTCAGCAAGTCTTGCTTCTCTCCCTTCACCAACTCCAGCTCAGCGCGCAATCGGGCTATCTCCTCCTGATAGAAGGAAGGAATGAAATAATAATTTAACAGTGAAACAGAAATACTGAGTGATGAGGGAAGTTCTAGCTGAGGGTTCTGAAATTCATTGCACAGTCAAGGGATGGATAAATCAATGGATGAATGGATAAATTAATGAATGGATGCATGAAAGAATGAATGATTGGATGGATTTTGATGAATGGATGGATGGATGGATAGATGGATGGATGAATGACTGGATGAATGAATAAATGAATGGACACACAGATGGATGAATGGATGGATGGATGGACAGACAGACATGGATGAATGAAAGTGGATGGATGGATGGATTGAATGAATGGATGGATGCACGGATGGATGGATGATTGAATGAATGGATGGACGGATGGATGGACAGACAGATGAATGATGTATGGATGAATGACTAAATGAATGAATGAAGGAACGTACACACAGATGAATGAATGGATGGATGGGTGAATGGATGGATGGATGGATGGATGGATGGATAGACATGAGTGAATGAAATGGATGGATAGATGGACAGATTGAAAGTGGTTGGATGGATGGATTGAATGAATGGTTGGATGCATGGATGGATGGATGGATAGATGGTTGGACTGATGATTGAATGAATGGATGGATGTATGGATGGACGGATGGATGGACAGACAGATGGATGAATGTATGGATGAATGACTATATGAATGAATGAATGAATGAATTGTCACACAGATGAATGAATGGATGGATGAATGGATGAATGGATGGATGGACAGGCAGACATGAATGAATAAAAGTGGATGGATGGATGGATGAATGAATGGATGGAAAGATGGACAGACAGATGAATGAATGAAAATGAATGAACGAATGAATGACTGAATGGATGGATGGATGAATGAATCAATGAATGAATCAATGAATGAACGAATAATACTAAGACCACTGACCTCCATGTCCACCACCTTGTTGGACGAGACTTTGGCCACCTCCTCGGAACTCTTGAGTCTGCCCACTTCTTCCTTCATCTTGACCAGCTCGGTCTCCACCTGTCTGGCTGCCACGGCTTCTTTAGCCTAGAGGGGTAGGAGAGAGAGATGAGTGAGAAAGTGGGAGGTGGGGGTGCACACAGGTGGCAGATTATGGGAGAAATAGCAGACAATAAACAGACGAAAGTAACGTTTGAGTTTGAGGTCGGAGAAAACATGCTGAGTCGATAACGGTGACACGGATAAAAAAACGAGACGATAGACAGAATATATAACAGAATGATAGGACAAAAGAAGATCCTAACAGAAGCACCCACCAACCATCCGTGACAGAGGTAGATTACAGATGTAGATAAAGACAGATAACGGTGTGACAGAGACACAAGAACTGAGACATGGTAGGTGGGCATACTAATCCTTTGAGACTGCAGCACCGGTATACCCCCAGGAACCCCAGGCAACTTTTTGCCATACCACCGGTGAAACAGTGTGGAGATGCCCTTTGTTTTATGGACTGCAGAAAGGCAGTTTCTTTGCCTGTGAGAAACTGCACGAGGGAAAGGTAAACAGGATGCCTGCGCCAACAGGGCATATGTTTTCTGTGAGTTTTGAGTGAATTTTCGGTCAGGAGATCAGGGCTCAAAGGGTTAAGGAGACAACAACTAAGGATGGCTGAAACTTGAAAAAAAAAAAAAACATGAAAAGACAAATGCAAATACCCAGGGCAGTAATCTTCAAAAATATCCCATCTTTTATTTTTCTCCACCCCAACACACATACAAACCATCCAACTTCCAAATGATGAGGTCCCCACCCTGCAGGCTCCGCCCTTCTCCCCTGCAGTACCAGGGTTCATAAAAAGTCTTGAAAACTAATTTTAAGGACCTTTTAAGGATTTCTTAAGGACTCACAGTAAACAAATTAAAGACCTGTGCGCCTGTAGCCAAGAAATATTATATGTAAGCAGCACTTAAAAATCAAGTACCCATGCGCAAGAAATATTACAACTGAACTTTACAAGTGGTGTGCAGCATTCGTCAAAGCCGAAGTGGGATGTTTCTGTATCCAGAGTTCAAAAATAGTAAATACACTCTGCCTGAAAAGTTCAGTTATGTCAAAATACCAATTGTCCAGAGTGCAATTGGAAGATTTGAATCTCAAATGTTTTAACTGAAACACAAATTTTAAAGACTTTGACATCATTTTCAGAATGTAAGGACTTTCTGAGTACTTATTTTTTTTCTTTTACGAAAATTAAGGACTTTAAGGACTTTTAAGGACCTGCGTGAACCCTGAGTACTCACCTTTTCATCCAGTCGCTGTTGCAATTCAATGATTTTGTTCTCCAAACCTTTGTTGACCTGCTTGATGTGGTCTACAGACTTGGCCTCCACCTGGGTATACATACAATACATTCATCCATTATTAAACAGTAACACAATGGTTAGAGCTTTAGCTGGACATCACAATACAGACATACAGCTGGACACACGGCAACTGCACAAATCTCAACCTTAGTTCTGGTTTGTTCTATCTCCAGTTTCTGAGAAACTGGAGATCTTTTAGTACTGTAAAGTTCGGTCTAGAAAGCCGCAACTTTTTCCACCAGCTTTAATTCCTGTGGCTTAAACAGCAATGCGGCTTTTATCTGCGGAATTTTCCGATTCCAAGGGCATCACTCTCTCGTCTATTCTTAGCTAAATATTAAGTGTTAACTGTTACATTCACGCTGCATGTTAAAGTGTATTAAAGCAGCAACCTTCACCTTGCCTCAAGAGGAACGCGACAGTGAAAATAAGACTGAAGTCGGTGACAGTGACAAAATGGCGGAGGAAGCACTACTGGGACTGTTTAAGTCTGACACCAAAGAAGAAGATTTCAGTGGATTCAGTGGACCGGATGATGATGACACTGAATAAATGTGATACCAATACTGCTGCGGCTTATAAACCAGTGCAGCTGATTTGTGACAAAAGTTCAGATTTTTTTTTAATTTAGTGGATGCGGCTTATATACAGGTGTGCTCAACAGACTGAAGTTTACGGTATGTAGAAGAGATATATCAAATGCACACTTTGACACTTGTTTAAAATGTGTTGTAGCACTTACTAAGCTGTTTCACAGTTCCCATTTATTCCAACTCCTTATCAAAATGGCTGTTATAAGGCAATGGTAGTCAAATTGCAAAGCTGAGTTGTGTTCACTGTTCATTTTATTGCCTACTGTATTTTAAATACCACGGGTCTCTAAAAGCAGAAATACTAACTAAAGCCGCAAACTTTCAACAACGAATTTCTCAACTGTGCTAAATGTGGAGTTGGAATAAACAAGAATTAAAGTTGTGAACTATAAACTATACAAATAAACATACACCCATCACCACAACCCCATCCACACATGTTACAAAACTCACAGTTCCTGCTGTTAAACCATCCTATCGATATTAAGAAAATACTGTTTCTCTCCCTGATGGATCTATTGCTTTATTACATTTTCCTACTGGCACATTTTCTTTTTCTATAATGCGTGAGGCACTCCAGGGAAATGGTCCACATTGTCATTTTTTTTGTTGAAAATTGAGTTGAGGGTATACTGCCAAAGTACAAACTGTCCTGAGAAGAATGCACTTTATTTCATGAATAAATGTTGAAAAGTGGCTAAGTTATGGCTATTTCAAGGTGGCCAGGTAGAAAAAGTCACTTTTGAGAAAAACGCGTTTAAAGTTTACGTAAATTCAAAAAGACCATTAGATTGGATCAGAAAAAATGAGAAAAAAAAATTTAGAGGCGGAATCCATGAAAATTCTTTTGATCATGCATAATGACATGATTGAAGAATCTCTTTATGCCAAAAACTGATATAGGACCGGTAAGCCCCTACCCACCTATTTTTGGCTCTCGAAAGTTGCCAAGCGTGGTATGTGGGCCATTTTTCTTGAGCGATTCACATCTTATCTGATAGCCCCCATGCTCAGAATTGCAATGAACTGTCAAAAGTCTGACATATGCCATTACCGCAGAGCCGTGACAAAGTATTTAAATTCAGGGGCATTTTTTATGGCTTTTCCTCATAAATTTAAATTCCAGGGCTTTTCCACGGAATTGTTGGAAATCCCGAGCTGCACAGGAACCAGGTCCCCATTAACAACAGACCCACCTTGAGTATCTTGAGCTGCACCCTGGCCTTGCGTCGTCTGAAGTGACTCTGGACCAGGATAATGCCTTTCATCACCCTCTTGAATTTGCGGCGCTGCACGAACGCCCGAATGTTCTTCTGGAGGATGAGGGCTTTGTGCTTCCGCAGGAGATCTGTGTATCTTTTCCTGGCAAACAATGCCCGTACATGAGCCTGGCAAAACAGAAATTGCAACCATAGAACTGAGCTGTTTACAATACATGTTTTAGTTTTTTATTGCAGCCATTTCCTGACGAACATGACATTTTGCTACTGGAATAAATTAAGTGAAACTGAAATAAACAGCTGGCATAATCTACAAGTCAAATCATGTTTTTCATTTTTTCCTTTTCTGGCTTCTACGCAAGAACATTTGAGTGAGCACAAATTGTCGTTCAGCTACTGAAACCTCAATAAAACTAACCCGAAACTACAAGGACACCAACATAACTGACTCAGACTGACTATATCTTTGTATTATAAATAACTGCTCTCCACTTCCAGTAAATTCTTTTGGAAGCCTATCTGAGTATATTTTGACTATTACTTTTCCAGCACAGAGATTGTGAACATTTGTTTCCATGGAATATACAAATCTAAAGTGATATGAGTAGACACAGTTCCACCTTATGTAATGAAAATTCTTGAGTTTATGCCTGCATTCCCAATCCATTTACAAAACCAAGCTGAGAGTTTGACAGTTTGTCTCCTTAGAATGACAAGATTCTAATTCCCTTCCGTCAAATTTTGAGAAATCAACAACTGAACTTTCGTGTCATCATAGCTTTTAGAGCAAAGAGTCCTTTTTCTATTTAGTAATACCTACAAACTATGCATCGAATCTGCTCGATACTTTGACACAGAATGGAGAAGGCCTGTAGAAGCAGTGTGTAGTGTGTAACTCTGGCCAGCCAAAAAGTGGAGATAGAGCCTTGTCATTTTAAGGGAACGAGTTGTTTCCTAGGAACATACAAATCCCGGTCATATGAGCAGGCACAATCAAAAAGTTTTCCAAAACTGCATTCCCAATCCATTTACAAAACCAAGCTGAAAGTTTGACAGTACTAGACCCGCCAGTTAGGAAATGGAAACTTTAACCTAGCTGCTTCAGCAACAAAGAGGAAAGTTTCCCTTCAATAATCAAAGCCTCAGCAAGCAAGCTGTAGATCTTTTCACGTCACCCCACACCTGTCAGGTGCCGGCTGTTTTACAACCCTTTGATAAACCAGTTCCTAGCGCTCCACACCACCTGGCATAAACTCATGCTTTCATAACACCTGCTATTTTTGTTGTTGTTTTTTTGTATTTTGTAAACATTCAAAAGTGGAATTGGGCCGGACATGTGGGAAGGATGAATGACAATAGATGGACAAAACGCTGCACTGAATGGCAACCACGGACAGGAAAAAGAACACGAGGACGACCAGGAAGAAGATGGCAGGATGACATTAAAAAGAGAGGGGGGAACAACATGGATGAGGAAGACATCAGACAGAAAGGACTGGACGTCATTGTTGGAGGGTTGCATCCTGCAGTGGATGGACAATGCCTATGTAAAAGGTGAAACATACGGATGTCATTATAGTCCTCTGAATAAGCTTTCTAATGATACCAAATAGAGATCTAGTTTCAACGGAAGATTTTGTGTGCATTTTCAAAAACACACCAAAAATAGAATTTACACAGGTAATACCCACTGTAAATAAGGAATGTTGGTTGGAGCTAGACCAAAAGTCAAAAAGCTGACGTAAAGTGTGCACCTGGAAAAAACAGAAAAATACTAAAACTTGGTACCTGGAACGTCAGAACAATGCGCCCAGGCTTGCAACAGCAAGATCTCACTGATATTGACTCCATCAGGAAATCCCAAATTATTGATCGAGAACTTCAGCTACTAAACATCGACATCGCTGCCCTTCAAGAAACTCGACTTCCCGACTCCGGGTCAGTCAAAGAAGAAAACTACACCTTCTTCTGGCAGGGCCTTAGCAGCGAACAGCCGAGAATCCACGGCGTGGGCTTCGCCGTAAAAAACTCCCTTATCAATTCGATCGCAACTCCAATTGGAGTGTCAGAACGCATCATGACACTCAGACTGAACACCCGGTCTGGTTTTACCAACATTATCTGTGTCTATGCCCCAACACTTACCTCCTCTGACGAAACCAAAGACATTTTCTACGAGGCATTGCAGAGGACTCTCCACAACATCCCTCTCACCGAAGGCCTGCTAATTCTGGGTGACTTTAACGCTCGAGTGGGAGCAGATCACTCCGCATGGCCAAAGTGCATTGGGCACTTCGGCATTGGCAACATCAACGAAAACGGGCAGCGCCTTCTGGAGCTATGCTCCGTAAACTCATTATGTGTTACAAACACGTACTTTGACCTTAAGAGATGCCAAAGAACATCATGGCGCCATCCCAGGTCTGGCCATTGGCATCAATTAGATCTTATTCTCTCAAGGAGGAAGAGTTTGGGCTGTAGAAAAATAACTCGTTCCCTCCACAGTGCTGACTGTGACACCGACCATGCACTGGTAGTCAGCAAAATCAAAATTTCGGCCAAGAAAATATACAGATCAAAAGCCCCTTCAATCCCTAAGATCAATGTAACAGCAATCAGAGATGAATCAAATAGAAAGTCATTTGAAAAGTTATTTGCTGAAAGCATGGATAATGTCACCCAATGTGACTCGGTAGATGAAACATGGAACACTCTCAGTTCAAAAATTCATGACTGTGCCATCAAGTCTTTTGGACAGCATAAAGTTTCAAACAACGACTGGGTAGCCCAGAACAGCGAAATTCTCCTACCTCTCATTGAGCAAAAGAAATCTGCTTTCAATGAGTATAACAAAAATTGCAATCAGAGTACAAAAACTTGTTTGAAAAATGCAAAAGCTAAACTTCAGCTGGAGGTAAGACGTTGCGCCAACAAATACTGGACAGACTTGTGTAACAGCATACAAGAGGCAAATGAAAAGGGAGATATGAAAACCGCCTTTAGTCAGATGAAAGTAGCTCTTGGGCCAATCATCACCAAAAGCGCCCCACTTAAGTCTGTAAATGGTGAACCCATCACAGATAAAAATGAACAACTGAATAGGTGGGTAGAGCATTACTCTCTGTTGTATTCAACTGAGAAAAATATTCCACCAGATTTTGAGGAACACCTCCAAAAACTGCCAATAATGGCCGAACTTGACGCTGAACCTTCCTTAGTCGAGCTTTCCAATGCAATCGACCACCTGTCTGCTGGAAAAGCCACAGGAAGTGACAACATTCCTGCAGAGGTATTAAAAGACCTAAAAGGCCCACTATTACCACACCTGTATAATCTGTTACTGCAGTGTTGGAAAGAAGGCGTGATACCACATGATATGAGAGACGCCAAAATTGTCACACTTTACAAGAACAAAGGAGACAAAGGCGACTGCAACAACTATCGAGGCATATCCCTCCTCAGCATTACTGGAAAGCCTTTTGCTCGCGTCATCCTCTGCCGCCTTCAACAACTGGCGGAAAAAGTCTTACCAGAAACACAATGTGGCTTTCGAAGCAAACGATCAACTATTGACATGATATTTGCACTTCGGCAAATCCAAGAAAAATGTAAAGAACAAAACAGGCCGCTTATAACATGCTTTGTGGACCTAACAAAGGCTTTCGACACCGTAAGCCGATCTGGCCTGTATGCAGTCCTTAAATCCATAGGCTGTCCACCAACATTGCTAAAACTTATTGCATCCTTCCACACTGACATGAGGGCATGTGTCAACTTTGAGGGCTGCACATCCAATTCATTTGCTGTAAACAGCGGTGTGAAGCAGGGATGTGTTCTTGCTCCTACCTTATTTGGTATATATTTTGCAGCCCTACTCAAGAATGCCTTTGGTCAATGTTCAGGTGGAGTACTTATTAACACCAGAGTGGACGGCTCCATTTTTAATGTTGCCAGACTAAAAGCAAAATCTCGTACAGAGCATATTATGTTACAAGAGCTCCTCTTCGCAGATGATGCTGCAATCGTGGCCCACGATGAAACCACGCTCCAGGCTCTCATCAATAGCCTTGCCAAAGCCTGTGACAAATTCATGCTAAAGATCAGTGTCTCAAAAACTGTAGTTTTGACACAAGGCTTGAGAAACCCCAACCCAATCATGCTGAATGGCTCTCCTCTGGAGCAAGTGGGAAAATTCTGCTACCTAGGCTCAACCATCAGTGGTAGCACAGACATAACAACTGAAATAAATGCCAGAATAGGAAAGGCGGCCACAGCTTTTGGCAAACTCTCAAAAAGGGTGTGGAACAATAGCAAGCTGACCATCAAAACAAAGGTACTCGTGTACCAAACTTGCGTCCTAAGCACCCTGCTGTATGGCTCAGAGACATGGACCACCTACTCCAAACATGAAAGATCCCTCAACTCCTTCCACCTGCGCTGCCTACGCAAAATTCTCAAGATCAAGTGGCAAGACAGGATCTCAAATATCGAAGTTCTGAGCCGAGCCAACATTCCATCAACTCAGGCTCTCCTAGGCAAAAAAAGACTGCGGTGGCTTGGACATCTCCACCGTATGGAAAATGATCGCATCCCCAGACAAATTCTCTACGGGGAACTTGCTACTGGCAACCGACCCAGAGGTAGGCCACATCTGCGATTCAAAGACACTTGCAAGGTCACGATGAAAGCATTCAACATCGACCCCAATGAATGGGAGAACCTTGCAAATGATCGAAGCAGATGGAGACAAAAATTGCGCAGTGGCACGCTCGCAATAGACTTCAAGGCAAAAGAAACATACCTGACAAAACGACAGAGGCGGAATGAAAACACTCGCCAAAGTGAACCCAAAAGACTGACCTGCAATCACTGCCATCGCACTCTCGGGTCAAACATTGGTAGAATAAGCCACGAGAGAAGCTGTCAGTCAAAGTGAAAGTGAATATTCTAGCTGCTAAGACCGTCTGTAAAGACGCTAAAGGCCATATATATAAATAAGGAATGTACAGTGAGCATGTGAAAGCCATGATCCGCACAATGTGAAAAGGTTAAACTAACCATTATCCCCCCTTTGCGGTTTTGATTGTCTCCCCATAGCCAACTGCTGAATCTTTGTTAGTTTTTGATTTTTGCAGATTGAACTAACAACAAAACGACCTACTGACCTGCAGGACAACCACTGCCGAGTGGATGTTGTTGAATCGTTGACGTTGACGGAATCCACGCCATCTGGCCTGGATACGTGTTGCAGCCCTTGTTTTCCGCAGGAAGTCAGCATGTCTGAGAAAATTTACACATAAAAATAATTACCATCTCTGACATATATCTGTATCATTATTTCTGCTAACCATTCTAATCTGCTTTCATATTTTGTTTTTTTTTTATTCTGATTTTTTCGGAACCATCGTCTCTCTCTCTCTCTCTCTCTCTGACACACACACCCATGCATGCACACACCCACACACACCACACCCACGCAAGCGATTTTGATTTCCAAAGGGGTGAAATGATGACAGGAAGTGCGACATTAGGGCGGAGGGGGGGGGGGGGGGGGGGGGACACATGAAAGGAGGATCGTTTGGGAGGAAATACAAGGCAGTCACTGACACTTGTTGAACGGCACATGTAGATGGGTTTTATAAACAGTAAAGGCTTATTTATTTGCATGCATTTGATAACGAATGTTTTCTGTTTTACAATGAATCATCAACACGCTGCTTGTCTAACTAAAGCTTTGAGAAACTGAAGCAGTATGTATCTGTTGGGCCTGAGTATGGAATTGGAAGGAAGGGGGTAGGGGGGCAATGATGAAAGGAAATTTGGCATCTAAGGGGGCGACTGCCTTAAACAGGTTCTGAGTATGGATTTTGGGGGGGGGGGGAATTTGTAATCTAAGGAGACGACTGCCTGAAACAGGTTGAGAACCACTGTGTTAGTTCATGCTACAACCAAGAAAATATTCTGTCGCAAACGTTCACCCATCAGGGTTTCTGTCGGGAAAACTGCACACACAAACAGACAAGATTTACCTCCTAGCCAACAGCCCACGTCCATACGACTGCACCAGCAGGACTGACTTCTGCACTCTCTGGTACTTGCGACGTTGCAACCATCCACGGATATGTTTCTGGATCATCACACCACAGGCGCGTAGTTTGTCAGCTCGTAGTTTCTCTAAGTAGGCCACCTGGCCAGCACGGAAGAAAATCTTCGTCTTCCCAAATCTGTACTTGTCTTCATCCTGTCAATTCCAAACCAAAACTTCAAATCAAAAACAGGAATTTCACAGACCATCAAGGACATTGACCTAACCTCTAAAGAGCAAGATCACAACCTGCCAGATGCGCTGCTTATGAAGAGCCATCAACAAGACCAGATGTGACAGGATCAGAAATACAAAGATTAGAGAATTGGTGGGAACAACACCAGTCCACCAGCACATAGAGCTGGAGAGGGTAAAATGGTTTGGACACCTTTCGCGAATGCCGATCTATCAGCTGGCCGATCATGCATACAACGTGGGATTCTCTGGCCACAAGGCCAGAGGAAGACCAAGGAAGACTTGGACAAGTGGTGCCAAAAAAGCTCTGACGTCCCACGGCACTACTCCAAGACAGGTTTCCCAACCGGCTGCAGACCAAAAACTCTTTAATCCTGCGACGCCCACGAGGCCACAAGCAAAATGAAAAATGAACGAAACAAAACGATCAAAGTAACTGATATCTATAACCTGACTCTGCAACCTCCTGATTGACAGATTTTTCATATTGACATGATTCAAATAGACAAATTTAACAGTGCAGGCCTATTCCCAGTAGATTTATTCACTTCACTTGTATTTGATGTTATTTACAGAAATCTGAGGGCTCAGGGCTAACCAAGTAAGAAAATGAAAAAAGCCATTAGAGGTGCAAAGCGGCAGTTATCTTGTCGACACGCCATTAAACCCAAACTCAAACTGAAAACCCCCAACCTCCTGATGATTTGTTTCATCTCATATCGTAAATCTGACCTCAGTCACAGGGTGGGTTTTTTTTCTTCTTTTTGTTGTTGTTGTTTTTTCTTCTTTTTTTCAAAAGATCTACTGTGGTAACTACAATAAGATTTGTAAGCCCCCCTAACCTCAACGGCAGTTGCAGTTTTTCAGTTTTGAATTTTGATTATCACCATAAGGTATGAAATCTTCATCTTTAATTTGGTGTGAAAATTATTGCAATGCTCCTTTTTATCCCCCAAAGTTATGGCTTTTTAAAGACACCTATCCAATGCTCAAAAATGGAAGCAACTTCCGAGAAAATCGCCATTAACCCTTGTCCCGCGTTGAGTGAACTCATCCACGTAACGCCCCGTGCGGGCATAGCCAGCGGCCAGTCAGCCGATCGTTCGCGTGTTGCCGATAACCTCGGCGGTCGGGTCAATATGGTCCTTGTGAACACCTGTATCGCGTATACTTCAGGACGCAATAACAACAATAGTGGTGGATAAATCGTAAGGGACCTCTATGATATTTGGATAAAGTACTTGTGATGATATGCAGTAGGTTTTATTGTGAAATGGAAGGCCTCAAATCAAGAATTTTCTGCATTTACATGAATTTAACATACGTTTTATCATTTTCTCAAGACCTCTGCGCTTTTTCTGTCCCTATGTCAGGCCATTCAGGTGAACAAATTATTTTTTAAGCCATTCGCTTAATTTATTAACCACATGTATCGTGACACTGCCTTCTCCCTCCTCTACTATGTAAAGCGTCCACTTACTATGATGTTAGTTTTAGCGAGAGATTTGATTTCCAGTTCCAGGTCGTAGAGCACAGTCATACATGTACTGAAAAGCGGTTTAACCAAAGGAACACAATATCTCTCTAATTACCACATCAAATAAAGACAACGACCAAGAACAAAGTCGGTCATTTTCTCCCAGTTTTCCCTGATGAAAAACCTACCCACAGACGCCCTTATGCAGCATGCCCTAATATTACATCGGAATTCATAATTACAGATGTAGAACGGCGTCTCAAATACACACATGGCCCCTTTCTTCTCATTTCACATGTAGACGACAACCAGCATCAAAGTAAGTTTCCCCAAGATTTTCCCCAGTTCAAACTTCAGACCGTCAGTACTATTACACGAGTATGATGAATAGTTGCGAATAGTTGCATCGTAATAAACGTAATCGGACAATACCATTTTGTTAGATATAGTAGGGGTGACAGGATAGATAAACACGCGAAAATTGTGTGGAAAAAAAACGTGAAACAACAAAAACAACGACAGCCTTGGCAACCGAATAAACAAAGCGCGAGGCGCACCGTTGCTATACAAAAATGTGGCCTCCCGCAGGACCCGCGGTTAAGCGTGTCGGACAAAATAATGGCCTCCTGTGTCTTGCGTGTTGCGCGGGGAGGCCAATATAGTGGCCTCCCGCAGGACTAGGGTTAAAGATGGAGGAGCGATTTTTGCTCTCGGCAAGATGGGTGGCCCTAGCAGCAAGTGCTTTTTTTATTAATTAACCTACAGCTTTGAAATTTTGCATGTCTATGCCAATGTGAATGATATACGTCGTGTGAAAATTTTGTGGCAATAAGTTTATTGATTTTGAAGTTATCAGGAGTTCAATGAATCCCATTATTGCTGTGATATTTATGTCAATGGCAAAATTAAAGGCAATAAAAGCAATATTTATCACATTTAGACACTGATTTGAGACCAAAATATTTTCATAGAATGTAGGAAAATGGTCGCACTTTAAGTATCGACCAAAATAAAAAAAACCTCAACAAAACAGAAATTTGTGATTCATCACGATTTTCTCCGTTTGGTCCATTGTGGCTTTCGTTGAGGTCAGTGGGGCTCGCTCACATTTATTCCCATATTTTGTCAATTTATCTTAATTTCTATCATTTCCAGACCCCAGACAATACCCTCAACCTTTTCACCTCACCTCGCACAATGCTAGGACACTCCCCTTTAGAACCTATCTACACAGCGCATACTACAGTCGAGGACTCTTTGCTGAAAATTTCAGGCCACATTGCTCTCCCCCTTGCACATTTTTCATGAGCTGGGGCAAACCGTCACCCTCCTCTCCAAGCATACAGATGTTAGACTTTATAATATTCTTTAACCTTACACACGCTTTACACCATATCGTTGTTTCCAGCCGCTATCCGCGTATTATCCAAATCTGGGCAAACCATTGGATTTAAACTAAAAATAGCCTTCTCTGTGTGGTCTGCAATTTCTGGTAAAATTTGGCCAACATAAATGGCCTAAATCATTCATTTCTCTCCAAGCAAGTTTACATTTTCTCTTTCCATGCTTCTCTGTTCTTGTACTGCCTAGGACCAGCTGACAGGCAAAACAATCTAGAAACTTCCAACATTTGTACTTCAAGTTCCCGATAAGGTGAAGAAATTCATTTTTAGACATTTCTATTGGCCAAATTTTACCAGAAATTGCAGAGCACAAAGATATAGCTATTTTTGGTTGAAACGATGAAAACGCGGTTTGCCCAAATTTGGATTATATGCTGATAGCGACAGGCGACGACGATATCTTGCAAGAAGGACAATGTTCTGAGAATACAAGTCTGGAACTCACAGGTGATAAAAATCCATGTGAATTTTTTTTTTACTATATGCATTTCTTAAACTGTTTAGTTTTCTTTACCCACTGTCACCTGTTTTTTCCCTGATGAAGGTCCACTGACCAACGGCTTGATTTGACTTCCTGCTGCCTTTGCATTTTTTATTGTATTGCACCTGTATTATTTCTTACACTGGTCTTTGCTACATACAACTTTTTCTATTCACCATGGTTTGACTTGGAACACCTGTTGTGACATCATGCATACTGATACGGCCGAGGTTGAGTTACTGCTTCAGCTGTGGTTTCTACTGCTTGCATCAGCACCCAGAGCGGCACCCCTATGCGCCCCCCCCCCCATCTCCCATCCCCTCCCACCCTTCTTCCGACACTCACATTGATAAGAGATGGCAGAATGGCTGAGCATGTTTTCCTCATGTCTGATTTGTTGATGTGTTTCGACTGGGCCAACACACGATATCTCTGGAAGAACTCTGGGTAAGTCCATCTGTAAACAGAGGCAAAGGGGAGTGCAATAAAATTGTGGGGACAACATTTGGCATGTTACATCACCATCATCATCATCATTACCACCACCACCACCACCATCATCACCATCACCACCACCACCACCACCACAATCATCATCATCATCATCATGATCAATATCACCACCACCATCATCACCATCACCTTCATCACCACCACCATCATCACCATCACCTTCATCATCACCACCACCACCACCACCACCATCATCATCATCATCATCCCCATCACCTTCATCACCATCACCATCATCACCACCACCATCATCATCACCACCACCACCACCACCATCATCATCATCATCATCATCATCCCCATCACCATCATCACCACCACCATCATCATCATCACCACCACCACCACCACCACCACCACCATCATCATCATCATCATCATCATCATCATCATCATCATCATCAATATCACCATCATCACCACCACCTTCATCACCACCACCATCATCATCATCATTATCAATATCACCACCACCATCATCACCACCACCCTCACCACCATCATTATCACAATCACCAACATCACAACCACCAACAAAATCTCTATCATCCAGCCACTACCATTACATTCAAGCCCATCATCACTCCTCTTCTGTTTCAATTTCTCATCTGACCTTCTCCCTCTCTCTGTCCCCATTTTCTCACAGCCCCTCCCCCTCTCCCCCATCCATCACTTACCGAGAAGGATAGCCGGCTGCACTAATGCGGATCGTCTCCAGCACACCACAAGCTCTCAGTTGCTCCACGGCTCGCTTTGGGTCGAACCTAAATAAGGGAGAGCAATCCAAGCATTCTGCTACAAATGAGATAACTGAAGACAGAATTGCCGTCTATCGTACCTACAGGCTTTTAGTCCTTTTGAGTAACAGCTACCTAATTCCTGCTCAAGTTGAGATCTATATTCTCACAAAACGATCTGTCAATATCTGTAATATCTGCAGTCTTTAACACTTTTGAAATTACATGCAGAAATGTTTTTGCCACATTGCCTGTAGATAAGAAATCTCACTCTGACCAAAATTGTGAAGAGATCCCCTGTTTAGCACGGAAAATTGTAGCTATGCCAATATGTGAGATGGAGAACGAAATGTTTATTGAAGACAAAACCAGCACTTGAAAACCCAAACATACGAACTGCAAACTTTATACCAGTAGTTCTGAACATGGCTGTTCTCTATATCATCCCCAAGGGCGGGGGAGGGGGAGGGGGGGGGGGCCTAATGCTTTTAGTACACTAATTTTGATAAAGAATTCTCTCTGTTTTATACTGAATAATCAACATGCCTGCTGTCATGATAAAGGCTGCTGCCCGAGCAAAAATTAAATAACCCCCCTCCCCCCCCCAACCGACCAACAATATGCTTATGTCAGACTTACACAAATGCCTCTTTGACATCATTAGGTTTGATACAGCGGATGTAGTGAGGGGTTGTCGCATTCAACGTGTCCATCAGTGCACACAGGGAATCCCGGAACTGAAAATATAATACATCCAGATATGAGCAGCCGCCCGCCAAAATGAGAAACTTTGTGCATTTTGGTGATAATGGAGATATTGGTATCACCAAACAGGTTATTCAAAACCCTTTCATTTGGTAAGAAAAGTATTGCTGTAATTCAATTAGCAGAAAAGATATGGCCTTTCAAAGACAGGAAGTGACACATCCACAGTCTCGAGAAAAACACTTTTAAAGTTTCAGCTTTTAGTCAAAATTGATGGTGACTCAATTCAAAGTCAATTTTGAGGCATTTACCCTTCTCAAACAGGATTATTATTTGGAAAGGGAGTAGTACAGAGGTGAAACTTTTCAAAAATACTGAAAACGCAAAATCGATAAAATTGATCCAGTGATGCCTTTTAACGATTTTCTCTTATCAGGTAGTGCCGAAATGTGCCTCATTTTGTCGGGCCGTGACACATATTTAACTTTTTCAGGGTCACAGACCTCTACAGCGATCACCGGCATTTTCCTAAATACGTGTGCTGAGGCCGTTATCACCATCAATCGAGGGTAGGTTGGCTCTATGATAAAGGATTATGTGAATACCAACAAAGGCATTAAAACTTCTTTTCCACGAGTTTCATGAGTGAACCAAACATTTTCTTATGCTGTTTGCGGCTGGCTCTGGGCTGAACTTTCACTGGTTCAGTAATAGATGAAGTCCAGCCCTCGTAAGCCCCACCCCTTTGTGGTGCTCAATTGCAAAACTTTGCAACTCCACCCACTTACCTGTGAACCAACTGTTTTCTTATGCTGTTTGCTGCCAGCTTTGGGCTGAGCTTTCATTGGCTGAGTGACAGATGAGGTCCGGCCCCTTTTGGCCGGAGGTGGGGCTAGGGCATCTTTGTCCTCGGTGAACAATTCTGCCACCAGTTCATGCTGGAGGATGGAGAAGGCAAGATGGTGGTTACAGTACGTTATGACGAGTTTGAGTTTTACGGCACGTCGGCACAATAATGGCCCACTTTGTGCCTTTCACGATCTATTTGGGTATGCGTTCTTTATTTATATTTCGTATTCAGAGCTTCTAAATTTAACAATAGAATTAAACTGTTCCATATCAATTATATTAAACTGATAAAATTCTCAAAAGTTTTGTATATATCTGAAAAAAGTTTTGTAAACGAGTATAAAAGTTATTAAATCAAGTTGTAGATCTCAGCCTCCCCAAGAAAGGACAGGATGCGCTGTGGATCCACATCAGAAAATAATTCTTTCGTGTATCCACAGGCATAGTGTCTTCTTTGCATGTACACGAAGTCTACATATGCAATCAAAATATGTTTTATGGATAGCTGGCTTTTTGCATGATGTGGTGGTAATGCAGAGAGTGATAAAGATGATGCTGTGGTAGCAGTAATGATGAGGATAGTTTTTACAGTATATATATAAGATGATGATGGTGGTGATGAGGAAGATGATGAAGATGATGCTGTATGTAGAGATGGTGATGAAGATGATAGTTTCAGTATAGGATGATGGCATTGGTGATTAGGAGGTGGATTGATGGACTGATGACAGGCACCAGAATCCTAGCAAACCAGGCATCGCCATAAGTGCTTCTCTCCCTGCTCCAAAATCCATTTGTGGGTTGTTCTACTAATTGCCCTAGTGGCCAGCTGGTTCCATATTTGTCGGGTCCGTCCAGCCTTGCCGTATGTTCTTCCCTCGTCCCATCTGTATCTCGCCTCAATCATCCTGGTTATAGGGGGCACCTCAGCGTCTTCATCTGCTCACATTCGGTGGGTGACCATCTGCATGAGCTGATTCCTGTAATGCTGCAGGTCTCCACGTACAGCAGCATTGCCGGCAAGTAGATAGTCTATCATTGCCCCTAACATCAGCCTAACATCAGCATGGCCCCGGCAGTATATCCATATGAGGGACATGGTGAGGCCTTGGAGGATATAAAATCTTTCCTGCCGAAGCATGTTGGTGTCCACTTTTCGCAGCATGCTCTGCCAATCTGTGACGATGACGGCGTGGTCTGTGCTAGGCTGCTGTGTCGCAAGCCTCCACCGCCATTCGCATGCCAGACACAGTGACATCGTGCGCACCAGAGGTGATGAAGATGATGTTGTGCGTAGCAGTGGTGATGATCATAATGGTTATAGACTATGGTGATGATAGTGGTGGTGATGTGGAGGTGATGAAGATGATGTTGCACTAAGTAGTGGTGATGATGATGGTTACAGCAGTGGTGATGCTGATGAGGTGAAGTGGTGGTGATGAAGATGGCAGTGGCAATGCCCATGCTAATGATGATGATGATGATGATGATAATGATGATGATAACTATGGTGATGACAATCATGACAAAAGTGATGTTGATGAAGCCAACGATATGATGAAGAAAAATGATAAAAGTCGATAACAATGTCAAGGCCAAAGAGCAAATGATATGAAAGAAACAGATGCAGATAAAGAAAACTGGACCAGGACTCTAGACCAGTAGTTCTCAACCTTTTTCAGGCAATCATCCCCTTAGACTCCAAATTTTCTTTCCCGCCCCCAATCTCTACCCAAACCCACCAGATACATTTCACAAGAAGACAGACTACACCCAAATTATGCCGTCAAGTCTTTCAAAGCCTAATTAATGACAACAGGCCTGTTGTTTATTCATTATAAAACAGAAAGCATTCTCTTAATGCTGCACTAAAACAAAATAGGCCTTTTCTATTCATAAAATCAATCTAGGACATGCTGTTGAACAGGTCAGTAGCTGCCCTGTATACACCCCTAACTTGCCCAGTCCCCACCCCCACCCACATCGCTTTTGCCCCCTTGAGTCATTTTCTTTGTCCCGTCCCCCCCCCCTCCCCCCCCTTTTCCCAAATCAGAATAGCAACCCGGGGGGGGGGGGGGGATAATATCGCCAACGCTGAGAACCACTGCCCTAGACCCAGCTTGATTACCTCGCTAGCTTTCAGCGTATTGATCTGTTCCTCCAGGACTGTGTCACGATTCTTCTCAAGGAATCCCTCCGCCTGATACTCCACCTGGTGACAGCACAAGAAAGACAGAAATCTGAGCCGTGTTCAGTTGCCAGGGCAACCTTCTGAGAGATTGTGACAGCGCCTGAACAACACATTTATGTCTGGCAGGCACTTTACTGAACTGGACTGCCTTGCGTCTACCTCACTTATCCAATATGGCTCTCAATATGTGGCAGACACATCGCAAGGCAACCTGATTCAGGCAACTTCAGAAATACAAAAAAAATTCGTGGTATTATTGTAAAACTTAGTATTCTAAAGAAGATTGGTAGCTCTGAAATGGTTTTTAAGAATATTAATTGTGATATTAAGAACCTTGTTTTGAATCCTATGAGCACAGGCATATTGGAAAACTGTGTCATTTTGAATTCTATGGGGGTCGCCATATTTTGGAAAACTGTGTCATTTTGAATTCTATGGGGCACGCCATATTTTGGAAAACTGTGTCATTTTGAATTCTATGGGGCACGCCATATTTTGGAAAACTGCGTCATTTTGAATCCTATGGGGCACGCCATATTTTGGAAAACTGTGTCATTTTGAATTCTATGGGGGTCGCCATATTTTGGAAAACTGTGTCATTTTGAATTCTATGGGGCACGCCATATTTTGGAAAACTGTGTCATTTTGAATCCTATGGGGCACGCCATATTTTGGAAAACTGTGTCATTTTGAATTCTATGGGGCACGCCATATTTTGGAAAACTGCGTCATTTTGAATCCTATGGGGCACGCCATATTTTGGAAAACTGTGTCATTTTGAATTCTATGGGGCACGCCATATTTTGGAAAACTGCGTCATTTTGAATCCGAGGAGCACGCCATATTTTGGAAAACTGTGTCATTTTGAATTCTATGGGGGTCGCCATATTTTGGAAAACTGTTCCATTTTGAATTCTATGGGGGTCGCCATATTTTGGAAAACTGTTCCATTTTGAATTCTATGGGGGTCGCCATATTTTGGAAAACTGTTCCATTTTAAATTCTATGGGGGTCGCCATATTGGGAAACTGTGGCAGGCACCTTGCAACACTGCACTGCTCTGCCAGGAAGCAGTTCACAGTGCGCCTGCCAGACAACTGAAGGCGCCTGCACAACTGAACGCCCCTCTGATGATATCTTGTCACTTAATGTGGTTACCGCTACATACACATTTCCCCAGTACTAAAGAGCTTTTCAAAGAATTATGGTGGTGCAGTAAAATGGCTGTAACTCTTTAGAATAAAGTTTTAACTCAAAATAACTATACATTTTTGGAAAGGAATATCAGTAATAGGATTAACCCTTTTGCTGCTAAGCCCAAATACCCTTCCTTCCTTTAGACTACCACAATAATGGATTATCAGGTTGAAAGACTGCAATAAGTAGTATAAAATTAGGAATGCAAATCATGCCGGAACTATGCTGGCCCATAAATATCGGCCTCAGGGCAGTTTTAGCATGAAAGGCCAAGGCCGATTTATCGGTCATGCAGCAGTCTTCTGCAACATATTGTTGGTGTAATTCTCTAACCGTCGAAATGTTTTTTACAAAATTTTACAGGAGGTAAAAAAAAAACTGTATTTATTTCCTTCACTGGACGGAATTGGGTCATTGGGTATTCAGTGCTGAACTCAGTTGTGGCTCAAAGTCCATCGAAAGTATTAAAAATAGAGCGAACTTCAAGACCTTTCAAAACATGCCCGCATACACCTTTACGTTTTTCTATGCGTAACTGTAGAGTTTAAGGCTCAGCAATTAAAAGGCCTTTCAGGATTACATTGAAGACCTTACTTCCTTTATAATGTGATGTAAACACAGCTTGTACAGGCTGTGACAAGTTTGAGATTTGTAAGCATAATGAAAATTCAAATGACTGCAATAACTTCAACACCGTGACATGAATAATTGTAATGGGTGTCAAGGATTTATGTTGTGGACAACACAGATGAAATTGGTCAACACAAAAATTTTGCTGACGGCTCAGGTTATTTTAATACACCTCTTCATTTCACAACGATAATATCCGAGACACAGGATATCGAGATGAATCAATTCGTCCATCGACTTGCACACGCATCATCGTTGTCAACAATGCACCACTTCGCACCGCACCCCTTCATAAGATTAGTACTCACTGTGTACGTACTGTGGGAGAAGGAATGGTTCATCTCGGTATTCTGTCTCGAATGGCACATACATTCCTCCTTTTTTCGTACACTAGAATCTTTCTCTCCCGCTGACGCATACCCCAAGCATATATACCCCCCTTTTGCCAAAGAACTGTTCCTCGCACTTCTGCCCCAAGCATGCCACATAAAAGTGTTCAAACTTATAAATTATAACATAAGAGTGTGACACTGGGGATAGGACAATGTTCTCACTTGTCCAAAGACGATAACACCCTTTTTTCAGTTTAATTTGATTTGTGATGATGAGTAATGAAGTAAAGTCACACACCTTGTACTTTGCATTTTGTATCTATACTACATATATTTGTGGATTTGAGATTTTTCGTTGCAAAAGGCTTCTGAACCACTCAACACTCAGACTTTAAATTTTATATGGTACATCAGAATGAATGTAAGGGTGCATAGTTTTTAATAGAGGTCTCAAATCAGTGTAGTTTTTTTTATTGGAAATTTATTGTTTTGCCATGATTTAGATCTATTTCGAGTCATGGTTCGCCATTTTAAGGTTTCGTTATCACTTCCTGCGATGTGTTCACTATCAAACACACTAACCCGTGCGCAAATCATGCTGTTGTACGGGATGCGCAGGGTGTCAACTCACAAAGGCAGAGCAGTAAGACTTATTAAAAACAAACAAACAAAAATAAAATAAACAAATAGGAACAGGCCAGATGAAGCAGGTCTATAAACGACCCAGATCTGAAACCAATATTCAAACCGATTTATCCCGGGCAGGGCCGGGGACCTCAGCTAGTTTTGTATAGTTCTTTAATCCCATTTGATACATTTTGCCTTAGCATTATTGCAGCCCAGTACAACCGGAGCAGACACATCACCGCCACAGTGCAGCATCGGTCCACAGGAAAAACAGGCTCAGTCACAGATTTCATGTTCAGAGAAAACTGAGTTTTTAACTTTGACTGAGCGCTTTCTTTCATAGACTACGTGATTATTTGATGACAATTTTAGTGGACTGAGCCCTTTTCTGTCAAAGATACTGAAGTAAGTTGTACAATGGAATATTAGCTTGGGCTTGGGGCCAATAGCCCATAATTTCTACATTGTGACTTAGCTCCTTTTTCCAGTGAACTCTTTATATATAATCGGGGCAACAATGCAACTTGTGTAAAACTGTCTTACCTTGTCAGCAAAATGGTTGATGATGAAAGCTGAGCGAGACATTCGAGGCTTTTCAAAGTGGTGCGATTTGTTCAAGTGTTTGTCATACAATTTTTGGCACCAGTTGGTGTCCGAACCTTTCGGCATCTGTCAGATGGACACAAACAACATTAGCATTCCCCACACATCAGAACACACTTTTTACAGTTTGAGTTTGAACAACATATTACTTATACATCAAAACACACTTTTTACAATTTGAGTTAATATGACATAACATATTACCCATACACCAAACCACGCTTTTTACCATTTGAGTTTGTAGCACATAACATATTACCCACACATCAAAACACACTTTTTACATTTTGAGTTTGTAGAACATAACATATTACCCACACATCAAAACACACTTTTTACAGTTTGAGTTTGTAGAACATAACATATTACCTACACATCAAAACACACTTTTTACAGTTTGAGTTTGTAGAACATAACATATTACCCACACATGAAAACACGCTTTTTACAGTTTGAGTTTGTAGAATATAACATATTACCTACACATCAAAACACACTTTTTACAGTTTGAGTTTGTAGAACATAACATATTACACACACATCAAACCATGCTTTCCACAGTTTGAGTTTGGAGTTTGGAGACAGCACACTAATACGATAACAGTCACACTGTGCTAGGAAAAAGCAGGACGACAGAATATAGCAGAATGACAGGGCCGAAGGAAACCCTACCAGAAGCATCCACGAACCACTCGCACTTTTTACAATCACCGATGGCATGTGTACAAGTTTTTATGTGCACTTTCTTCAGTACAGATTAAATCCCTCTTTATTTCTGCAATTAAGACTGCATTTACTACGTCTACTTAAGACTCTTTACTGCATAAACTTTATATGTACACATAGTTAATAACTACGGCATTCTGAAGCCCGCTTTCCCTTCTTTTTTCCTGTCACTTATCACAATTGTAACCAAGAAATGGTCACAATAGACAGGCAGGAGTATACCGCTGTGCAACAACACAGCGACTTATGTACTCATTTCATAGTTTTGAGGGGAAAAAAAAACATGCATGGTCTAGCCAGTCTATATATATATAAATCTTTTTATTTATGAGTTTGCCGCAATAGAAATTATTGTTGGGTAACAGATACATCTATCTGCCTTTGACATAAAAGAACTGTGTGAGACAAGCTCATAGAGACAATAAAGTAGAAAAAGGCCTACTGTAAGTTACGTCGCTCTGCCTTTGGACGGCAGCACAGGTCATATTAGAATAGTGACTTTAATACAGCTGAGATCAAACGTATGATGGTTTCTAAAATTTATGAAGAAGGCGTTTACTACATGCACGAACTTTGTTCAATTCTACCCTTCACTGGTTTTAAACCTGAATATTTTACTGTGCCCTTTGACCTATGACTCAACCTGTGACTCGACCCTAACCTTGCACTCCTCGTCCAGCAAGTCCAGAATTCCCAGCTTACTCTCAATCAGGTCAATACAAGGCTGGTTGTCGTAGAAGTCGATGAACGACCATTCAATTTGTTCCCTTACGTATTCTTCTTGTTCAAGCTTGAAAACATGCTGTGGATGGATGGATGGATGAATGGACGGACATACAGAAGGATGGGATGGATGGATGGATGGATGGATGGACAGACTAACGGATGGTTTGGATGGATGGGTGGATGGACAAACAAATGGACAGAATGGATGGATGGATGGACAGACGGATGAACAAATGGATGGATGGATGGACAGTCTGATGGACAGACTAACTGATGGTTGGATGGATGGATGGACAAACAAATGGAAAAAATGGATGGATTGCTGTACGGACAAACAAATGGGTGGAATGGATGAATGGATGGATGGACAGTTGGATGGAAGTACAGATGGATGAATGTTTTATGAATAAAATCCTAGATGTGTGTCAATGGATGGGATGGTAGATGAATCCAGTGATAGACAGACATAATTATGGTAAGGGAGACAGGACTCAACCCATGAAAGTCAACTGGCTAAATGTATGAAGAAAAAAAAAACACCTAAAATGGCAGCTATAACAGAGTATGTAGTAAGAGAGGTTTCACTATTGGTCCATTTGCACTGCGAGACATGGGAGGCTCTGCGAAACCACTGTTGGCATGGAGCGGAAAGTAGGTCGCTGCGGTAATCAGTACCCGTTTGTGCATTTCCACAGGGAGTTAGAGCTTACAAACGGCTCTAAATAGTTTCAGTCAACCCAAACACATGAACAAACCACAATACACATATACTGTCTTTGGCGAAGGCAGTCTCTTTCAATTCCTGTTACCGCAGCGACCTTGTTTCGCAATTTGGCGGAAGTGAGATCTCTCTATAAATACATACTGGCTGCTATAACCAAATAACCAATTCTGGTCCTGTTTACCATGTTGAAGATCTGTTGTAGCTTCTCATTGGCGTAGTTGATACAAAACTGTTCAAAACTGTTGATCTCGAAGGTCTCAAACCTGCAACAAGTATATAGGACAAGCATTAACTCTTTGTATACCACAATAAATATGGGGTTGTGACCGCAACTGCTTTTGATCAACTCAAAAAAAAGAACTAGGGTCTCATCTATAACAACTCATTATGAATGGCATAATGTTCAAAAGCATATCAAATGACTTATCAAATGAAAGCAAAATTTTTAACGATTGGACGACAAGGATATGAACCCTCGACAAACATCAGACAAGGGACATAATATGATACTAGAACTTTCAAAGAAACGGGTCAAATTAAGGAGCGCCAATGCATCGGCGGATGGTAATATTGGCTACTTTCGGCACGCCGATGATTCTGTGGGTAGTATACAAAGAGTTAACATACTGAACCCTAAGCCCCAGTCAAAATTTGACTAAAAGAAAAACTTGTATGTAGCAAAGCCTCGCCTAAGAAATAATACCCAAACAATACAATGAAACGCAAACTAAAAGAGAAGATAGAAGACAGAACCCTAAGCCCCGGGTGACCTTGTATTTACCTGAGCTTTTACGTGTACATTTCTTTCGACCTGTAGGAGGTATTTTTTTTTTTTTTAGAATTTGAGATTTGAAATGGTGGGGAAGTATTTTTCTGAGTTTGTTTTGTGTTGCTAATTTCGCACCTCGATCCCTTCTTTTCCAAAACAACATGACACTATCACTACCTGCCATGCATTCACTACTAAACACTTTTACCCGTATGGCACAGATTATTGCCATGTCACGACAATGCTTGTCTCGAATGCTGTTGAAGTGCATAGAACATAAATGCGCAATAGAGTGCAGGAGGGCTTGTCAAAAATAAACAAACAAAACTAAATAAACCTAAAGCAGCGGGCAAAGGCGAGGCAGAGCCATTCTCATCACCAGAACTGAAACTTATAAACATTTTTTTATCCCGAGCAGCAACGGATGCTTCAGATTGTAAATAAATAAATAAATACATCTGTCCAGATTAACAACTCAATAAATTTTTAACATGACCTTACATAGCGATCTTGGCACCTTTACCAGCACCATGCGTGGGCTTTTCTTGGTCTTTAAGGGTTCACTGTGCCATGCGTGACTGGTTCTCTTTGAATGTAACATCTCTTTTTCATTGTGGCATCTTATCTGGCCTTTCCAATTGTATTTAAATGCTGAATGTGGGTGGTCAAAATATGACAAAACAAAAAACGTTGTAGGCAACAAACCTTCGCACAAAAAGTAATACCAAAGTGATGCAATACAACGCAAAGGACTACAAGTACGAGTTTGGGTTTCATGATGTGTCGGCATGATAACGACCATTTTTCGCCTTTCATGTTTTTTCTTGGCTACCCTGTTTATGTTTGATATTCAGAGCTGCATCAATTTTCAGTTTCACAAGAAACGCAATGGAAAAGGGAAGACAAGTCAAGTTTTCCGTGTTTAAATCTTCATCAGAAAAAAACAAAACAAATAACAGGTTGGAAAATAGAACCAAGAAAACAATTAATCACATGAAAAAAGTATAGCATATTAAATCAATCCGAGTACTTAACTGCAAGTTCAGACTTGTAGGGGGTCTGTCTGGATTGAGCTCTTTACATCTCGGAGGCCTAAGCATAAGGCTATTGGCCCTCCGGGGCCTTTTTTGGTAGTATGACTTACCCATAGATATACAACACTCCGATAAACTTGTGGGCTTTTATGGAACTGTGTAAAACTTTGTTGATCTGAGAGAAATTCTGTCCCTTGCAGTGACAAGGTTCCGTCTCCACCTTTTGGCTGAACCGAGTTACACACTACACACTTCTTCTACAGGCTTTCTCCATTGTGCATCAAAGGATTAAGAGAATTCGGTGTGTTATTTGTATGTATTACTAAAAGCAAAAAATTCTTTGCTCTAAAAGCTACGATCACATGAGACTTCAATCCGTGATTTCTCAGATGTTAATGGAAGGGGGTAAGGACCTTGTTATTCTAAGGGGACAATTTGGTTGTACGACTCACCCATAAATATCCAACACTCCAATAAACTTATGGGATTTCGTTTGACTGTGTAAAGCTTTGTTGATCTGCGTAACAATCCAGTCAAACAGTTTGGAGTACATAGTCTTCACAAGAGCATCCCTGGCAAAGCTGGCCTGTTGAAGTTTTATCAAATTTTATAATATTATAAAAATATTTTACAACAGGAAAAGGCCTATTCTGTAAAGTATGTCTATATGAGTCTTATAAATACGATAAAAGCCTGTTAAATCAATTTGTAGAGTTCAGCCTCTTCCTGAAATGAGAAAATGCACTGCGAGTCTATGCCAGAAAATAATTCTTTTATGGATCCGTAAGCATAATGCCTTCTAAAGATGTGAACAAAATCTACACATTCTGTTAAAAATATGGCTGTCAGCTAGCTGGCATTTGAGGCGATGTGCTGAATGACAAGGAGAATGTGTTGAGATATGATATACAAAATCTTTTCTCCTTCTCTCTCCCTATGTAATCTCACTGCCTCTCTTCGCTTCCTCTCTCTTTCACTCACGCCTTTTGGGAAATTGTACCAAACTGAGTGTATGTCAAATACAGATTCAAAGGCGCACGAGTGCGCTATGCAAGCTGTCCTGGTGTTTGTGAAAACCCCACTGAATTGCAACTCTGCTGAAAGATCGTCAAACATTAATAGCTCTTGCTCAAACATAAAAAGTGGTCCTTAGCTCTCACCCTGCGCGCTACCCGTAAAGCCCGCTGCACGGTCAGTGACCTTACTCATGGAGAATCTTATCTGGGGTCACTAACCCGTGCCGCTATGCGATGACCACAAACGCTGTCCACGTGGTTCTTTTTTTATTGATCGGTATGAAAACATTCGCTGCTATGCCTTATCACGCTTGATAATGAATTAACCAGCAAAACCTTAGTCTGTCACTTATGATTCCAAACTGACAGCTGTAGTTTTCGTGAGAACGAAGCATGATAACTAGCCACGCCCTCCCAAGCCCTACACAAATGGTTTCATCCTGATTGACACATACTAATAAACCAATGTGGGCATTTGGGGCAAAGATTATTTCAGAGCTTGTTTCTGATTGGTTCTTAGATACAGACAACTCCAGATGGTGGTCAGCTTGTGAGAAAATGAGATAATATTGCAAATTTGTTGAGCAACAGTTCGCATGTCGATGTTACATCTTTTGAAAGTGTGGGGAGAGCCTTTGAAAGCTTAGTCTTTGTGATTCCGACCAGTGGTTCACTGGTTAACATGTCCATGTCACAATGCCTTTGATTTAGAAGAGATACGGTGAACAATAACACGGTGGTTACGTCTCAAAAAGGTCAGTGACCTGATGCGTGAAAATACGGCTTGCGCGTGGCGCAGTCAGCTTGACCTGGGCGACTTTTGCCGCCCGTGCGGCGTTAGCGCTTGCAAATCAATACTGACTTTTGCCGCCTCCCGCAGCGTGAGGGTTAAGATACTATCATCTCTCACAAATTCCAATTTTTTTTTTCAGCACTTCCAAGACTATGACCACCTCCTTATTCTTGCCCCTTCTCCATCTCACTCCCCTCTCCCTCCAGACCCTCTCACCTGGGATTCGGTCAATGGTTTGGTCAATGTTTCGTTGACTGTCTGAATCTTTCGTTGACACAACCACATCCTCATCTGTGACTCGTTTATAGCCAGTAGTTGACACATGGTGGTGATTCCTGCATCCTTTGTCTGGGGGGATAGACGGGTGGATGGATCCATGGGACAGGTGGATCAATGGATAGGTGGATTGATGGATGGATGGATGGATGGATAGATGGAGAGATGGACTGACGGATGGATGGATGATTGGAGTTACAGATGGATGGATGGAGAGATGGACTGACAGATGGATGGATGAATGGAGTGATGGACGGATGGGTCGATGGATGGATGGATATGTGGATGGCTGGATGGACAGGTGGGTGGATGGATGGGAGTGACGGATAGATGGATGGATGGAGTGACACAGAGATGGATGGATGGATGACTGGATGGGTAGCTGGAAGGATGGAGTGATGGATGGATGGACAAATGGGTGGATGGATGGATAAGTGGATGGCGGATAGATGGATGGACTGACGAATGGATGTGTAGCTGGATGGATGGAGTGACAGAGGGATGGATGAATGGACAAAGTAATGAATCAGTGGATGGATGGTGGATGGATAGACTGATGGATGTATGGATGGATCAACTGATGGATGAATGGATGGATAACTGGATGGATGGATGTAAGGATGGATGGATGGATAGATGGACATACCGGAATTTCACAAGCCTCTCCATCTCTCTCTCGAATGTGAACGTTACCAAAATGGAGTATGGCACTAAATATACGGAATATCATCAATTGGTCCTTCTCTGGGAAGCCTGCAACAGAAAGGCATAAGTCAAGAGTTAGAGACCTGCAGCAAAAAGGCATAAGTCAAGAGTTAGAGACCTGCAGCAAAAAGGCATAAGTCAAGAGTTAGAGACCTGCAGCAAAAAGGCATAAGTCAAGAGTTAGAGACCTGCAGCAAAAAGGCATAAGTCAAGAGTTAGAGACCTGCAGCAAAAAGGTGTAAGCCAAAAGTTAGAGACCTGCAATAAAAAGGCATAAGTCAACATTTAGAGCCACCAACACTTGAAGTATTTTTTTCATTCTCTTTTCACACCAAAATGACCAACACAACAGCGTCACCACCATGACACCTATACCAGGCATGGCCAACCAGGCATAGAGTAAGTTCCAGACCTGAAAATTGTGAGAATACAGAGGGCAGCACTGCGAGCATACACCACCATAATCTCCGGGTCTAGAGACAGACGAAGGCAAAGAAAACGATGAATAGAAGAAGTGACTGAGATTCTTATGAAACACAACCTCACTCCAACAAAGGCTGTATTACAATCGAGCAAAAAGAAAAAGTTGTTTGTTGCGAAACCCTGCATGAGAAATAAAACCCAAACACCATCTCGCTTTGTACCAATGCTCGAATCTCCCTGGGACACTTCCCGGCGATAGCGGTAGGAAAAACTAAAACTAAACTAACTACAAGGGGCCAGTCATAGTTTGCATAATGTAAAAATGCTATTTATTTGGATGCAATTAAAAGAAGAAAAAAAATGAGTGTGTTATATTTTGGGGGGGGGGGGTTCCTTATCCCTCAGAAATCGGTGTATGACTCCTTGAGGAGGTGTGTTCAACAACCTTAGGGACAGGCCAAAATTGCCTGGCAGGGCAAGTTTGAGTTTGTGTTCGAGTTTAACGGCACGTCAGCATGATATCGGGCACTTTGTTCCCTTCACATTGTTTTTTTTTTCGTTTATCAGAGCAAAAATCCAGTCCATGGATCACAGATTGCCCATGTGTGACGTGACATACACCACCATCTTCACCAACATCATTTTCTTCATGAAAATCATTCCTTTCATCAACATCACCGACTGGATCATCACCTTCATCAATTCAGTTTGCCAGCAACACATCATGGGTTTCATGAATTGACATCAACAGCTGTACAACAAAATGGCAAATGTTTAACTTCCCTGTAGGATGAAGGAGCGACACCAAAATCAGCATTGCCAGAAATTCAGTTTTAAAAATGTTATGCTTCCCTCATCATTGATTTCTCGCCTTTTTGTCATAATATATAACACAAAAACTAAATGACATTCAACAGAATTGCTTGTGTGGGGCAAAGCGCCCCCCCCCCCCCCCCAACCCCTATCCTTTTGATAACTACAAAAGAGTACATATCTCAAATTTGATTTATTTGCATCTTCGTCATACAGAAAATTTAAGCATTCCCCTTTTCTTTGTACAGCTGTTCTTATCTATTCATCTCTTCATCATGAATCTGACGAAATGCAAGAGAACAAAATGGGAGAAAATGTATTTATTTATTTATTTAGTTATTTATTCATTTATTTATTTTGAGATTTTTTTTTTCACTATTGTTAATGGTCTTTAAAAACCCTCAGAGAATTTCACAGCTTTCCAGGGCTAATCCACTATCTCCAAGACTCGTTCCTCAAATTTTCAAATTCCAGGGCTTTTCCTGGCCAAATCCACCATTTTCGTGACTTTCTCTCAAATTTTTAAATATCAGGGCTTTTCCAGGCCAAATCCACTGTTTTCAGTAATTTCTCTCAAATTTTTATTTTTGGTGCTTTTCCAGGCCAAATCCCCTATTTTCAGGACTTTCTCTCAGATTTTTTAAGATTCCAGGGATTTTCCAGCATCCCAAAGGAACCCTATCCATCACCATTTCACCCAAAGTGTTGATGACCACAATTTCCTACCCATCACCATCATCATCAACCTATGTCACCACCATCGCTATCACCAACTCAGCAATAACCACCACCATTATCACCCTCCTGCCTCCCCCTCCCCAAACTCACCTAAAGTGGTCAAGGCTTCCCGTGTTTTGTTCAGCTCCTCTGCATCGTCCACGTCTCGTATCTCCGGTGCTGCCCCCTGGCTGGTATAGAAAAAATCATCCGGAGCACCTGGAACAAACATTGGGTTGCGAGTCAGTCAGTCAGAGTAACCTTGGCCCTTGAAACTTTATCACTTACAGCCATTAGTGACACACTCTGGGAACTGGTCCACATGTCGCACTCGGCACTTGTAAACTATGTCTCTATGAGTTTTGTAAATATGCAATAAAAGACTGTAAAATCAACTTGTAGAGTTTGATCTCTTTCAGAAATGACAACATGCGCTGCGGGTCCACACCAGAGAATAATTCTTTCATGGATCCACTGCCATAACGCCTTCTTCAGGTGTGCGCAAAATCCACACAAGTGAAAGAAAGGTGAAACTGAAGGATGAGAGCCAGGAAGGCAGGAGAGAGAGAAGGATATATTCAATAATGTGAATGACCTGCGACATGGCTTAAGGCAGTTCACACTCCGGTGCTCAAGTGTTCACGTATTAAAAAGCCTGAGCTTCACTTGTACATTTCGGTCTTTGTCAACATTAGGCAGCTAAAAGGAAGAAGGGAAGAAAAGAGGGCAAGAAGAAAAAGAATGAAAAAAGGCCAACTACAAAGAAAGAAACAAGGGAAAAAGGGCCCGAAGAAAGAAAGAAAGAAAGAAAAAAAGGAAGAAAAAAGAAAGACAGAAAAAAGGCACGAAGAAAAAAAAAATGACAAAACAGTAAGAAGAAAGTAAAAAAGAAACAAGAGCAAGAACGAAGAAGAAAGAAACAAACAAAAAAGAAACAAAGAAAGAAAGAAAAGACGAAAGAGAAAGAAAGAACAAGAGCAAGACCAGGATAAAGGCAGCCCACTAGGCAGCCCACTAGGCAGCCCACTAGGCAGCCCACTAGGCAGCCCACTAGGCAGCCCACTAGGCAGCCCTTTGGAGGGCTAAGAAAGCCAAGAAAAGGGGAAACATACAACAGTGACAACGACAATAAGCAAAACCAGCAAACAATAAACAAGAAGAATGAGGTGTCAATCCCCAAGGCCAACAATCCGCCTCAAATCAAGATCTACAACTGGCCTCTCTCAGAAGGACAAGATGCACCACAGGTCTACATCAAAAATATTTCTTTCATGGATCCGCAGGCAAAAGCGTCTTCTTCGGATATGCGTGAAATCCACACATTTCTGTTAAATATCCTCTAATGTTGTCGCGACTTACCAAGATGGTAGCCCTTAAATTCTGGTAGATCCCTGGATGCACACAACTGGTAAAAAATGTGGTAATTTCTCTCCTCTGATGCCTGAAATACAACTCTGTGGAAGGGAGATGACAGAAATGGTACAAAAACTATCAATAAAGATCATACAGTCCATAATAAATTTCACAATTTAAAGATAATAATTCTTTCACCCTTTTACTTGGTCAATGCTTCTCAATAAGAAGTACTTAAAGAAATTTAACGAAAATACCTAAAGAATATAAGAAATTGCTTATATTTTATTGACCCCCTTTTGGCCCAAAACTTGCTTACGTTCACCTTTTTTTACCCCAAGACAGTTACCTACCCCTTTGACAGCCACATCGATCCCCAGGGGTCGATATCAACTACCAGATGTCGATATCACCTCCCAGAGGTCGATATCAACTCCCAGTGATCAAGATCAACTCCCAGAGGTCGATATCAACTCCCAGGGGTCAATATCAACTCCCAAGGTCCAGAAATGGATGAATACTGTCTTTAGAAACAAACCGACACCGCTATAGACGATCTTTTTTTGCTACCCAAAAATTCGAAGCAGTAGTGTTTCCTGATGCACATGTAGTATGCTGTTGTTAGTTTTCCTAATGGATTGTTCTGACAGTGTGTGTGTCTGTGAGTAATGTTCCTATTTGCTGGTAACGTTGTGTGAGTAACGTGCATGTGTGCAGTATGCGTCAAAGACCTGTGTGTGCCTTTGATACTGTAATTACTGTTATACTGTTTACCGATGTTTTGACAACACATTTCCTGCCAGCATCTTAGCTTAGACCCTACCTGGATTTTTCTAGAAGATATGTCCTCATGTTGGCTCCGACAATGGAGTGCTGTTTGTTGAAGCTGATCTCTATGTACTTGCCAAATCTACTACTGTTGTCATTTCTGGTGGTCTTGGCATTGCCGATAGACTGTGGGGAGAAAGGGGGCCGAGTTGGAGGTCAGTGATGGTGGTCGGGGTATAGGAGGACAGAATGTGATGAGCAAGGAAGGATGAAAACAAAAAAAATAGTGAATGGATAAATGAAGGGAAATTTGTAACCTTATAAAGTGATAGACAAAGGATGAACGGCGGGTTTGAGTTTCGATTTAATAGTGCATCTGCACAATAACAGCCATAGGGGACAAGGTGGTCTGGAGGCAAGGTGCTCACCTCTCATGCCAAGAGTCCCGGGTTCCAAACCTGGCCGGTGCAGGTATGTTGGAAGTTTGGGATTTTTCTCGTATTTTCGTGTCCCTGATCCTATTGTGGGGTAGGATCGAGTACATAGTCTTCTCAGCTAAGGACGAAAAAATTCGGAGGGCCCGTGTGCACGTTGCGCACGTTAAAGATACCTTGGCAGTTGGAAATCATAAACAGCAGGCTGAGAAGGCCGCTGCCCGGGCAAAATTAAATACATATAAAATTCATTCCTAGCATTCCCCCCTCCCTCCCTCATCTCCCCCCCCCCCCCCACCCACACACACACACACACACAAAACCAACCGGCGCTGCACTGTGGTGACGATGTGCCTGCTCCATCGCCAATTTTGTAAATTTTACACGAGTGTGATTTGAAACTTTGACATGAAGTATCAAATGTCTGTCACGAACTTTAAATCCTCATCAATAATTAGGTCAATTAATTTGATAATGGAAGTCACATGATGTCAAAATGTAGTACTTACCAAGGCGAAACAGAACGTCAAAAACAAAAAATACTGAAACTTTTCTGGTTTCAGTGTTTGTGCAGGAACCCCTCAAAATGTTGTTGAGGGGGGTGGGGGGAGACAGACGACGAGGGGGGGGGGGGGGGGGGCAGGAGTTAGTGGTAGGGCCTTTTTTTCTCTCCTGCTTTCTTTTCTTCTTATTTCTCAACCATCTGGCGCTCACTAAAAACAAGACACAAGAACCAAGACACAAGAAAGAAGGAACAGAAAGAAAATGTACAACGAAAGAAAAACAAGAAACCAGAATGCAATCAAGAATCAGGGTCCAAGAGCCTTCAGCTGAAGCCTCCCAGAAACAAAACAACGGCCATGTGTCACATTTTTTGTCATTTTTTTATTTTGGACTAGCTTTTCAGCTCTCAGATTCCAGATGATTGGGAAGAAGGATGAAAGCATGAAATGAGAGGAACTGAGACTGCTGAAGAAGAATCAGAGGCAGAATGGAGGAAATGCTGGAAAGAAAAGGAATGAAGGAGGAACGGGTTCCTGCACCTCTTTCAAAATATTTTCCCAGGGCTAAACTATTAAATTTCATGACGACTTAAAAGCAAAAAAATGGGAGATAATTTATTTCTTTACTTTTGTTCAGAATTTTCCCCTATTTTTTACATGTTCTTGTAAACCTACAGAAAATTCCTGGGTTTTTCCAGGGCTTTTAACTGAATATTTTTTGACATTCCAGGGCTTTTTTTTTTTCTCTTCTAAATGTTTCGGTATTTCCTCTGACAATTTTTTTAATTCTTGGGCTTTTCCAGGGCTTTTTCTCAAATATTTTTTTTTCAATTTCTAGGCTTTTCCTCTATTATTTTCTTTAAATTCTGGGGCATTTCCTCAAATATTTTTTCAGATTCCGGGACTTTCCCCAAGGATCTCTGGACTTCCACAGCTGCACAGTAACCATAGGAAGAAAGGATGGTGTCGACAACATGACCCAGTGGTCTTACAGACCACCCAAACAATCGCCTACCTCCATGATGGGGTTGGAAGCCAGAACTTTCCTCTCCACTTGCGTCTCTGCCTGGGACCCGCCCACTGTGGCAAAGTATCTCATGGCGAACTTGGCTGAGACAGTTTTCCCTGCACCCGACTCACCACTGACAATGATGGACTGGTTACGATCAAAACTGGCAATGAGAAAATAACAGAACAATTTTCATTTAGAGTTGCAGCCAAGCTCATATTCATTTACTTATTTTGGCAGTTTCTCTTCAAAATCTGTTTCAAATGTTTCCAGTTGTTTTTTCGTCTATACTGCCGTTTGGCTTTCAAAAAGAAATTTTTCATATTTGCCACATTCTAAAAGTTGCAATGAATTTGAGTTTTGAGTTTGATTGTGGGTTTTATGACGCACTGGCACATTTAACAGCCACTTGGCGCACATTGTGGCCAATTTGGGTGCACATTCTTTATGTATGTTTCGTATTCAAACAATAGAATTAGACACTTTTGTTCTCAAAAGTTGTTCTGTGTGGATCTGAGAAAAGTTCAGTATACGAGTATAAAAGTTATTAAATCAAGTTGTGGATCTCTCAGAAAGGACAAGACACAGTGCGGGTCCGCGTTAGAAAATAATTCTTTCATGAATGAGCAGGCATAGTGCCTTCTTTGGATATGCATGAAGTCTGCACATTAATAATGGAACAGAGACAGAGAGAGACTGAAAGACAGAGAAACAGGGAGAGAGACAGTGAGAGAAAAGCAAGAAAGTGTGAGAAAAGAGAGAGAGAGAGAGAGAGACAGAAGTTACCGAGACATCTGTTTAAAGGCCTCCTCAGAGACAGCAAATATATGTGGGTCCATCGCTCCCATGTCCTGGCCACTGTAGGCCTGGATGATGTCTTGGCTATAAATATCCAGGTACTCATAGGGGTTGATGGCCACCAGTACAATACCTGGGCAGGAGAGAGAAACATACACAGTGGGTTCCAGTTTGAGTTTGGGTTTAACGTTAACAGTGGTCAGCACAATAACAGCCAAATTGCGCCTCTCACGGTTTTTTTCGTTATCTCTCTTAAGGCTAAATTTCAGCCCCTAGTTGCCTATGGGTATGATCAGATAAAAGTGAAGTTAAAGATCTAACGGGAAAAGGCCCATATCAAACGTCTAAAGGGGAAAGACCCGCATTAAAAATCTAACGGGGAAAAATCCTGTATCAAAAATCTAACGGCCAAAGGCCCATACTGTAAAGTATGTCTATATGAATTTTGTAAATATGATAAAAGTCTGTTAAATCAACTTGTAGAATTTGACCTCTTTCAGTCAAGTCTGAGCAGAGAGTATGTATATATACAGAGAGAAGTCATTATTGGTCGATTTGCACTGTGAGATACAAAAGGCTCCACGAAACCACTGTTAGTATGGAGTGGAAAGTAGTTCGCAATGGTAAACAATACCCGTTTGTACATTTCCACGGGAAGTAAGAGCTCACAAACGGCTCTAAATAGTTTCAATCTGCCCCAAAATATGAACAAACCACAGTAAACAGATATGCACACTATCTTTGCTGAAGACTGTCTCTTCCAAATCTTGTTGCAGCTGCGACCTAGTTTCACGATTTGGCGGAAAGGATGTCTCTCTATAAATACATACTCTCTGGTTTTACTAACATAATTATGTGTCATCATAAGGTACAAGGTCCTAAACAGTCACACATCTCACATACCACTCGACAGCTTGCTCACTGACATTCAAGTACTACAGCCACTAGGTTGCATCTCAAATCTGAGTTTGATTTTAACAGCCGGTCTGCATAATAATGGCCACTTTGTGTTTTTCATGGCTTTTACGTTTTCTTAAGTTTGGGTTACTTTTCAACTTTCCATATAAGATCAAATAAAAGTGAAATTAAATATCTAACAGGAGAAGTTCTGTGCAGTAAGAGTATGTCTATCTGCAATAAGTACTTCGTAAGTATGATTAAAATCTATTCAATCAACTTGTAGAATTCAGCCTCCTTCAGAAAAGACACCATAGAATGAAGATCCACGTAAGAAAATAATTCTTTCATGAGTCTGAGTTTGGGGTTTTACAGCTCGTCAGCACGATAACGACCACTTTGCGCCTCTTACAGTTTTTTCGTTATCTCTCTTTGGGCTAGCTTTCAGCCCTCACATGCCTGTAGGTAAGATCAGATAAAAGTGAAGTTAAAAATCTACGGGGAAAAGGCGGCCCGTGCCGTAAAGTATGCAAATAAACCCTGTGCCTGTTTAAATGTCTATCACCAAATGTTGTGAGAGCACATTGTGTTGTGAGTACTTACCACAGTAGGTATAGATCATGTTCTGCTCCACAAACCGAACTTTCAAGTTATATAGCACTGGTCACACACAGCAACAGCAGTTGTCGGGATGGGGGGAAGAGAGAAAGAGACACTGAGAAATCTAAATGTTATTCATGTATGGCACATGAAGAATATAGGGGGAAGAACTTCAGCTGTCACAAAATGCCAGTTTTATGGTTACCTCCCCCAGCTCAGAGCTAATATCTTTGCTTTAGCTTTGTTCCTCTCATATCCATTAAGTGAAAACCAACCGCTGTCCAGCAATAGGAGCAGATTTAGGTAAGACATCCTATTTTCTACATAAGGACTTTAAAATTGTGAATTTCTCCAAACTTTCATTTTGTGACAACTGACGTTTTTCCACTGTATAGACTTCATAATATATGAAACTTAATTAACATTTTATGACCATAGTCCTTGATTGTTCTAACATGAACATGACCTCACAGTCATAACACAAATTGCACAAATTGTTTCATAATTAAGGCAGGGCCTAACATCTCCCAAGTAAAATACAGTTTGTTTTGTTTCCTGCAAAGCAGGAAAGTTTTGCATCCAGCCTTCAAACTCTGAATTTTGACACAAATCCACTTTGTCACATGTCACAAGATCTGCAAACCAATGACATTTTTTCATGTTTTCTGACAATGTTGTCAACGTGACTTCAGCAGATTTGTTATGACCATGGCAATGACCAGTTTCTGGGTCCGTGCATTATCTCGACCGTTTCTCAGTCTGCGCGGTAGTTCAGACTGTAGGCTCAGCTTACCATATGGCAATTTTAGTTCTTGTTTGTTCTACCTCCATTTTCTGAAAAAAACTGGAGATCTTTCAGAACGTAGAAGCGGTATAACAAATGCACACTTTGACACTTGTCTAAAATGCCTTACTGCATTTGTCAAGCTGTTTCACAGTTCCGATTTATTCTGAGTCCCTATACATAAATAAAAACTAAAACTCCGAACGTTTAACATCGAATTTATCAGTTGTGTGTAAAGTGGAGTTGGAACAAACATGAACTGGGGTAGTGATATAACAAAGTTCAACTCATCAAGCTGGTCTGTGGCCAGGAGACCATGTCACAAGCCACACCCAAATTTAGTTGTACCCTCTTGTGTACAAAATTTATCACAGTATTCATTAACATGGACTTTGCTCAAATGTGACATGCACAGACTGACACAATGAAAAGCTGTGAATATCCTATTTCCATACTGTCTGCCAGCAATCATCCCATCGCACACTACCACTGCTATGTGCTAATGGCATAAGTCACTTTGGACACTCTTGGGTTTAGAAAAACTGTTTCTTTTCTTATCATTTGGTAATTTATGCCCTTATGATTCTATTGGATTATTACATTTTCCCACTGGCAGATTCCTTTTCCCATAAAATTATCTGATAGCCCTCATGCTCAGGTATGCAATGAACTGTCAGTTGTCTTTTGGCAAAAGTCTGACATACACCATTATCATAGAGCAGTGACCATAGTCAACTTGGAAATATTATTTTGTTCTTCAAGATTTTTCCAGGTTTTCAGTGTCCACAAAAGAAGACAAAAATATGATCTTACCTTCTGGTTCATTGAGGTAACTGAGAGAGGTCAGGTCATTTTCACCAATCAGGATGTCTGGATTCCGCAGGTGAGGTAGGCTTTTCTCTGTGACGTTGATGGTGCCTTCCTGTAGCCGGCAGGTGGTGCAGCACCAGGGGTGTGTGCAAAATGGCGTGGGGGCCAGGTATGGTTTGTGTTTGTGTGAATGTGAGTATTTGTATTCAGGGACACATGTACATGTTGTGTAGAAACATGTGCGTGTTTGTGAGTAGACATATGTGTGTGTATGAAAGCGAGAAAGAGGTGTTGAGGAATAAGAAGAAGAAAAAAAAATATATTAGTACAATTTCCAAAACACACTAAGTAACTAAAAATATATACAAGTGGGAGATATTCGCCCCTTCCCTTCCCAGAAATGAGCAAATGACGTACTTGTAAAGACAAGATGAGTTTTTACATATCATTGTACACAATAAACCATAAAAACATCAGTATTCTCCATAAGTAAGCTATACTCTTACATTTTCTGAGTTTCTCTGGAGATCCAATTGACACAGCAAAACACATCCGTCAGATTTTGAGAACAGTAACCAAACACCCGGAAATGTTTCTTAAAATATTTGGACAGCCTACACTGATTGTCACAAGTGAAAATGAATTTTTCATCACCAATTTCCAACTCATCAAACACACAGAAAAAAATCTTCCTATTTCATATTTATTTCTTTATATGACGATGAATTCTCTGCCCCAGTCTTATGAGAGAGACTGAACCTTTTCTGACTGTTAAACTTCAGCTGAAGAGTCATCTTTTTACACTTTGAAAGTCCCCTCTTAAATGCCTATGCCTTATGTGTGTGATTTATACGATATAAATGTTGTAAAGCGCTTAGTGCCTGGTTGTTAAAGGGGTGACGTGCTATATAAATGCTATGTATTATTATTATTATGAAGGGTACAAAAAAACAAACAAACAAACAAACATGAAAATTATAGTTGTTTTTTTTTTGTTGTTACATAGCTTGAAAAAATGCACGTTGGCATGCCATAGTCATCTCATGCACTCTTGAACAAGGCGAAGGTAACAGATGAGGACTTTGTACTCAGTACAAGCATTCTTGCACTAATTTGACTAACTTGCATTACGAAATGTGACCCCCTCTAGTCAAACCGGCAACTGAGCCCAATTTAATCACATGGGGTTTGATATCATCATACTATAACCTGGGACAGAGGATGCCCAGGCGAATCAATTCATCACAATCCAGCCGTGGACTTGCGTGCGTATCATCTATGTCAACAATGCAACACTTCGCACCACATTCTTCTTTATAATTGAACCAAAAGGAGTAGCCCTCACCATATTTATACACGCGCAATCTGTGGACATACCGTGGGAGAAGGAATGCTTCGTCTCGGAATTCGGTGTCTCGTATTATACTATATCGGAGCTAGAGAGTGAACAAGTCGGCAACTCAAACTTTCTGACTACTGACTAAAAACTGTCAAAGTCTGTGTACTGCCGCAACATCTGACTTTCAGTTTGAGTTTGGGTTTAACGACGCATCGGCATGATAATGGCCACTTTGCGCCTTTCGCGTTTTTTTTTTTGTTTGGTTATCTTACTCTGAGCTGGCGTTCAGCCGTCAGATTCCCATAAATAAGATCAAATAAAAGTGAAATTAAGAAACTAACGGGATAAGGCCCGTAAGGTCAAGTTTTCCACGTGACATTTCTGTGACTTAATCACCGGTCCGAGTAAGTGGGTCACAAATGAAGACTACAAGGGAAGAACGTCAGTTGTCACAGAATGCCAGTTTTATATGGTTGCCTCCCTCAGCTGGTAGCTAATGTCTGTAGCTTTGTTCCTCTCATACCGATTAAGTGAAAAACAACCGTGGTCCAGCAATAGGAGCAGATTTAGATAAAGCATCCTCTTTTCAGCTAATGGACTTTCAAACTTTACAATGTGAATTTCTCCAAATCTTCATGTTGTGACAACTGACGTTTTTCCAACTGCAGTCTTCAGATATTAGGTCAACATGCAAGATGCAATGAAATACATCAACAATTAACTCTTGTACTACATGTATAAACTCAAGTCAACAAAACACATTCAACATCATGCCAATGACCACCACATAATGCCAGCAGATGTTGCTGCAAACATTTTGTTTTCTACTGCCAAAGGAACCATGAAAGGAGAGTTTGAGTTTGGGTTTAACGGTGCGTGGGCACGAGAGTGCTCACATTGCGCCTTTCACGTTTTTTTGTTGTTTTTTTTCGTTATCTCGCTTTGGACTAGCTTTCAGCTCTCAGATTTCTGTAAATAAGATCAAATAAAGTGAACTGAGTTTTGAGTTTGGGTTTAACGGTGCACAATAATGATCACATTGTGCTTTCCAAGGTTTTGCGTTTTTTTTTTTCTTGTTATCTCAACTTTGGGCCAGTGAAATCTATATCAGAACTTGCAAAGCAAACAAAACAAAAGAAGAACCAGAATTCCCCTTGGTGATGTGTAACCGAGTGACAAGTCACAGCTTTGGTCCCACCGCCCAACCTACACTCAATGTTCTTCTCTGACACCAAAAGCTGGGACATGCCCAAGAAATGTTTCCCACACACAATTCCGGAATCAGATGATGAATGACCAACTAAATCAAACTTCAATATAGGACATCCACGGGGCCACATATACACCAATGCCCTAAACAGGCCAACTGCCCATATATTCACCAAGGCCCTATAAACTGCCCATACAAATCAGACCCTATAAACTGCCCATATATGCCTGGGCCCTAAAGACTGCCCTTATATACCTGGGCCCTATAAACTGCCCATACAAATCAGACCCTATAAACTGCCCATATATGCCTGGGCCCTAAAGACTGCCCTTATATACCTGGGCCCTATAAACTGCCCATACAAATCAGACCATATAAAATGCCCATATATACCTGGGCCCTAAAAACTGCCCATGTTATATATACCTGGGCCCTATAAAAGCAACTGCCCATAAATGCCAAGGCTCTATAAAGGCAAACTATCCATATACCCATGCCCTATAAAAGAAATTGTCCTTGTATAACACGGCCCTACCAACTGCCCGCATATAGCAAGGCACTTATAATAGTAATTACCCACATATAAATGGGCCATATAAGGGCAAACTCACAATCCGATGCCATATAAAAGCAAACTGCACATTATTATATACCAAGGTCCTATAAAGGCAAACTGCCCCTATAAAAAGGCCATACAAAGGCAAACTGCCCATATACACGAAGGCTATTATAGGCAAACTGCCTGTAACTACAAAGGTCTTATAAAGGCAAACTGCCCATATACACGAAGGCTATTATAGGCAAACTGCCTGTAACTACAAAGGCCTTACAAAGGCAAACTGCCCATATACACGAAGGCTATTATAGGCAAACTGCCTGTAACTACAAAGGTCTTATAAAGGCAAACTGCCTGTAACTACAAAGGCCTTATAAAGGCAAACTGCCCATATACACGAAGGCTATTATAGGCAAACTGCCTGTAACTACAAAGGCCTTATAAAGGCAAACTGCCCATATACACGAAGGCTATTATAGGCAAACTGCCTGTAACTACAAAGGTCCTATAAAGGCAAACTGCCTATATACACAAAGGCCCTACGAAGGCAAACTGCGCATATATATGCAAAAACCATTTGAAGGCAAAGGTTTAGAACTGCTGTCTTTGAAACTGAATGATGTCCCTATTTGTTCTCAGAGGTTTGAGGATGAGAGTAGATCAAATGTTTGTTAATGTGTGTGAGTGGGAGCATGATGAATTGATTTTGTGTTAATTTTGTTTTTAATTTTAGTTCGGCGCCTTATAGAACATCATTTTTTTGTGGATTTGAGCGCCATTCAGGTCAATTAATCCTATAATTACTAAATTATTACTATTACTAAATAATTACTATAACTAAATTATTCCTGTTACTAAAGTATCACTATCGCTAAATTATTAACATGACTACTGGTACTATTACAATCCTCAAACCTGACAGGAATTTCTTTGAAGTATCACTTCTCGCAACCCTCCTAACACCCTAAATATTTTACTCCTGTAAAATAAGCCTAGAGTTGGCAGCTCTGCTGATGTTGGCTTGTCAAAACACTAATAAATCCACATAAGGGACACGGGTGCCATTTCAAATATTCATATTACAGCGAAAAAAAAAAACTATACCATAATACTTTGGGTATAACTTATATCATTACCAAATATTGGTTTTGCCTACATTGAAAAATGGTATGTATATAGCAAAGAGTAAAGAAATGTGTATACGTGTTACATATAAAAATTAAATACTACGTATAACTGAATGAGCATTTCAAAAATATTTATGCAGAAAGGACAAAAAGAAAACAAGAAATTAAAAACAAAAAGACAGAACAAAAAGAGAAGTAAAACACAAGAACAGATACTGAAAGACGGGCAGATGGACAGAAAGAAAGAGTAAACAAACAAACAAACAAAAAAGACACTGGACACCATGCTACCATGTTACTGACTGGTACTTAATACCTTTATGAGGTCCTAAATGTGTAAAAATGTTACACCATACTACCATATTACTGACTGGTACTTAATACCTTTATGAGGTCCTAAATGTGTAAAAATGTTACACCATACTACCATATTACTGACTGGTACTTAATACCTTTATGAGGTCCTAAATGTGTAAAAATGTTACACTATACTACCATGTCATTGACTGGTAGTTGATACCTTTATGAGGTCGTAACTGTGTAAAAATGTTACACCATACTACCATGTTACTGACTGGTAGTTAATACCTTTATGAGGTCTTAACTGTGTAAAAATTTTACACTATACTACCATGTTACTGACTGGTAGCTAATACCTTAATGAGGTCATAACTGTGTAAAAATTTTACACTATACTACCATGTTACTGACTGGTAGCTAATACCTTAATGAGGTCATAACTGTAAAAATTTTAATTTAGGAAAAAAAAAAAACGCTCCCTTTGAACACCATACTACTATGTTACTGGCTGGTAGTCAATACTTTAATGAGGTCCTAACTGTGTAAAAAAAAAATTTAATTTAAAAAAAACAAAAAAAAACTCACGCTGAACACCATTCTACCATGTTACTGACTGGTAGTTAATACTTTAATGAGGTCCTAACTGTGTAAAAATTTTAATTTAGGAAATAAAAAAAAAACGCTCACTCTGAACACCATACTACTATGTTATTGGCTGGTAGTTAAAACCTTTATGAGGTCATAACTGTGTAAAATAATGTTATTTAAAAAAAAAAAAATGCTCACCACCACCTTTATGAGGTCCTAAATGTGTAAAAATGTTACACCATACTACCATGTTACTGACTGGTAGTTAATACCTTAACGAAGTCATAACTGTATAACAGTTTAAATTCGAAAAAAGGCGCATTCTGAACACCGTACTCCATCATACACTACCTAGCACAGGATTTCTCACTCAGTGGAGTGGAGGGGGGTGGGGGGTGGAGTGGAGGGGGGTGGGGGGGGGGAGCGATAAATGTCTCGGGCGCTTTTGTATAATTTTCAGTTTCCCCGACTTAAGTCTGTCGACGGTCTGTCTGTTCTATCGCACATCTTTTGTACGCCCTACTACCCGGTACATAACGTGGCCGGGGGGAGGTGGGGGGGCAGAAAGAAAAAGAGAGACGAGCAGACAGAGAGAAAGACAAACAGATTAAAGATAGAGAAGGAATGCAAAAAAGACAGGGAGCAAAAGAAAGAAAGAAAAAAAAAAGAAAGAAAGACCCGGAGTCTGGCATACTACTACTAGATGAGTAAGGTTAAGAATACTGTATGTAATAGTATAGTAAGGAAAATGTTACATTTTTATACACGGAAGCCATCAAAAGTGGCATGATACAAAAGGGAGTGCTACAGTATCATATTATGTAAGGAGTAATAGAGTTACATTGAATACACCCGACATTCAGTCTAGCGTACGCTGGAAGGAAATAAAAATAAATGCAGAAAAAAAGGGTTTTACAGAATGTTAATATAAAAACAAAATTCTGGGCCAGAGTTTGGGTTTTACAGTGCGCCGGCACGATAAGTTGATAACGGGCACTTTGCGCCTTTAACTTTTGTTTTCGCGCCGTGTGTGCGCTGGCGTGCGCAAGAGCATTAAAAATAATGAAGTAAAAGCAATAAGGAATAAATAAAAATGTTTGTTGTTTTTTGTTGTTGTTGTTGTTGTTGTTGTTGGTGGTGGTGGTGGTGGTGGTGGTAGTGGTGGTGGTTGTGGTTGTGGTGGGGGTGATGGTGGTGGTGGGTTTTGTTGTTGTTGTTGTTGTTGGTGGTGGTGGTGGTGGTGGTGGTTGTGGAGTGTTTTGTTGTTGTTGTTGTTGATGTTGGTGGTGGTGGTGGTGGTGGTTGTGGTGGGTTTTGTTGTTGTTGTTGGTGGTGGTGGTGGTGGTGGTTGTGGTGGTGGTTGTGGTGGGTTTTGTTGTTGTTGTTTTAATACTGACAATTCTGGAGTTTGCTTTCAAGAGGTGAAAACGTTTTAAATAATACAGATAATAATATTAAGAAAAAAAAAAATTAAATAAATAAATGCAGGCACTAAAAATGCGAGAGTGGGAGACTACGTCAGACATACGCTCATTTTGGTGCTGACTCCCTGCAGAAAGAAAAACCAACCTTTAATTGGAGAACGTGGCCAGAACTGGCTTATAAGAATGTATGTGAGACAGAGAATGTGACAGGGGGTGCCGATTTATCTCGGAAAAATGCCAAGTATCTCAGCTAAATAAATAAATAAATAAATGGAAGGCCTCCATAGTGAATCATGATACACTTACTTGGTTTTTACCCATATTCCAGGAGAAGCAAAAAACTTAATCACTCTTTTTTACTCAAACTTAATAGTTACCACATATTTATTTTTTTTGGTAAAAAGAACACGTTATATAAATAACCTTTTGTTTTTCAGAGTCTAACCCAACCCCCTCGACCCCCCCCCCTCAACTTAAAACACAACCTGAGGACTGCCAAAGGTTGTAAGTATGCCAAATACTTCATGTTTTGAAAAACGTCGAGTTACGACCGTTTACCACGCGGATCTCAAAATAAAATTTAAAAAAAAAAAAAAACACGAAATAAACGAAAAGAGAAAGAAAGAAAAAAATAGATAAATAAATACACGAAAATCACAGAATATAAACACTTGAGGTATCTGTTTAATGGCTGTGAAAACGCACAGGGGGGAACTACTCAGACACACATGCAGATCTACGTCATGAACTCACTCAATGACGCCAGGCTCAATGAAATAGTTGGTATTGATTTGTTTCACTCACGTCATCCAAAATTGTGATCCCCCCCCCCCTTCTAAACAGTAACCCCCAGTGCACGGGAGCTGACCATGTGCACTTGCAAATATTTGTTTTTTGGGTACGGGAGCTGACTATGTGCACTTACAAATAGTTGTTTCTTGGGTACGGGGACTGACCATGTGCACTTACAAATATTTGTTTCTTGGGTACAGGGGCTGACCATGTGCACTTACAAATATTTGTTTCTTGGGTACAGGGGCTGACCATGTGCACTTACAAATATTTGTTTCTTGGGTACGGGGGCTGCCCCTGTGCATTTACAGATATAGGGTGGAACCCATAATAATGTGGAGTACTGAAACCTTTAAAAGGACAATACCTGTGGCCTTGGAATTTCCGCCGAAAAACGAAATAAAATTCCAATTCAAAATTTTGTAAGAGTACAATTTCTGTGACGTCACGTGAAGCGAACCAATACAATAACGACAGGGGGCGCCTGCTGATGCCTAGATACTAAGAGATGAGACAGCTAGCCAGTTTTTGCGTGCACAGATTTCACACCGCCACCTAGCGGCGAATGCGTGGAAGTCATGAACAATGCCGTATTTTACAAAGCCAAATAGGGAAAATACTGAATTTTGTTCACTGTTCAGCTATCACTGCAGGCCTTGAATGACGTCACTTATTGTGGAATTTTAACTTCAATCGCTGTGGGAAAACTTGTGTTTTTTTTTAAGCCGCATTAGCACTGTAACAAATCAGCATCATTAATTTATCATTATATTAATCATTCTTTTCATGTTGTTCGTCACGGGCCCCGCCCCCGATCAGCGCGTTTTCTGTGTTCACGACTTTTTTAGACCCGCAAAGAAGGAAGTGTCTCAGCTCATTGTGTCTGGCAGCTTTGATTAGACTTCTGACGAACAGACAGACAGACTGACTGACAGACACATAGGCAGGCATGCTGCTACCCACAGAATCCGTGTTTCGACTAATGAAAAAGCTGTCAAGTTTCGCGCTTTTTTTTTCATCTTTTCATCGATTCGTGCCTATTTTGATACATATCTGTTATCTATTACTATTATCCGTTGAGTTGCTGTTCTATTGGAGGGAGGGGAGAGCCATTCTGTAATTTTCTGTGTTGATTTTTTTTAATTCTCTCTCTCTCTATCTCTCTCTCTCTCTCACACTCTTTCTTTCCTTCTCTCTCTCTTTCTTTCCCTCTCTCTCTCACACGCACTCTCTCTTTCTGTCTCTCACTCTCTTTCTCTCTCTCTCTCTCTCTCACTCGCTCTCTCTCTCTCTCACACTCGTTCTCTCTCTTTCACTCTCTCTCCTTCTCTCATTCGTTCTCTCGCTCATTGCCTCTCTTCCCCCTGTCTCTCTCACTCTCTCACACACTCTCGCTGTCTTTCTCTCTCTCTCACACACACTCGCTCTATCTCTCTCACTCTCTCTCTCTCTTTCTTTCCCTCTCTCTCTCACGCTCGCTCTCTCTCTCTCTCACACACACTCTCTTTCTTTCTCTCACTCTCTCTTTCTCTCTCTCTCACTCGCTCTCTCTCTCTCTCACACTCGCTCTCTCTCTCTTTCACTCTCTCTCTCCTTCTCTCATTCGTTCTCTCGCTCACTGCCTCTCTTCCCCCTCTCTCTCTCTCACTCTCTCTCTCTCTCTCTTTCTCTCTCTCTCTCTCTCTCTCTCCCTAGCTGACTGGTATGTTGGGCCTCACTGAAACCAAATGATCATGACGTCATCACCCAACTTATCGATTAACTATCTCTAGCACTGTGACTCCGACACAACAGATATATATAGAGAGAGAATTGATACTTGTTCGCCACCCGCTCAGGTTTAGCCCCATACAAATCACGACTTATGTCTTCTCTCTGTATTTTCTAATATCTATGTAGGATATACACAATAATAATAATAATAACAAAGGTGTATAGTTTCATGTTGAAGAAGAAGGGGGAAGAGATTGATAATATTTCAAGCCGAGCTTAAGAAAAAAAAAAGTAAGGTAGATAACTTACGAGCCATGTCTCCTGCAAAGTTAGACAACAACAAAGGTATAACAAGGGTTAGTGGCCTTGTCTATGTCCTGATGGAACATGCTGGAAAGGGGCAGGGGGTATTTGATGCCGACACTTCAGCCTGCCATGCGTTCATTTTGTTTTGTGTTTTAACAGATCAAAACATGTCAACGGAGAGAGAGAGAGAGAGAGAGAGAGAGAGAGAGAGAGAGAGAGAGAGAGAGAGAGAGAGAGAGAGAGAGAGAAAAGAATGAGACTAAGAAAAGACAAAGGGAGAAACAGAAAGACAGAGAAAAGAGAGTGGCAGAGAAAGAGAAATAGAGACATAAAGAGGAAAACCCTGTAACGAATCCCCTCCTGGTATACAGAATGAAACAACAGAAAACACGAGAGAAAGAAAAAAAAAATGAAAGCACAAAAGAAAAGACAGAATGGAAAAAGAAAAGAAATTACGACAGAACAGTCACTCATAGGAGATGACAAAACAAAAATAAGAAAAAAGGGCAGATAAAAAGATATGAAAGCAAATTTCTTGTAAAAGTGACTAAGAAAGGTCAAAATATTATTTATATTATATATAAAAATTCAGCTACAGTTTTTTTTTCATTGACTTTCTTCACTCTTCGTTTCATGAATTAATAACATCTTTTTCAACAATGACTAATTAATAACATGCACAAAGTCATGAAGTGGATCTGGGTTAAAATGTATGGCATAATGATAAAATGAACACAGATAAAATAATGCCAGCAAATTGGTTAGAAATCTGGCCATGAAGCAGCTGACATGCGTCAGTCAACAACAAACCAAACTGTGTCGATGAAATAACGAGCCAAATAGGCAACAAACGAGTGAATTAGAATCAACAAAACTGGCAAACTGTGGCCAAGAAAGAGATAGTATCTCCCTAGTAATACTGTCCCTTTCTTTCGTTCTTTTTTAAACCTTTTGCACTCTTATCTTCTACTCTCTCTCTCTCTCTCTCTCTCTCTCTCTCTCTCTCTCTCTCTCTCTCTCTCTCTCTCTCTCTCTCTCTCTCTCTCTCTCTCTCTCTCTCTCTCTCTCTCGTTTGCGCATTCCATTTATCTTCTCTCATATATGTGTATCTGTCTCCCTCTCTCTCCCTCTCTCACTATCGTTTGGGGTGTGTGTTTTAGTTGTCCTCTTTCTCTTCCTCTCTTTATTTCCGGTGTTTTATCTACCCCTTCTCTCTATCTCTTTCTTTCTTTCTATCTTTTGCTCTCGTGTGTATTTTATTTATCCCCTCTCTCTCTCTCTCTCTCTCTCTCTCGTGTATTTTATTTATTGCCTCTCTCTCTCTCTTTCGTGTGTATTCTATTTATGCCCCCTCTCTCTCTCTCTTTCTATCTTTCTATCTCTTGCTCTCATGTGTATTTTACTTATTCTCTCTCTCTCACTCACTCTCTCTCTCGTGTGTATTTTATTTATCGCCCCACCCCCCCGCCTCTCTCTCTCTCGTATGTATTCTATTTATCCCCTCTCCTCCCCCCCCCCCCCTCTAATACCTCGCCTAACTTGTTTTCCGTTCACACAGGGCACTGAGATACGAATTTCCTTTACCAACTTTCAAATATGGAGCTATTACTTTCTTGCACTCCGGGAGATGGCGTTCACTCAAAATCCACTCAGCCAGCAAAGCACGCATAGCCCAGACACGCTTTAGCCGACCTAAATTGGCCGACTGGTTGCATGGTGACGCCACAACATCGAGTTTCACTAAAACCCAACTGGCTGGCTGGTGTGCAAAATCTCACTCATTGAAACCAGAGAGTATGTATTTATGGAGAGATCTCACTTCCCCCAAATCGCGAAACTAGGTCATTGCAGTAACAAGATTTGAAAGAGACCGTCTTCACCAAAAACAGTATGCTTATCTGTTTATTGGAGTGTGTTCATATGGCCCATCGCGAATGACGTCACAAAGTGTTTTCGTTTTGTACTTCCGACATCCAAAATGACGGGTGGATCAGCTGACGAGTGTAATTTCGAGATATGTCTAAGCGGTTAAAATGCCTGCTAGTTGCATTGCAGTTGACTGTTATGACAGGGGTGGATAGGATGGATCCAAGCTGGTCAGATTCCCTACCATTCGTGTAAACAAGGGAAAGGAAGTGAAAGAATTGACCGAGCGTCTCCCATGTGCGTGAACACACGTGTCATTGTTTACTGTAGTGAACTTTTTCTTAGCTGGCCGCCGATTGGTTCGTTACGCCTGAAGTGCTCGTAGTGCAAATCAGCTAACGAATCAAAATCAATGCTACCATCGCCATGATTATGCATCGGTCCCGACCACTAAACTGACCGTTATCCGCAATGGGCCTATACATACATACAATCTGGTGAAATTCAATGTCGTGACGTCACTGTCCAACAAGCCGATCGATCAAACTGGACTGGCGCGTCTGGTGGCTCAGTGACCATGCCGTCTCACTACCTCTAGTTCATGTTGCACGTTAGTCGGGAGGGGGCACATGCCACGCCCATGCATCTATTCCCAACGCCCCCCCCCCCATACTCTCAGCTCTTCTGACGCCCCCCCCCCTCAACACACACAACAAAATAAGCAACACACACACGTACAAACGCATGCGCTGACACTGCCACAAACAGCTCTGCTGTAGAGGAGCCGGTGCACCGATACGAACTAGATTTAGGTAGCTTTTGAACACTTTCAGACTGAAAATTAACACCTCAACTTATGGAACCATTACTTATGGTCAAGTCAGCCTGTGCTGCTACCATTATGACAGTAGATGGTACTACCAGCATCTGTCCTACTGCCTTGTAGTTGCCTACGGGAGTATGAAGGCTAAGGGAGTAAACCCCAACAGAAAATCCAGAGGGAGAGCCCCTAAGACAGACTACAAGGTGGAATACACCAATCTGTCTTCTGGCAGCTCCTGCAACACTGTTGATTCCACGTGTGTCGACCATGTCATTCCAATGGATCAAATCAACACACCATTACAGTGGGCGTTTTAAAGTGAGACGATCATTTAGGAGGTATCATACTAAACCCGGAATGTCACAGCCAGTTGTTGCCGACAAATTGTACACCAAAGAAATAGTGGCAGAAGCTGACTGTGTCTGATCGTACTAGTATGATAGAGTCTTCCCGGATTTACGAAGAAAATATAGGAAATTATGGTGTGCACTTGTTGACTGCCAGCAGCTGACTGTGTCTGACCGGACTTTGTATGATAGGGTCTTCTCGCATTTACGAAGAAAATATAGGAATTTGTGGTGTGCACTTGTTGTCTGCCAGCAGCTGAGTGTGTCTGACCGGACTTTGTATGATAGGGTCTTCCCGGATTTACGAAGAAAATATAGGAATCTGTGGTGTGCACTTGTTGTCTGCCAGCAGCTGACCGTGTCTGACCGGGCTTTGTATGATAGGGTCTTCCCGGATTTACGAAGAAAATATAGGAATTTGTGGTGTGCACTTGTTGTCTGCCAGCAGCTGACCGTGTCTGACCGGGCTTTGTATGATAGGGTCTTCCCGGATTTACGAAGAAAATATAGGAATTTGTGGTGTGCACTTGTTGTCTGCCAGCAGCTGACCGTGTCTGACCGGGCTTTGTATGATAGGGTCTTCCCGCATTTACGAAGAAAATATAGGAATTTGTGGTGTGCACTTGTTGTCTGCCAGCAGCTGACCGTGTCTGACCGGGCTTTGTATGATAGGGTCTTCCCGGATTTACGAAGAAAATATAGGAATTTGTGGTGTGCACTTGTTGTCTGCCAGCAGCTGACCGTGTCTGACCGGGCTTTGTATGATAGGGTCTTCCCGGATTTACGAAGAAAATATAGGAATTTGTGGTGTGCACTTGTTGTCTGCCAGCAGCTGACCGTGTCTGACCGGGCTTTGTATGATAGGGTCTTCCCGGATTTACGAAGAAAATATAGGAATTTGTGGTGTGCACTTGTTGTCTGCCAGCAGCTGACCGTGTCTGACCGGGCTTTGTATGATACCCCCTTGGTTCTCACTATAGGCCCCAGCCAAAATCGTTGCTGAGCACATCTAAATAATTGGTCTTCTTTTCTTTCTGTCTTGTTTTCTCGCTCGTGGCGATTATAAACCAGGATTTTCCACGCTTCGCCGCTCGGGTGAACTATTAGAAAACCTGCATTTTCGAAAACACCAACACTTTCGTTAAACTAAATTTTAAAAGAGTCACGCGGAACTTTAAGTCACTTCGGTTGTTCTTGCCAACTTTGAACATTTAAGTGCCGCAGGTTCTGAGAACAAGTGTTGGTATATCCCCCCCCCCCCACCAAGTCCTAAAATATCTGTTATAACGCAGTGCGTCATTCACTGGATGCACCGACTCCATCTACTGCCCTCCCCAACCTCTTTATTCCCCACCCCACCCTCCCGAGATGCAGTTTACCAACCGGATCTTCGTAGACTGCTCGGTGACACACAATAGTCTGCAGCTGTGGAGAGGTATGGGGATGGGGAGAAGGTGGTGGTGGTAATCGGGCGTGATGTGTATCCAGGCTAGTAATTAACCAATCAGTGGAAAGTTGCAGTTTTTACTGTAGTCATTCTCATTGTTGCGCCTGCCTTTGTACGTATCGCTGGGACTGAGCACACGAGTGGGAATGTGTGCGGGGAATGTGTGCGGGAATGTGTGCCCAATGCCTTTACAATATCGCCATCTTACTTCTTGTTTGTTCTATCTCCGTATTCTGAAAAGCTGGAGATCTTTTACTATTTAGAAGCGGTCTAAGAAATGCACACTTTGGCATTTGCTTAAAATGCATCGTGGATATTTTAAATTTCCGATTTATTCCAACTCCTTACCATGAAACTACAAAAGCAAGCGTTTTAATGTCGAGTTTCTCAGCTGTGCGGAAAGTGGAGTTAGAACAAACAAGAACCAAGGTCGCCATATGAACGGCCCTACCAACATGGTAACACGCCTGCAGTTCCAATTCCTTATGATAATGCATTCAGGAATTACATTATAAAATCAGAAACACATCACATTTCGTCAATTGTTTCTGTTCGTGTTCATACAGTTTGTTTCATACTGCATCATACACAGAAGCCACTCTTACCGTATTCACCTACTCACATCTGGAGACCTCAGAAGATCTTAGACTCGCATTTGAATACTCCTTAATTTTTTAGACTTTCTCGGAAGATCCTCAGACTCACATGTGATTACACCTTAAATACTCCTTAATTTTTTAGACTTTCTCGGAAGATCCTCAGACTCACATGTGATTACACCTTACTTTTTTTTTTTTTTTTAAATCACAATATCGAATCCGCAATGTTTCTCTGCAATCACTGGCACATATATTCTCTCAATTTTACTATTTGGGCTAAAGACGACAGGACTCGCAAATGAACATAACCTACTTCAGCTTTCTATTGCCCAAGTTTCAGTGTTTTCTGTGCCTTCAAAACATTCCCTCACATTTGCACTACACAGAATTCTATAAATAGCTCTGTGTTTCACTATCACTACTGATGGCAATCTGACTCGCATATGAGTACTATCTTCCCCTGCTTCTTCATTGGGTACTTCCAATATTTTCATAACCATGTCCTCACATCACACTATCGCTGCAACAGATGAGCTGACTCGAATATGAATACTACCTATCTACGCTTTCTCTTAATGTATTTTCAGTGTTTTCACAAACATTTCCTCACACCTCCGTCTTCAGAACAGATGACCTGGCTCACATGTGAATACTAACTACTACCGCTTCCTCATACTCATCAAGGAGCGTTCTCATTCACTGTTACCTGTACCTCATCGATACAAAATTATTCCATCTCACTATTTCAACGACCAACTGAGTCACACATGAATACTACCTATAACCGCTTCTTCATTAAGGAGCGTTCCCATTCAATGTTTCCTGTACCTCACTGATACACACATTCCTTCACATCTCTCTGTCTCAAAGACCAGCTGATTCACATATGAATACAATCTACAACCGCTTCTTTATAAAGGAACTTTCTCTTGCAAAGTTTCCTATGTCTCAGTGATACAAACATTCCTTCACATCTCAAAATCGCACAGGCAAGCTGACTGACATATGAACACAACCTAAAACCGCTTTTTCATAAAGGAGCTTTCTCATGCAAACTTGATTCTATGTCTCAGCGATACAAACATTCCCTCATCTCACAATCTCAACGACAAACTGACTAACATATGAACACAACCTACAACCGCTTCTTCATAAAGGAGCTTTCTCATGAAAAGTTTCCTATGTCTCAGTGACACAAACATTCCCTCATCTCACAATCTCAAAAACAAATGAATGACATATGAACACAACCTACCTCCGCTTCCTCATAGTGTATTTTCAATGTTTTCTGGCCCTTGAAATCCTCCAACAGTTCCGCCGCTCGCCACACTCGGTCAGGGTCGGGGATCCAAACTCGTGCCCCCTGGAGAAATACACACAAACATTGAAGCTGAGTAAAGACAACCCTGGGTTAAGTTTGGTTGGTAGGCAGATGTAATAATACAGACATAGTGGCAGATATTTCGGGGCATGGGGGGGGGGGGGATGGTTGATTGACGGGAAAGCTTGATTTGGGGCGGTGTAGGGAGGGGGATGGGGGTGCGCAATGGATAACAGACGTGCCTGCCGCCTGCCCCTTGCTGTTACAAGCACCTACGTCCCCCAAATATTTTGCGCTAGGGGTACATAATTTAAAGCCTTTTGTGACTCCAAAGCTAGAGAGCTCAGCTCTCCCCGAAATGTTCCTGCCAACAGCCCTGATTAATTATTCTTTTAGATTTTCTTTTGTTTTTCTCCTGTTTTTTGTTGTTGCTGTTGTTGAAAGGATAGGGTGCAGGGTTGAGGACTCAATAAGATTTAGGGTTGAGGATAAGGACGGGGTTAGGGATAGTACTTATGTGCCCCTAGCGCAAAACGCTTAGGGACCGTATACCCTCTTGAGTGTCTGTCAAACCCCAGAACGTGCGAGCAGGGTTAATCTCTCAGTCTTGTTCTTGGTCGGCGGTGTTTTCTTCCTCTCCCCGCCTCTCTAATTCTCTATCCGCCTTACATCCCCCCACCTCTCTAATTCTCTATCCGCCCTACATCCCCCCACCTCTCTAATTCTCTATCCGCCCTACATCCCCCCACCTCTCTAATTCTCTATCCGCCCTACACCGCTCCCCCCCCCCCCCCATCTAATTAATTTTCAAGAAAAATGCATGTCAAATACAAATCTCCCATGCACTGGGCTTATCGAAGGGAGCCAAAAACAAAAACCCCAAAAACCTTCATTGTATTTTTCCATCACAACAACATTTTTCCAAAGATTGCCGGAAACTACAAAGAACACAACAATTCCATACAACAGTGATTGGGTTGGATGGGTTGACCCCTAAGAAATTCATGTTATAATTTTTTAAACTACTATTCAGGCTGCAGCGTTGAGCAAAAAAAAAAAAAAAACAATATAAAAAGTGGCCAACTTGCAACACAAGGAAAATTTAATATTCCCATCATTTTTCTATTATTTTTTTTTAATAAGTCTGGCTAAAAACGTAGTGTTTCGGCAGTACGGCTCAGCAGGTGCTTCCAGAAGACGACAAAATGTACGTCATGTCTGCACAGCTTAACCCTCTAGTGTGTACCATAATTATTTGAAACAAGTCACTTGGAACCAAAATGTTTTATCTCTGATACGCTTTACTCTTACTGTTTTTCTAATACTTTTTTAACATACACATTCACATTTTTGCAATCATCTGACTGCTAAAAATCAGCCCAGCATTATTATTTCAGTACTTCTAGGTTTGGCAATTTTCGTCTCGGCACTAGAGGATATAAAGGCCTGTTTACACTGGTAGGTTTTAGGAATAGAAAAAGGAATGGGGAACTGTGTGGGAAGAACTCTCTTGGCTTTCCGACTTTTGCTTTCTGATTTCCCCCTTGGAAAAATGACCAAAACAAACGTTGCGCATCGCTTCTCATTCAGAAAACGGACCAGTGTAAACAAACAGTTTCGAAGAGGGAAATCGGAAAACAAAAGACGGAAAGCCAGGAGAGTTCTTCCCACACAGTCCCCCATTCCTTTTTTCTATTCCTAAAACCTACCCGTGTAAACAGGCCTTAAGCCCAGGCAAGCAACGGCTGATTTTTTTCAGCGGACTATTAGGACGGTGATGTCACGACACTGGGTTTCACCAGAGAGTATTTATACATAATAATTTGTATAGAGAGGTTTCAATATCAGTCGATTTGCACTGCGAGACACGGGAGGCGCCGCGAAACCACCGTTAGCATGAAGCGGAAAATAGGTCACCACGGTATACAATACCCATTCGTACATTTCCACGGGGAGTAAGAACTTACAAACGGCTCCAAATAGTTTCAATTAACCCAAAAAACATGAACAAACCACAGTAAAGAGACATGCATACCATCTTTAATGAAGAAGGTCTCTTTCAATTCTTGTCCGCGGCGACCTAATTTCGCGATCTGGCGGAAGTGAGGTCTCTTTATAAATACAGAACATACTCTCTGGTTTCAATGACATCTCGCGCTCCCGCCAACTTATAAGATCTCAATGTGAAGACGCCAACATCCGACTGGTCAGCGCGGACAAAAATAGGCTTCTGTGCGCCTGCCTACTGGCAGCGCAGTGACTGAGAATCCTGTCTGTGGTGGGCAGCCGTCAGACTGAGAAAGTTGCTCGCCATTCGCCGCACACCATTCGTGATTTTAGACGACTTAATGTCGATGAACACATCTGAGCAATGGAAAGCAGTCATGTGGAGAAAGGAACATCCGCTCGCCGCTTGGCGCTGGTTACAAGCCCGTGATAAGTGGCGAGTGACATGTAGCGAACAGGTTTCCCTGTGTGATGCCTGCCTTAGTGTTCGTTCACACCAAACTGCCGACAACGGGCGTGCAATCACGGCCGAGCGACAACAGTAAATTCAGCCGTGTAGCCAATAGGGAGGGATTGTTTTTCTTTAATCTCGCGTACCCCAAGCCTGTTGGCTACACGGCTGAGAGTCGTTGACATTTTACGGCAGCGGTAAAAATGAAAAGTCGGACGGGCGGGAGAAAATGTCTCGTCCGTTGCCGGTAGGCTGGTCTGAATCCGATCATTATTATGATTTGTACCGTTGTCGCTCGGCCGTGACTGCACGCCCGTTGTCAGCAGTTTGGTGTGCACGAACACTTTGTGTCCCCCGTCTCAGTGTGAGATGTGTGAGCTGCGCAGTTAACTGGGACTTTCGTCCGCTGGCGTGATCAAAACAAGTCTGCCTCTCTAGCTGGACGGCGTCCAAAGTGTCAAACAGATCTGACACAGACTTGACCTAGTGGACCACAGGCCTAAAACTCGATAGCCAAGTGAAAATGTTTCGGGCTTGAGTCTGATTGGGTTTTACGGCGCGTCCGCATGATAACGGCCACTTTGCGCCCTTCATGGTCTATTTGGGTACACGTGACTCGTATTCAGAGCTGTCAAGTTAAACATAAAATTAAATACATTCATAATTATAATCTTATCCCAGTGGTAAAATTCTCAAAACGGTGTTTTGTGTGATCTGAAAAAGTTTCCTCAATGGGTATACAAGTTATTAAATCAAATTGTAGATCTTAGCTTTTCTCAGAAAGGGCAGGATGTGTTGTGGGTCCACGTCAGAAAATAATGGGATGAGAACCTTATCCTGCTGGCGTAAAGAAGATACCTGACCCCACAAACAATGACGCATGCAGAATTTGATACAATAATGACGTTACCTTGACGTAATGGTCTGAGGTTTCTAAGGTATGGGCGATTATTTGCAGGTCAAATCGCCTGTACGGATCAAAGTTTGCCCCTTCGGTCTTCCAATTTTCCCACTTGTAGTGGGGCCGATATGCCACGCCTCCAAATTGATCTGACTGGCTGCTCCTCCGACTGGTCGTCGCGGAAGTGAAATCCGATTGGCTACTCCGCCTACTACTGCCAGCGAAGCTGAAATCTGATTGGCTCGTGCGCCGGCTGGTGAAAGCCGACGTGAACTCTGACTGGCTGTTGCCGTGACTCAAATTCAGCGAGCTGAAATCCGAGCCGCTACTGCGCCGGCTGGCCGTTTGAAAGCTAAGATCGGATTGGCTGGCCCGCCGGCTGCTCGTAGCTAGACAGTCCATACTAACATCTCCAAATTTGATGTCCTTCTCCCCCCTAGAGTCTACTGAGGGGCTCCCAGCTCGGATATGATTCTTGTTATCATTTTGTGTCTTAATTCCATCACCCTCATCTGTACCATTGACTCCGGTCTCGATTCCGGAATCCGCAACCGTACCATGAGACTCTGAATCCGGGTCATCTCTGCTCTTTTTCCCCCACAAACTCAGAATTCTATCCATGGTTTCTTGCACAAGTTTTGCTACAGTCAGCTTCAATAATCCTCACAGGCTACAGCACGGAAAAGGTTCATGTCAATACGTAACTCCACATTAAACGGGCATCTCCGTCAGGAATATTTCCTAACCTTCATTACGTTAAACCATTGTCCAGTGTTAGTTTGCAGTGTTATTTCAATTATAGAAAACTACAATTCCAATCAGGCAGTCAAACCAAAGATACTAGACACAATAACATGAGACACTCCTTTCTTTAAACCTTTAAAAAAAATTGCGCACACAGTTTGCACGCTGATCGGGGGCGGGGCCGATGGCGCACAGCATGAAAAGAATACCTGATATAATGATAAAGTAAAGATACGGATATGATACAGTACTGCTGCGACTACAAAAGAAAAAACAAAAAAAAACTTTCCTAGCGCAGCTGAAGTTATAATTGCAAAATAAATCACTTCAATCAAGGCAACGCCTACAGCATTAGCTGAACGGTGAAAAAAAATATTTTTTTTCCTTATTAGATTGGCATTGCAAAATACGACATTGTTCATGACTTCCCCGCATTTGGTCCCGAACACGACATTTCCCACCCATGATGAATTCTGGTTTGAAAAAAAAAAATTTGAAAAAAAAAAACATTACCCAACCAGGAAACGACAATGAAATCTAAGGTTTAAAAAAAAAAATGGCATTTCGAAAAGGACACGGTTTCTTCTCATTTCCAAACATAGCCATGACTGCTTTAACCACTGACCACTATACAGAGTGATCTATGCTCTAAACGTGTCCACAGCTGCCCTAATCCACTGACCACTATACGGTGTGTTCCAATCTCAAAATATGACGATAACTGCCCAGACCACTGGCCACTACACAGTTCTAGTGAGAGAAAGTAACAAACGGCTAACCTCACCACTGACCACTCCACAGTGTGTCCTTGTGCCGGAAAGTAACAAAACAACTGCACAGACCACTGACCACTGCACAGTGTGTTCTAGTGAGAAAACGTAACAAACAGCTACCCATACGACTGACCGTTACACAGTGTGTTCTAGTGAGAAAAAGTAACAAACAGTTACCCTCACCACTACACAGTGTGTTCTAGTGTGAGAAAGTAACAAACAGCTAGTCCTGGCCACAAACAGCTACCCTCACGACTGACCACTACACAGTGTGTTCTAGTGAGAGAAAGTAACAAACAGCTACCTTCACCGCTGACCACTACATACCGTGTTCTAGTGAGAAAAAGTAACAAACAGCTACTTTCATCACTGACCACTACACAGTGTGTTCTAGTGTGAGAAAAGCTACTCTCACGACTGACCACTACACAGTGTGTTCTAGTGAGAAAAGCTACTCTCACGACTGACCACCACACACTGTGTTCCAGTTCTGGCCACTACACAGTATGTTCTAGCGAGAGAAAGCAACAAACGGCTAACCTCACCACTGACCACTACACAGTGTGTTCTTGTGCCAGAGAGTAACAAAACTGCACAGAACACTAACCACTACACAGCATGTTCTAGTGAGAAAAGATAACAAAACAGCTACTCTCACCACTGACCCACAGCGTGTTCTAGTAAGAGAAATAACAAACAGCTACCCTCACGACTGACCACTACACAGTATGTTCTAATCCTGACAACTACACAATGTCTTTTAGTTCTTACCACTACATAGTATGTTCTAGTCTTGACCACTACACACTGCGTTCTGGTCCTTACCAAAAAGTAACACAACCACCCCGACCACTACCACTAAACATTGTGTTCTAGTACCAGAAGGCAGGAAACAGCTACCCTATCCACTGACTACTACACAATGTGTTCTCGCGCCGGAAAGCAACAAAACTAGTACCCCAACAACAAACGACGGTACCACAGAACGGCTCCAGCATCTGCCAGTGTGTCGCATGCATGACTCACGTAGAGCGTCATTACTCCAGCCCACGTATAATTAGTGGGTGCAATTTCTCACATACCGCCTTCCACCCCACCAGGGAGCATGTATGTATAGAGAGGTTTCAGTGTCGGCCCCTTTGGCACTACAAGACACGGAAAGCTCCGCCAAACCACTGTTAGTATGGAGTGGAAAGTAGGTCACTGCGGTAAACAATACCCGTTTTTGAATTTCCATGGGGCATAAGAGCTTCCAAACAGCTCTAAATAGCTTCAATCGACCCAAAAATATGAACAAATCACATAAATTTTATGCACACTGTCTTTGGTGAAGACGGTCTCTTTCAATTCTTGTTACCGCAACGACCTAGTTTCTCAATCTGGCGGAAGTGACATCTCTCTAATAGACACATTCTCTCTGCCCCCACGTTCCTGCCCACCCGACAGAGTAAACTGTAAAACAGCCGCCGTTTCATGGGAAAAACGCCGTATGAGCCGTCTCGGTTAATTAACTTTGCATCATATTTTGAAAGGACATTTCGAGGGCCGCATGATAAAACCGTCGTAACTCAACTTTTCTTCTTTTTTGAAAATGTGAGATCCGTGGCATTTTTGTAGCCCATGACAGCCAGTGGGGTTTGTTATAATCCTGGAGGTTAAATTCTGAAAACTAAAAGTTCAAAAATATGTTTCTTTATTTTTTTTTTAATATCTTTTCTAAAATATTTTGGAGAAAGTAATTCCCTGTCTTTTTCTCCTGGAAACAAAAACAAAAAAAAACTAAAAAAGCAGAGTTACGTCAGTTTACCACAATGCTCTCGATCTGCTCTCTGTTTTCTGCATGGACTATAATCCTTATTTTTAGCACGACTAGTAGCTCCTTTTGGCCTATACAAAGTGGACATTAACGAAATATATCGCGCCCTTTGTGCCAACTCCACTTTTTGCACAACTGAGAAATTCGACACTAAACGTTTGCGGCTTTAGTTATTATGATAAGGCGTTGGAATAAATCGGAACTGTGAAACAGCTTTATAAGTGCCACAACGTATTTTCAAAACGTGTCAAAGTGTGCAGTTGTTATACCTCTTCTGCATACTAAAAGATCTCCAGTTCTTTTTTGGTTGTTGTTGTTGTTGTTGTTGTTGTTGCTGTTGCTGTTGCAGCAGTTGTTGTTATTTTCAGAAAATAGAAACAGAACAAACAAGACTTAAGGCCGCCAATTGTCTGCCATTCCTAGATGGATTTCTGTTTGGCCTGTAAGTATTTCCTATGGCACATAGCATTCTGGAGAACTACGGCTGTTGATCTGCCATTTCTCCGACCTACCTCTGGGTGCGGTGAGGGGAGGAAACGGCGGAGACAGACTGACGAGTAGAAATGGTGAGAGGTTGGGAGAGGGGACAGACACATCGGTGTTTCTACTCTTGTCAGGGGACTCATTCTCCAAAAGTGCGCATGTGTGCAGCGACTTGCAGCAAAGCTGCTAGAAACGATAGGATGAGACACTCCCTTCTTCGCACCTCTAGAAAAAGTCGTGCACACAATTTGCGCGCTGATCAGGAGCGAGGCCCATAGCATGAAAAGAATGCTGATATAATGATAAATTAATGATGCCGATTTGTTACACTGCTACTGGGGCTTAAAAAATGAAAGAAAAAATAGCCAGAATTTTCTCCCAGCGATTGAGGTTAACATTACAAAATAAGTGACGTCAAACAAGGCCTACAGCGATATCTGGGACAGTGGACCAAATCCAATATTTTCCCTATTTGACTTTGTAAAATACAGCCTTGTTCATGACTTCTGCAAATTCGTCGCTAAGTGGCGGTGAGAGGTCTATGCACGATAAAAGCGCCAGCTGTCTCATCTTATTGTTAGGTGAGTCAGCACCACGCCACAGGCTAAAAGTTCAAGCATCTAAAATGTTCACTGCAACGTCACACTCACCAAGATAATATAAGTAAAAACAACACACACAAAAAAAAAGCATCAGTTAAATATTTTTCCTCACCAAAATTTGAGCCTCAGTTCACTCATTCCCTACGGTAACCTTTGTGGGTGTGGACGGGAACTCTCAACACTGTATCCATATTAAAATTTAGTCGTCGGTCAAAGATGCTTTTTCTTTCATTCAGAATAAACACGAGACATACATTTGGCATTAAAGTAAAGGAAAATCAATGAACCAGGCTGGGATTCAATATTTCGAGAAGTTGGCTTAGATATTAGTGTTGGAAAACTGGTGTTCACTCGAGCTGAATATTCGGCTTTCCGTAGCAAAGCAAAAAGCCACGAGCCGAATATTCGGTTTCTGTAGGAAAGCGAACCAACAAGCCGAATATCCGGCTTTCCGTAGCAAAGAGCTAAAACTGTCAATCATGAAAATTTGGTTTCTCTGCGACCTAAAACATGGAGTATTTAGCACAGAATGACTCGCAAACAGGGTTCATACAAAGTCTTGAAAACTAATTTTAAGGACTTTTTAAAGACTTCCTGAGGACTCACAATAAACAAATTAAGGGCCTGTGTGCCTGTGACCAAGAAATATTACAACTACACATGTGGTGTGCATAGAAACGGAATGTTTCTGTATCCAGAGTTCAAACATAGTAAATTCACTCTGAAAAGTTCAGTTATTTCAAAGTACCAATTATCCAGTGTGCAACTGGACGATTTGAATCTCAAATGTTTCAACTGAAACACAAATTTTAAGGACTTTTTAAGGACTTTGGCATCATTTTCAGACTTTTTGAGTACTTATTTTTTCTTTTATGAAAATTAAGGACTTTTAAGGACCTGTGTGAACCCTGCGTAAATCCATCTCTATAATAACCGATACCGTCCCTGCTCTACGATAAAGGCATGTGTCAGACTTAGGCCAAAAGGAGAACTGATGCCACATTGCAATCCTGAGCATGAGGGCTATCAGATAATATTATAGAACAAAGAAATGCGCCAACAGGAAAAATGGAATAATCCAACAGAACAAAATGGCATAAAGCTGCGTTTTCATGTGTACAAGGAACGGGAAACGGAAACGTCAAGAACCTACAAATAGTGAAATACAAGGAGCGTTTCCATGCGTACGGAAATGCCATTTCCGCACATAATAGAAACATTTTCTTTTGACTATTTGGCGGATATTTCTGTTTCCGTACTCATGAAAACACAGCTTTAAGCTGGGCCCTAGTGTGTACGGCAAAGGGCAAAGCAAACATTAAAAACCTTTCAAGTATTGAAATAGAAAGAATATTTCCGTACATATATGGGAACACCCTTTCTTTTTACTACTTGGGGGATTTTTTGCCACTTCCATACAATACACAAGAACCAAGTTTTAGTCACCAAATGTCAGGAACAGAAACAATTGTTTTTATAATATCTCAAAGGTGTCAAAAATGACTTAAGCATAAAGCGTTGAACAGTGGCGATATCGTGTGGGTCTGTCAACACTGAACCCTCAGTTCGGTTGTCCACCAATCCGCCCCTGCTTCTTGCCACTCCAGCCCCCACCCCTCCTCCAATCCCAACCACTCCCCAGATATTCACGCCCCCCCCCCCCCCCCCGACACAGAATCTACACACTACGCTAAAATGTCATACACGCACACACCAAATTATGACATGCTCAACACGTAGTCGGGTACTGTAAACTGCATACAAATCCGCCCCCCCCCCCCCGAGTGCTGAGTGTGGACACGTCACGGTGAGGCCCTACGGAAATGTTCAAGCGGGCTGCCACTGCAGAAACTGTTATTGCCAAGTCAAAGAATTGTCCCATACACGGACACACAAACTTGGCGATGTCACCCCGCCGGCCGGATTTTTTTTTTCGTACTCACTCTACCAAATTCAGGAGTGGGGCAGCAACCCCCCCCCCCCCCAAACACAGGTCATCGGCTAAAGGATTTCTCATCCTGATGAACACTGCCGTGGGCGCTGCAATCTGGACTGTGCATCCTAACCCTAACCCTAAAATGACTCTGAACATCAGCGAAAATCCCTAGATAGGGCTTCATTTTTCACTTTTCATTCTTCATTCTTCACGATGGAAACGAAAATGGCAAAATACAGAAAAAGGGACCTTTAGATAGAGATTCATTCTTCACTCTTCACTTTTCATCGATGAATAAGTGAATAGCCCTCCTGACAACAAGAATGAACTTGCTCATTTCTAGTGTGGAATGAAGAGAGGTGGGGGCGTGGCTCCTTTCATTACAAACACATTTTTTGTCACAAAGTCAAAATCTGAGTTCAGATCCCAATTTGGCATTAAATTCTAGTGTGGTTTGATACTAAATACTCTATGATTATTAAGTTTTTAAGTATAAAGACCATGTGTATATGTGTTGGGAAAACTCCCACGATCAAGAAATTGAAGAGTGAAAAGTGAATCATCAATGTAAACGATCAAGAAAATGAAGAGTGAAAAATGAAGCCCTATCTAAAGGCGGCCTAATGTGTTCGAGCTGTTGCTGCCACGCTCCTCAATTTGGTAAAGTGAGTACGAAAAAAATATCACGCCCCCACCCCCCATCCCCCGTTTCCAGAGTGGTGAAACGAAGAAAACAATGAAGAGGTGTGGTTTGGAGGGGGGGGGGGAGGGCGGAGCAAAAACATGGTAGACAGAGGACGATTTGGAGGCAAATACGTGGGGAGTCACTGACTTTTTGAACAGCGCGTGTAGATGTGTTTTACGCACAGTCGGGGCCTATTTTTTGTAGTGCACTTGATAAAGAATTCTTTTTGTTTTATAGTGAACCATCAACACGTCTGTTGTCATAATAAGACTTTTGAAAACTTAACATCATAATTTGTGTGTAGTCTGTCTTCCTGTTTAATGTTTCTGGTGGGTTTGGGCGAGTTTGTTTTTTTTTTGGGGGGGGGGGGGGGGGGGGGGGGGGGAGTGACAGAAATTTCGGAGACAAAGGGGCCGATTGCCTGAAAAAAGATGAAAACGACCGATCTAAACCTAGGTGAGCACTACTGGAGTTTGATTGGCCAACTAGTTGAGTTGGACTGTGGCGCCACGACGTCGTTATGGTACTGTTGTTGCAGAGGGAGGGAGGGGATCTGATAGGGCGCACCCGAGGTGGCTGTCCCATTGGCCCCCCTCTCAAAAAACCGGCCCTGGTTACAAGGTGGGAATCCTGAACGCTATGATGAGTTTGAGTTTAGGTTTAACGCCGCGCTGGCACGATTACGGTCACTTCGCACCTTTCACAGCTTCTCTCCTAGAGGCCACAATTTAGGGGGGGGGGGGGGCGGGAGTGGATTCTTTCAAAAATCGGTGGTTTCCAACATTTCTTGAAACTTCATGTGGTTGAAATTATAAACTTTATTGTGATTTCAATGAAAATCGACAAAAGATTAATATCAATTCGTGTAGTTACTAATAAAATAAAAAATTGGCGTCCAACTGGAGTTCTTTAGCCTCCAAACGTGACAGAAGTGGCCACTAAACGTGATATATTTGGCCTCAAAAACTGATACATTAACCTTTTTCGTACGTCATGGTAAGAAATGTTCCCACAGCCCTCTTTAAAATTCAATATAAAATATACCATTGACAGCACAGTACTGAAACTCCATGTATTCTCCAAGTTTCATCAGAGGATTCGCCTGATGCTATAAAATTGCAAGTTTGTTTGTTTTAGCCGGTTTTATTTACGTTTACTTTTCGGTACCCGTTACCGTACGTCGTGGGAACAAAAATGACCAGACTAGCAAAGAAGAGATTTACTAAATCCAACGCGTCCGTACGTCGTGGTAAAAAATGTTTCCATGCAACAGATACTGTAAAGAGTGAAACAATCCCGTCGTCGCCATCAAGTTTCCCAACATATACAGGGGGGACACAAGTTAGAGACATGACCCCACTGTCCCACCCACCAAACCCCTCCTGAAATGAAAGTAATAATGGTTTTTGAGGAGATCAAATTTCTGTGGTATGTGTAATGTGGGGCGATGAGAACAAAGTAGTATAGGAACATCGTTTGAAATTCACAGGAGTATAATCATGTTTTTGTAATTACCTACATGTACTACAATTACACACCTTGTTTCCATTCAGGTAGAGATGCCGAAAGAAAACTATAGGCGAGCACCTTATTCTAGGACCGTGGCTAAGAATCACGGTGGTTCGTCCACTGTGATACACATAATTATTATTTATTATAAACAGAGAATAAACATCCCACATGACGTTTCTTTTTACCAAAAGTGGTCCCCCGAGTCCCCGTGGAAGCTGCAATGGATAGTATTTGTGATCATGCGGGATAGACCGACTGGAAGTGTGTTATTCTACACTTGTCTCAGTGTAGTAACAATTGTTCCCAGGACGTGCGATAGGCATGACCTGCATTTTTCTCTATACGGGAGTGTGGTAACAAAATTTACCACGACGTACGGATCGCAGGGAAAATAGCGACGTACGGAAAAGGTTAAATGGCTCTAGATGTAATACATTTGGCCCCTAAACGAGTAGCCTATAAACGTGATACATTTAGCCTCCGAACATAATACATTTCGCCTCCAAACGTAATACATTGGGTCTCTAAATGAGTGACCTGTAAACGTGATACATTTAGCCTCCGAACCCGATACATTTGGCCTCAAAACGTGATACATTTGGCCTCTATACGTTATATCATTTGGCCTCCAAACGTGATACATTTGGCCTCTAAACGTTATATCATTTGGCCTCAAAACGCGATACATTTGGCCTCTAAAGACGGTACATTTGGCTCTAAACGCAATACATTTGGCCTCGAAACGAGTGGCCTCTAAACGGGATACATTAATTGGCCTCCAACATAATACATTTGGCCTCTAAACGTTATATCATTTGGCCTCAAAACGCGATATATTTGGCCTCTAAAGACGGTACATTTGGCTCTAAACGCAATACATTTGGCCTCGAAACGAGTGGCCTCTAAACGGGATACATTAATTGGCCTCCAACATAATACATTTGGCCTCCGAGGATTAAAGACATCTGGCAAACCCCCACCCCCGGGGTCACAAGGACGAGTCATTATCAACCTGCTGGCCGCGTGAAAACCGGACAGGGTATAGGAGGGGAGGGGGGGGGGCGCGAAGAAGCGAGACACTGTCGTCAAAGTGCCAACAGGCAAGGTTTAGCTGCCAGGATTCGAAATCTGTGTTAGCCACTTGACAAGCGCTGCACCACCGTGTCACGAGGAAAGGCGGTATGCGTCAATGGAGGTTAAATTCCAAACGCCACCTCAAATGATGAATTCTATGTTTTAAAAAGAAAAATAAAAGTGTATTTTTTCTATCAGAGTTGGAATTTTCTACTGTTGAAAGTTTATTTTGGTCTTTCAAACCAGAAACTGAACAAAGAATACAATAATTATGTTTTTTTCATGAGGCGAAGTTTTTTCGTGCGTATTTCTATTTCTATCACACATGCGTCTAGAGGAAATCGTGCGTAATTTCTATTTCCACGGTGCGTTTCTCTACCTGTAGCATGGAGATGTTCACAATGAAATCAAAGGGTGCCTGCGCCAACACCGTAACTAAAAAATGTTCGCTGTTTGGGGGGGGGGGGGGGGGGCGGGTTGTTGTTTACTCTATTTCGCCTTGGTAAGTACTACACTTTGATACGATGCCAATTCCATTATCGAATCAGCTGACATAATTATATGCATAAAAGAATGGTGTTACGAGTACATAGTTATTACGTCCCCTAAGTTTTATGGGCTATTGCTACGCATTTTAAAGCCTTTCAGCGATTCCAGAGCTAGAGAGGTCCTCCCGAAATGCTCACAACGACGGCCTTGATTAATTATTCTTTCAGATTAGGGATAGGTGTACGCACGCACAACTAGGGCAAAACAGTTGGGAAGCGTACGCACAAGTAACAACAGCCTTTACACATCGATACGAAAACAGTTTTTGAGGATTTTACCAGTGTAATCAATGTGTATAAAAGTGTTTCAATCAAGTTGTAGATGGTAACCTCTTGCAGAAAGGACAAGACACGCGCTGTGAGCCCGCGACAGAAAATAATTCTTTCATGCGTCCGCAGGCATAGTGCTTTCTTGGGATAGGCATAAAGTCTGCACATTAGGCTAAGATATTTTGACGAATACTGTCTTCTCCCACAGCACAGCAGGGCATGTAGTCCCAGGTTGTTGACAGATGAGAGGGGACAGAGGACAGGGCAAGCCGCGTAGTCCAATACAATCAACAAGCCCTGAGGAAAATTTACTCGGTCTCTGAAGAAAAACGTCGTAACTCACTTGCTGCTATTTCTCTTGAGATGCTGTAGGTTTTTACTTTAGGAGGTTCGCTGCTCTTGGCATTTGTACCCCACGTTTCTTCTTTTTAGTGTTTTGTTGTTTTGTTTTCTTGATGTTCTATGTGTTTTTGTGGAGGTTTTTGTTGTCGTTGTTGTTTTTCCGGTAAGCAGCCGTGTTCGGTCTGCGCTTCTCGATTTCGAACTGCCAAGGTATCTTTAACGCGCGCAACGTGCACACGGGCCCTCCGAGTTTTTCGTCCTTATTCGAGAAGACTAGGTGCTCGATCCTACCTACCACAGAATCAGGCACAGGAAAATTGCCCCAAAAATCCCAACATGCTTGCACTGACTGGGGATTGGACCCGGTACCTTCGGCCCGAGAAGCGAGCACCTTATCTCCAGACCAACTTGTCCTCTTCATGAAATGCGGGGGGGGGGGGGGGGTGAATCTTCTATGGTGTACAACATTTCAAAGACCATCTCAACCAGTAGAAAATCTAACCCCCGGGTTGCCCCAGGCCCGCAACAGCCGAGTTAGATTGGCGAATTGGGTGGTGAGTTTGAACCCGGACAGACTATTCCTTCTTTACTATGTGTCCACAGCTTGCGCGCGTATAAACACAGTGAGTACTACTCACAGAGCTCTGTGGTACTAGTCTTTTTCGTTCAGTTACGAAGGGGGTGTGGTGCGAAATGTTGCATTGTTGACATGGATGATACGCGCTCAAGACGACGGACGGAATTTGGCGAACTGAACCGTCTCAGTACTCTGTGTCTCGGGTTTGAATTTGGAGAAGCACGTGGACACAGTAAGGGTCACACTGTGCTAGGGAAAAAACATGGCGATAGACAGACTAGAATAGAATGGCAGGACAGAAGGAGACCCCACCTAGAAGTGTCCACCAACCAACCACAGGTGGTGACGTCAGGGCTTTCAGTTTCACCAGAGAATGTATAGGTAGAATGAGCATATCCACCATCTTGTCTGTCCGGACCCACTTAAGGCGTCGCGAACCAATCGGCGGCGAGTTCACTACTGTAAACAACGACACGTGTGTATACGCACATGGGAGACGTTCGGTCAATTCTTTCACTTCCTTTCTCTTGTTTACACGGAGGGTAGGGAATCGGACCAGTTTGGATACATCCTTTCCACCCCTGTCACAATAGTCAACTGCAATGCAACCAGCAGGCATTTTAACTGCTTAGACAAATCTCGAAGTTACTCATCAGCTGATCCACCGGCCATCTTGTTTGGCTGAAGTACAAAACAAAAACTCTGTGACGTCATGCGCATTCTACCTATAGAGAACGTCCACTATTGGTCAATTTGCACTGCGAGTCACGGGATTCTCTGCGAAACCACTGTTAGCATGGATTGAAAAGTACGTCGCTGCGGTAAACAATACCCGTTTGTGCATTTCCACAGGGCGTAGGAGCTTACAAACGGCTGTAAGTAGTTTTAATCAGCCCAAAAAATATGAACAAACAACAGTAAACAGATATGCACACTATCTTTGGTGAAGGAGGTCTTTTTCAATTCTTCAATTTCTTGTTTACCGTGGCGACCTAGTTTCGCGAAGTGGCGGAAGTGAATCCTCTCTATACATCTATACTCTCTGGTATCAGTGCGATCCACAGACTAATAAATTAACCAGACTGGAAACACGAGCTTCGGGCTGTGTCGTTTTTTACGCAATTTCCCGAGCCGTGACCGAATAACCAACATGGCCGCCGCTCGGAAAATTCCGATTCTGCAGTAGAAATTTCTTTTTATTTGTCAAGATTGGTTGTACATGTATTAATAATGCATTAACTTGCCTTTCCTTTCATTTTATTGTCTACATCTGCCTTTTTTTTTTTTGTTGTTATAAATGATGACCGTATGGACTTTTAGCGACCGCTGCATTGTAGCTATGCTGAAGCGTCGGTCGCAACGGTAAACCTTTCGCTGTTTTGTGACGTCACACAATGGGATCATCCAGTCTGTGTATTTTATTAAGTCTGTGGGGGGACCCGAACAGAAACCCTCACCAACTACCCTCGCGACAAAGGCACGGGGTTGGGGGGGGGGAGGTAGGAGGAAGGGGGCCAAGAGAGAGAGAGGGGGAGAGAGTGGGGTACGGAGGGAGAGGGAAAGAGAGAGGGGTGAAAGTGTAGAGACAGAGAGAGAAAGGGGGGGGGGGGGAGCTCGGTACACAAAGCCATGACACAACAAGAGGGTACATTCATACACAAGAGAAAGAAGAGAGGGAGGCTGCAGAGACCCAGTACAAGACTCACTGTGTGTTTCCCCCCGGCTTGCCAAAAACCTGTCTAATCACAGACAAACAGACAGAGGGACAGTGAGAGAGAAGGCCGGGAGAGGGGGTGGGCCAGAAACCACTGACAAAATGGCCAACAAATCATCCCCGTAGAAGGACAAGGTTCTATCTCCACATTTTGGCTGAACTGAGTTACACACACCACAGTACTTCTACAGGCCTTCTCCACTGTGTGTCAAAATATCAAGCAGATTCGGTGTGTAATTAGTAGCTATTGCCAAAAAACAAAAAAGAAACATTTGCTCTACAAGCTATGATCACATGAAACTTCAAGCCTCAATTTATCAAAAGTTGACGGAAGCGAGTTAGGACCTTGTCATTCTAAGGGGACAAACTATGCAATCCCAGCGCCAACAGCGTGCAATCTGAACACACTCCCACTGGAATGGCAACTAGACAAAAACAAAACAAAAAAGTGCACGACAGGACTGGGGAAGCTGGGGGGAAGAATGGGTTTGAGTTTCGGAGTCCATTTTGGGTTTTACGGATGAGTGTTGTTACAAGTACGTTCGTACCCCAAGGGTTCTGTATACATACCTATCCCTAACCCCGTCCTTATCCTCAACCCTAAATCTTATCGAATCCCTAACCCTGTCTCCTACCCTTTCAACCAAAAAACGGGAGGAAAACAAAAAGAAAATCTGAAAGAATAATTAACCAAGACTGTTGTTAGGAGTGTTTCGGGAGGAGCTCTCCAGCTCTGGAGTCACAAAGCGTTTGGGGTACGTACGGACTTATAACAACAGCCACAACAGAAAGGGGTGACAACTGTGTCAACACAAATAAATTACCTTCACCCACCCACCCTGCTCTGTAATTGGCCATGATTACTCACAATCCACACACAACACACGGGGAAATTTGACTCAGCGACGTGCCAAACACTGAAAGCGGGACATTTGCCTGTGTTTGTTCCAACTCCACTTTTTGCAAAACTGAGAAATTCCACGTTAGCGATTGCAGCTTTAGTTATTATGATAAGGAGTTAGAATACATCGGAACTGTGAAACAACTTGATAAGTGCCACAACGCAATTTAAACAAGTGTCAAAGTGTACATTTGTTATATCTCTTCTATATACTAAAAAATCTTTAGTTTTTCAGAAAATGGAGGTAGAACAAACAAGAAAGTCCGGTCTCTTTATGTTTGGTCGACAGTAACTCCGCCGTGCAATGGAAACAGACGGCACATCAGCATACTATAAGGGAGCTAAAAGATCAACATGTAAGCAGCTAAACCATCGTGACGGAGTGATCACAAATTAATTACAAAACTTTGTGTGCAGCCTCAAATTTTGACAAGTTACCGCAAAAAAAAAAAAAATTGTAGAATCGAAATGTGTAAACGGAAGTTTCGTATTTTTTTTATTTTTTTTTGTCACTACATGATTATTGCTGTTGTTATAAGTACGTACGGTTCCCAAGCATTTTGTGTTTGTGGCGCGTACGCATACCTATTTATCCCTAACCCCGTCCTGATCCTCAACCCTAAATCTTATCCAATCCCTATCCCTGCCCCCCTACCCCTTTCAACCAAAAACAGGAGAAAAACCTAAAGAAAATCTGAACGAATAATTAATTAATGCTGTTGTTAGGAGTATTTCGGAAGGAGCTCTCTAGATCTGGGGTCACAAAAGCCTTTAAAATACGTACCCCTGGGGCAATAAAAAGTTTGGGGGACGTACGTACTTGTACCAACATCCGCCCGAAAATCAACGTTATCAAATCTGAATATTCCGCATGGAATTGTGGTGCAACTAATAAATTTACTGATTTTTGCTTCCAATCCGAGTGCCGCTATTAATCCTCTGGCGCTTGGTAATCCATAATGGAAACAGTGACTTTGGAGGCCAATCTTTTGTTGTTGTTGACGTTGTTGTTGTTTGCTGTTTTGATACACTTCCAAATTTGTTAACATTCTTTATCCTGAAAAATGTAACATTTTTGCATATTACATTCTGAACAGTTTGGATCACTCTTACGTCAGTGATCCCGAAGTTTTGCGACAAAACATTCGATGTCGGGACATTAAATCGTTGACACCAGGAAAAGTGAAAACATCGTCACATTTAAAAACAGACTCACAACCGAATTGTTTAGGACTGTTTCCTTTGAAACTGAATGATGTGCCTTTTTGGTCTCACAGGTTTGAGGATGAGAGTAGATCAAGTGTTTGTTAATGTGTGTGAGTGGGGGCATGATGAATTGATTTTATGTTAATCTTGTTTTTTATTTTAGTTCAGCGCTTTGGATCACATCACATGTTGTTTTTTTTTTTGTAGATTTGAGAGCTATACAAGTTAATTACTACATTACATTAGAGCAGTGGTTCTCAACCTTTGTCAGACAATCGCCCCCTGAGGCTCCAAATTTTCTTTCATCGCGCCTCCCCCCCCCCCTTTTTCCTTCCAATTCCCCCCCCCCCCCCCCCACATCCCAACGGGTAAACACTACATTTCACGCAAGAGAAAACAGACTGCACATAAAATTATAATGTTCAGTTTTTCAAAGCCTTGTTAGTAACAACAGACGTGTTGAATGATGATTCATTATAAAACAGAAAACATTCTTTGTCAAATGCACTGAAATAACGAAAAAAGCAAAAAAGCAAAAAAGCAGGCCCTAGCTGTTCATAAAAGCCACCTACGGGGTTGAAAGTTGTTATGACTGCCCTGTATTTGCCCCCAAATCGCCTTCCCCGGGAAGGAAGGAAGGGGGGGGGGGGAATCAATAGGCCTATCGCCCGCGTTGAGAACCACTGCATTAGATGATTACTGTGACCTAGATCTGGCTCTACAGCTGCTATCTTGGTACAAGAAACGTTTGCGAAGATTAATCTTCCTTGGGTTGGCTAGAGACTATGATAAAGTTTTTACTTATCTACATTTCCTCGTGTGCCCGCCCCGCCCGTTGTGTTCCCTCTTCAATTTCCATTCCGTGACGATCAAAAGAAGTCTGGGCGCGCACTGACCGATTCTGACCGATCATCTAGCTGGATGGCAAAGATCTTAAAATAGTATTAACCGGTTAATACTATTTTAAGATCTTTGCTGGATGGTGATTCTACCACTCGCAATCAATACACAAAAGGCTGTTGTCATAGGTACGAACGGTCCCCAAGCGTTTTGCGCATACGTGCCTATCCCTATACATCCTCAACCCTAAATCTTATCGAGTCCCTAACCCTGCCCCTTACCCTTTCAACCAATAAACAGGAGAAAAACAAACAGAAAATCTGAAAGAATAATTAATCATAATCAATTAAGACAGTTGTCGAGGAACATTTCGGGACAGGCTGTCTAGCTCTGGAGTCACAAAAAGGCTTTAAAATACATACTCCTTGTGCAAAAAAAAATATTTAAAAATTGGGGGGGGCGGGGGGGGGCGTACGTACTTGTAACCATATCCCCTTAAAAAAAAGGGGGGGGGGGGCAACGTCAAGTCTGGTGTCTGGCGTAACTGGAGACATTTTTCACCTGCCCACCTACTGGGCGACTCGCAGTTCATGCAGATTTGACACGTTCATGATTTGGGGGGGGGGGGGGGGGAGGCGGAGAGGCGAGGCCGCGCGAGCGAGGTTAGAAACAATCTCCTCTGGTCAATCAATCACGGCTGTCAATAGTAGGTCAAGCCGAGGTCAAGGACGGATCTTTTCCTCACCCCACCCCCACCCCCACCCAGCTGACGCAAGAAAACCACGTTGAACCTCTAACGCCCAGACATACACACATTCACTTAGCCATCATATCACACTTCTGAATCTTACGAAACTCATTCAAAATGGTCAATAGAATAGAGAAATAATTATGATTTCTTATCACAGAAAAATCATTTATTGTGTAGATAAATTTTGTAGATAAATTCAAAAATAATTATTTGTACTATAGAATATCAAACTCTGGTGAAGTGATACAGATTGGATTGCTGGCCACTAGAAGGTTGGGCGTCTTCGCTGGAGAGGTCAGTGTACCGAATAGACCAATCAGCTCCAGGCTCTTCATTTGAGAAATATCACACGCACACACACACACACACACATTTCTGTGTATGAACAGTGGTCAGAGACAGACCAAAGGCTGGTGTGGGCGTCGCCCCCTCCCCTCCCCCACTCCCTGAAAAAAATGCATTGGTGCCTCAGTGTGATGCATAATTCATGGGTGGCGAGCCACCAGTTCTGGCGCCTGCACCCAGCTTTGGTCTGTTTCGCGCCTTTGTGCTAGCCTTTACCATCTGCCTAGGTAGAGGAGGGTCTGGCTGGGGACGCTGGAGAGTGTCCCAGGTGTGGCGCCCGTCCTGGGTGCCACTTGAAAAAAAAATGTGTGGGTAGGTGGGGGGATTTAATCACTGAGTCACTGAGCATTTTCTATCAATGTCAGACAAGCCACCCTCGGACTCTTGAACTGCTATAATCTGTCGAACATCAATGTATGATTGTCAGATTATCTTGAACATGGGTGTCAGATTGTTAGATGGTTGGTACGGGGGGGGGGGGGGGGCTCTCCTTGGTTTTGGGGTTGTTGTTTTTTTTTGGGGGGGGGGGGGGGGGTCTGTTTTCATGAAAAGGGGAGGGGTATTCTTGCTCTCATTTTCTTTTCTTTTTGGGGGGTGGGGGTGGGGGAGGGTGTTATTCTTGCTCCCATTTTTGTTTAGGAGGGAGGGGGTGTGGCGGTCTTGCTCTCATTTAGAGGGAGGGGGTGTTGTTCTTGCTGTTTTTAAAAGTTTTTAGGTTTTTCAAGCATGCCAGACTGTTTTCAAGGTTTTCCAAGGTTTTCTAGGTTTTCCATGTTTTCCAAGGTTTTGCAAGGTTTTCCAAGTTATCAAGGTTTTCCAGGTTATCAAGGTTTTCCAGCTCAGGTATGAAATCTGTAAACCTCTGCATGCACACACAACTCAACACTGGACTTTTAATATCAGTTGTTTTGAGGATCAATTTACCAGGGAGTAAATTTCGCTCAGCCACAGAGTAAGCTTCGACTGATATGTCCTCACTGACTGACTGTGTTTGGTTCTGGTATACCGCTATCTGTCTATCATTAGTTGTTGATTATACATACATGAAATAACACTGTTATAAGCATTTATCATTGATATCGTCATTCAAACCTGAATTAAAAATGTTAAAAAAAAGAGAATGTTCAGTATTTTTAAATTTCCCCCTTTGTTATGGTTGTTGTAAACTCAACAAATATTACTGAATCATGAACAAAGCAGGGTTGGGTGCAAATTGAAAGTTGCCAAGAGTAGGCAGGGAGAAAAAAGGTTGGGAGCCACTGGTCTATGATAGACAGACATTCCTGTAAACATTCCAGCCAAAGCTCATCATTTCAGATGAAATTCCTTCAAGACAAATTTCATCTTGCAAAGAGAATGAAAAGTTCATTACTATGGCAAGCCAGCGGTCATACACAGAAACATTTGTCATAATTCCCAATGAAAAGTGTAACTCAGACCTGAACAGACTTCCATACAAGACTTCAAACTTACAACAAACACAACTGCCAACTAAATAATCACTTCTATTTCAGCCAGTTTCTGGTGTGCAAAAAAGGGAGCAGAGGGGGCAATCCATTTCAGGGGGCATCCAATCAAACAGTGTCCAGGCCCTATACTTGAGTCTTGCGGCACACACTCAAGGAGTTAGCCCCAGGCATGATGGGGCATCACCAAACCTCTGCACATACACCATGATGTACGAATATTTTATGGCAAACTGGAATTGTCATTTATGATTTTTACGGAAAACAGATGACAAACTTTAATGCAAAACACTGGAACCCACTTTACATTACACTTAAGGGGAGATACGTTGGTTTAGAAGCCAGGTGCTTGCCTCTCACCTATTTTTGGTTCAATCCCCAGTCGATGCAACTGCAAGCATGTTGGAATATTCTGGGGGCAGGCATTCCTGTCCCCGATTTTATGGTAGGTAGGATCGAGCACTTAGTCTTCTCTGATAAGGACGAAACATTTCGAGGGCCCGTGTGCATGTTGCGCACATTAAGGATATCTTGGCAGTTGGAAATCATGAAGAACAAGCCTAATAAGGCCGCTGTCCGAAAATTCTTTAAAAAAAAAAAAAACTAATCCCTACCACAAAAACACGAGCAAGAAAAATAATTTTAACAAGAAAAGTGAGGTGTAAATGCCAAGGGCAGCGAACCTCCGAAAAAGAAGACCTAAAAACAAATAACATCCACTGAATGTGCTCTAAGTATACAGACTAGTAACATCCTACTGTCATCACTGTCAAGCCCTTTCATGTTGAACTGTTCTGTATCCTCAAACCTAGCAAAAAATAATTTTTTCAATCACCCGACACCCTAAAACCTGGACAGTCTACAGTCTAGTGAAATAAGAAACAGCTGGCCTGACCCAACAGACAAAAATAGCACAGAAACCAGTGCTAACTGCTATAACGAACTGGAAAGATCTCATTGGCTGCCATATATGGATGTAAACGGCAGCAGTTTTACAGTATCCTGCCCCTGACCTCCCTTCCCCACATAATCTAAACACAAGGGCGTATCTACAGAAAATAGCACCCATGGTAAGCACTGAAACTGCGTTCCAGTCCAAACATCAAACACATATCTTTGAGATACAATGTAACAATAATAACATTTTAAACATAATAATTAATAGCAGCTCAAACATAAAGGTCAAGCTCATTATTCTTTTAATTGACCAATTTTGGCACTCCACGAACATTATAACTGCACTTTGTTTACATCTGACAAAATTAGTTTTTCACTGTCCAATGCCGGCTTGTTTGACTTGTATTATTGACAGAAAATGCTCAGTGGTCCCCCATCCTTCCCTCACCCCTCTTCCTAGTAGAGCCCAGGGCACAGACCCTGTCTGCCCTACCTTTTTTATACGCCACTGACAAAACATAATCAGCCCCAGTTGTGCACAAATGACCCTCCAATTTCCGTCTTCCTGTGCAGATATTTCATGCTCCCTTTTCTCTTTACAATGTTCATGAAGTCTGGGTGGCTCCCACATGCCAGCAGGAGCAAAATGTGGTGGAGACTTAACCTTTTCATATCGCGGGGGATCATGGCTCTCGCATGTCCACTGTCCGTTCTTTCTTTACAGTGGCTACTACCTGTGTACACACTATTTTAAGGTGTTTTTGAAAATTAATATAAAATCTCCTGATAAAGCTAGAGTAATAAATTTGGTATCACTGGAAAGTTTATTCACAGAAGGATTTATGACAACTATGTTTACAAACACAAAAAAAACAACACCATGAACGCTATGAAACTACGCATTATCCCATGTGGTGAGTCGTGCCGCAAACGGGTGTGCTCATGGCTGCACCTCGCAGGAGACCGGTGTATCAATCAGTAGTAAAACAGCCCACACCTGATAGGTGCAGGGTGATGTGAAAATTAAATGAATAAAAATGACAGTGAACATTAATTCAAACTGTGGATTAATTCTTGCTGAGGTTTGTCTGATCATGTAAATGAAATTGCTTAGAAATGATATGGGAAACAAAAATGCATCAGCGGTCAGGATGCCAAAAGGTATAATCAGTAAACAGGTAAAAATTAGTTACCTAGTTGGCCTGCGTGATTACCAGCAAAGTCATGTGGCTTCCTCATGAGTATTTACACTATAGATGCAAATTGAATGCAAGTTGAATTTTTTTTTTTTTTTTAAATATCAAAATTTCCATGCCAATCTGAATTGGTAACTTTTTGTATTGTACAATAATATAATTACATTTGATATTAATATAACTTGAGAATGAAGAGCTTGTTGTCCTTACTTCTCAAACATGTCCATGGAATCTGCCATAAATGGCACCAACTATTCACAAATAACCCAGGTTACAGACATTCAGAAATTAATCCTGCGACATAAATGGTACTGTGCAAGCCATATCGGAAGAATGAAACTGAAAGACAACAGATCTGGACAATGTACTGCACTGAATGGAGGCCTAGAAAATGAAGAGAACAAGAGGATGCCCCGAGAGACAACGAAGAGATTGATACTGTGCAGACAGGTGGACAGGCAACATCAAAACAGACGGAAAACAGAAGAATGGGGATCATTGGCAGAGGGCTACACCCTGCAGTGGATGAACAAAGCCTAACAAGAACAAGAACTGTTCTGAAGGTTTCAAATTTGAACAATATCATCATGTTCATTTTCTTTACATCATAAAGAATGCATAATTATGATTTTATTTTGGTAAGGTTAATTTCGTTTAAAAGTTGCCTAAGTTGTGAACAGCACAATAAAATTAGTTTACAGATGCCCAAAATAAACAAGAAAGGTATTATACACCAATTACTCTTGTATTGTATTAAGGCTAGATCAGTGACAAGTAAGTTTTAGTAACAGTTTGGCCTAGAAGTGACAGCCACAACGTGTGCTGTGGTTTCTCTCCAAATCTGTGAGGAATTCATAGTTGCTGTTAAGGTTGGGCAAATGAGTTCATATGTTTGTTTTTTGCTTATTTTTGTTTATCAAATCCTCACATCAAAAACGATGTAGGCCTACAAAATGAGACAGACCTAGCGCCAGATCTAGTTCGAATGAGTTTCTAGATCTCATTCAACTGTCAAATCCACAAGACCACACTGAAGCCTAGACAGGCTGACTTGTACACTAGTGGTCCACTCTCACACCCCCTGCTCACCACTATCATCAGCATGTAATTTGTAAGATCCAGTAAGATCCAACAGACAATACCACTATGACTGAGTTCACTTGTCTGATAGTATGGTTATGTTTATATAATATATTTCATTTGATTCTATCCTTTCTTTTTTGTTGTTAAAATATTCAACACAAACTGATTTGGGATTTTTTTTTTTTTAAATTCTAGATCTAGATCTATCAGTATTAGATCTAGAATCTAGATCTAGATCTATCATTAGATCATCTAGACTGATCAGGATTTATAATCTTGAGTCTAGATCTAGAGATCTAGATCTAGATTTCTAGATCTCCAAATCTAGATCTAGATTCTAGATATAATCACTAAAATTTACCACTCTCACTAGACTTCCATATTTACAACCATGCTACATGCCTAAATTGGCAAACACACCTGAAGACAGTTGCAGGTGAGATCAATGATGGGTGATTCATCAAAACAAATCTAATCCTGCTTCGCTTGGGAAGTTTGATGAGTCTTCGGTCAACAGTCAAGCGCCGGAGCAGAAAAACGAACGTGAAACTCACCTTGGTGTATAATTCCGCAGACGTCATGGTTAAATCTTGACTTGACTTGTAAAAATATCACAGATAGATGTGGAATATTCCTTCTAAATCCTGCCGTAGATATTATAACTTTGGGGGTGGGGTCGAAAGATTCATCATTAGACAACCCACCGCCATCTTGGTTGAAGAAGGAAACAAAAGGTCACTTCCGTTTACCTGAAGAAGGTGCACAAGGGACAGCAGTCTTTTTTCCTTCATCGGCTTGTAAAAATCAATCAGGCGTTTATCTCCCGTTAAACAAAATTACTAAAGGCAAAAGATGGGAGAGGGTTAAGATCATGCCATGCCTTGTGGTAGTACTGGAGCACACATCCACATAGACTTTCTTCTTTTTTTTTCTGCTCGTCAAAGTCCACGAGAGTAACACCTGTGTCAAATCGTGTTATCTTTAAGAAGCTGCTTAGAGACCCGAAACATGTGGAGAAATTTCTAGACTTCGCTATAGTTAGGCCTGTAAACAATATTGCCGGAGTTCAGAGGTTGAAAAGTGGCTTTGATCCATGAGTTAAATCTATTTTCTCTTATAAGAGTTTTATTATTATTATAATTCTTATTATTATTATTTTACATTCAACGGCTCAAAATATTGAGGATAAATTTAATATTTTTTTTATTTTTTTTTAAATCAAGATCATTCTCTTCATAACTGTGGCCCATATTGTTGCTGATTTTGTTGTTGATGTTGATGTTGTGATGGTGGTGGTTGATGCTGCTACTGCTGCTGTTAATGTTAAAATGTAGCAAGAGAGATGGGTGGAAGGAGAGAAACTGCTGCATTTTGCGAAGCCGCGAATTCGCAACGAAAACAGCAATTAAAAAACGAGTTAATAAAAATAAACCTAAAAACGTTTCAAAAATGACTTCAAAAATAAAACACACTATTGTGCATAACAGTTTGCACTTAACTCACCTTCAGTTTAGTGCCGTTTCCCCAAGGGAGCGAGTGAAACAGAAAGAGCATGGGGAAGGGGAAGAGAGGTAGTGAGATTACTGGGGGGGGGGGGGGGGGAGCCCAGCCAGCAACCCTAGGTCAGTCACGAGTAGATTTTCGTAGGAATGGTAGGATTACCACAGGGAACAGTTCCTACATCGAACTGATGTCAGTGCCATGTCGTAACCGGCGGATCTACGTAGGAATGATGTCATTCCTATGTGCGAACTTGACGTCAATCCGACGTGTTGGATTTCCATATAGTGGCTGGCTGCCAAGAGCCGAAGCAGGTTTAACCAGGCAAAGATATTCATCATCAATGATTCTTTAATATGCTGCTATACACTAAGCTCTGTATCTCATGGACCTTTGTCATGTTGCAAGAAAAACAAAACCTTAATATAAAAAGTTTGCGAATTAATTAAAATAATGTCAAGAATATGAAACGAACTATAATTATGAAAACAAAAACTTCCCCTCTTGAAGTTGTTGTAATTGTTGTTGCTGTTGTTGTTGTTGATGATGATGATGATGATGATGATGGTGTTGATGACGATGATGATGATGATGATGGCACTCAAAAGAGGCTGTGAAAAGTAGCAGTGAACAAGAGAAAGATGTTAATTTCGACGATATGACAAACAAAGAGAGAGACAGGCAGAGAGCACAGAGAGGAAGGAGGCGAGAGAGACAGACGGACACAAGGAGAGACAGTGAGAGAGAGAGACAAAGAGAGATGGACAGACAGACAGACAGAGAGAGGTAGACAGAGACAGACAGACAGATAAGCGAACAGAGAGACATAGAGAGAGACAGAGAGAGAGAAAGAGTAACAGAGAGAGAAACAAAGGCAGGGTCGGAGACACAAAGAGAGCCAGGAAGTGACAGAGAGACAGACAGAGAGAGAGAGAGAGAGAGAGAGTCAGACAGACAAACTGATAGAGAGAGACAGACGGACAGACAAACAAACAGAGGGACAGAGAGAGACAAAGAGAGATGGACTGACAGAAAGACAGACAGAGACAGACAGAGAGAGACAGACAGATAGGTGAACAGCGAGACACAGAGAGAGATACTGAAAGAGAGAGAGAGAGAGAGATTGAAAGAGAGAGAGACAGAGAGACAGACACACACACACACTCAGAGAGAGAGAGAGAGAGAGTCAGACCGACAAACAGATAGCTAGAGACAGACAGACAGACAGTATGCACTTTGTGGATGAACTGTAAGGGTAGCCACACAAAGGCCACCGAATTCGGTCACCGAGCCACTAGGCGCTTTAGGTGAGAAGAATTGCACTACATAAACGGACCGAATCTAGGTGGGCTCTGTGTGCAGTTGTTGAAATTATATAGTGCAATTCTTCTCACCTAAAGCGCCTAGGAATTGAGCATCTTCTGCCACCTGAAAAAAATTCAGCTACGTTGGGCAGGACATGTCAGAATGCCCGACTCCAGACTCCCTAAGCAAATCTTCTTCTCTGAGCTCTCCAATGGAACGAGGAATGCTGGGGCCCCAAAGAGACGTTACAAAGACACTCTCAAGCAATCACTGAAGGCCTTTGCCATTGATGTGAGTGAGTGGGAAAAGCTCTCGCTTGATCGTGCAAATTGGAGGGCGGCCCTTACCAGAGGCAGCAAAGCATGGGAAGCTGACAGAGTCCAGCAGGCTATCAAAAAAAGAGAACGGCGCAAGAAAAGGCCCAGTGGTACTGAACCAACGGAGCACTCTTGTCATTTATGCGGAAGGGTCTGCAGGGCAAAAATAGGACTTATCAGTCACATGAGAAGCCATAAGTCATGAAAGAACAGTCTTTCCATTCTGTCCTCTGTGTCCTTTAATTCTCTTTATTGTCCATGTGTTGAAATTCTCAACAATTTCTGTTCTTTATTCCTCTGGTGTTGTTAAGGTCATCATCATACCTGATGGACGAACTATTATTATTATAAAGCGCCTAGTGATTCGGTGACCGAATTCGGTGGCCTTTGTGTGGCTACCCTGACGCTGACTTGCTTACACTCAGGCCTTGTCCACAGGAGGAAATGGAGGGACGCCGGATAACTAGCGTAACTCTCATACCCCCAACATTTAGTTTCTCAATTCAATTTATTTTTGCTGTTTTATTGTTAATTTCTGCCTTATCTATTTCTATTTGCCTATATCATGTATGTGTGTGTGAGTCTGTATGTGTAAGTATGTGTAGCAAGAGAGAGAAAGAAAGAGAGAGGGGGTGAGCTGCAGATGGAAAGAACATGACTTTCTGTAAAGGGTCTAGAGCATTTTTTTTTCAGGCTGGCGCAAAATAGATATTATTATCTTCATTTTTTTTTTTCGTAATTTACTTGGTTTTTACCATTTCAAATCTCCAATTTAAAAAACAACGAAACAAAACAACTCCTACAGGTCAAGAGGAAGACACATGGACAATTTCAGGTAAATACGGGCTACATGAGCGGCGGTAGGTCTTGTAAAAAAAATCCCTCGAGCTCTCTTATTATAAAAATTGGAGTTCAGTTCCGAAATACTGTTACATATCGCTTGTTGTCTTAGCGTGGCATCCAAGCACAGAATACAGAGACGAACCATTCCTTCTGCCATTATATGTCCACAGACTGCGCGCGTATAAATACGGTGGGTACTTCTCTTCTTCGTTCAATTATGAAAGGGTGTGGTGCAAATCGTTGCATTGTTGATATCGATGGTACGCGCGCAAGTCGACGGACGGAACATGACGAATTCATTTATCTCGGTATACTGTGCCTCGGGTGCTATTTCATGAGTTATAATTTTATATTCCGTCTGGTATGGTGGGGAAAAAAAAAGAACTTCTCTTGATGACACAATTACCACGCGGATAATTGCAAATTGATTAATTGCGGCTAATTGACACTGACGTCTAACTGCTTGCTCTCCTCCGCTACAAAATACACTGGTGTTCGAGAACTGTGTGACAAAGTGCATGCCTGCTGGTATAATGTATGCCTTTGTCGTGTTATCGCTAAGGCCCGGCGCGCACTATGTTAAAATTAACTATCCGTTCAATGCAAGCAATCTTTCGCGTGGTGTGCAGCACTGTAAACTCTTTACCAAGCAAGCAAAAATCTGCGTTTGCACGCCATGCAGCAGGCGAAATAGGATAGTGCGCGCCGGGCCTAAATGCTGTATCCAGCCAGCAACCGTACTGAAATCCGACGCGTAGGACTCACTTTAGGTTTTCTCATAGGAAAGGTACCATTCATGCGTAGATCTGCCAGTTTTGACATCGCCCCGACAAGGGAATGATGTAGGAAGTCCGCTCTTACGGTAATTATACCAACAGTACGGAAGTCCTATACACATCTACGTCGGACTGACGTAGGGATGCTGACTGGGTATACGCCAAGATAAAATGTTGCAGAAGACTCACATGCACACTGACACACATACAAACATTTCGTGTTGTCTGCTGTTACTTGTACGTACGCACGTTTTGCGCTAGGGCCGCGCACGTATATATACACTGTAGGTGCCTACCCCTAACCCCGACCTTATCCTCAACCCTAAATCTTATCAAATCCCTAACCTTGGCAACGTGTATCTGCCCCGTCATGTGGAAAAACTGTAGAACATTCTCGAACATTGGGAAATTTTCTGTCGTGAGAGGGAGGGGCGCGCTGTTGTTGTTGTTGTTGTTTTATTATCATTATTATTTCGAATTTATTTTCTTTTTCCTTTGATATTTTGGGGCAACCGCCCTTGTGGCACCCCCCCCCCTTCCCAACCACGCCCCCTTCCCCACCCAACACCACCACCTCCACAAACACAGACACCACGGCACGCCACTGTCTGTCAATTTGAGCTGTACTCATAGATTCATACAGTACAGTACAGTGGTTCTTAACATTTTTCAGGCAATCGCCCCCCATTGGCTCCAAATTTTCTTCCACCCCCACCCTCCCCCCGGCGAAATCCCTACCCATACCCAACAGATAAATTACACAAGAAGCCAGACTACACACAAATTATAATTAATGTTCAGTTTTTCAAAACCTCATTCATGACAATAAACGTGTTGACGATTCATCATAAAACAGAAAGCATGTTCTATCAAATACACGAAGGAGAAAAAAGCATTTTCTATTGATAAAACTCACCTGCGGGTGCTGTTGCACAGTCAGCAGCTGCCCCTACTCCCCCCCCCCCCGCTCCCCCTTCCTTTTATTGTCGTTTCCTTTGTCGCCTTTTTCTGTTTTCGCCCCCCCCCCCCCCCGAAAATCATATATATATATATATATATAATATATCTTCCCACGTTGAGAACTATTGATGTAGCAGCTTCAGACAAACGCATTTACATATGAACAGGTGGGAAATGGTTTAGTATTGTATGAAAAAAGGAGTTTACAAAGCAGAGCAGTATGTAAAGGTGTTGTTGAGCGACTTTTTCAGAATGAGCTGGTGCAGTAATCGATTTTTCACAAACTGTTTGCTGGAGTATATTTCAAACTTTGCATCGACACAGTATGTTTCAGCCTAACTCAGTGTTTCTCAAGGTGGGGGCCTGGCAACATCTTGATAGGGGAGGACTCAATGTCCGATTTACCATTTAGGCGAGGCAAGCTGTACCCTAGGGCCTCGAAATCTAAGCCGGCCTCGCCGTCTCGGGTGTATTAGGAGGTTGCGCTGCCCTTGGCATTTACGCTTCACTTTTCTCTTATTTTTTTTTTTTCTTGTTGTGGAAGGGATTTTTTTTAGAGAATTTTGCCCGGGGCAGCAGCCTTGTACAGCCTGCTCTTCTCGATTTCCAACTGCCAAGGTATCTTTAACGTGCACACGGCCCCTCCGAGTTTTCCGTCCTTATCCGAGAAGACTTGGTGCTCGATCCTACCTACCATACGACCAGGGACAGGAAAATAATGAGAAAAATTACAAAATTTCAACATGCCTGCACTGACCGGGGTTTGAACCCGATACCTTCGGCATGAGTGGGGAACACCTTGCCTCTAGACCACCGTCTCCCCTCTCGCCGTCTCAGGCCAATCCGCATAATATTTTGTGTGACACGCGTAGCCTTTACTTTCATAATATTATGATGTTACAATGCACTGTAGTTTCTGAACAAATCTTTTGTAATTTTCCAAGTATATGTCCTTCCGAGAAGGAATTGCGAAGTGCGGAATCTTAAACACCTGTCATCATCATTGTTGCTAGTCAAATGATTTAAAACACTTTCATCGTTTTCTAGGCGTGAAGGTGGGGGATTGGGAGGGGCCTCACAGCTAGAAAAGCTTAGGGCCTCACAACTAGAAAAGCCTAAGGCCTACAGCTAGAAAAGCTTAGGGCCTCACAACTAGAAAAGCCTAAGGCCTACAGCTAGAAAAGCGTAGGGCCTCACAACTAGAAAAGCCTAAGGCCTACAGCTAGAAAAGCCTAAGGCCTACAGCTAGAAAAGCTTAGGGCCTCACAGCTAGTAAAGCCTAAGGCCTACAGCTAGAAATGCTTAGTGCCTCACAGCTAGAAAAGCCAAGGGCTTCTCTTCATCTAAATCCGGCCCTGATGAGACTTCAGAATGGGGTGCGTATGGGCATGTCATAGATCAGAAATTTTAATGTCACAGTGTATTTTAACTTAATTATATGGATCAACTGCTGTTTGTTTATGTCGTGTTGGTACTTTCCTTGTTTAGATTGGATTAAGAAACAGAAAATCTTACAATACTTAAAGCAAAGTCAAACATTGGCAAAGAGAAAAAGTTGTATGTAGCAAAGCCTCGCGTAAGAAATAATACCCAAACGATGCAATAAAGAAGAGTGCACGAGATGGGAACGGCAAAGAACTGAAACCATGTCACGGGTGTGTGACAGAGATGTAGACAAAAGTATCCATACCAAACTTAGGTTTGTTTCCAGGGCTTGGGCAGCTGTGGCATTCTTCAATGGGTTTTCAGTTACTCAAGCTACTTAATTTTTCATGATGCCCACGCCCCTTAAATGGTCAATTTGAAAGGAAAAACATGCCAAGCGACAATAAATCAGGAATATTTGTGAAATTAAGTAGCCTGACTGTCTCAAAAGCACAACAACTCAAAATCGATACCTTGAATCAAAAAGTCGATTTGGGGTACCGCCCCTTTCCTCGGTGGTTTTGTTGATATGAAAAACAAGTGTGGAAACACGTTTGCATCCAGAAACACTGATTTTCGCTTTCCGTAGACACAGTAAGCAAAGGATTTGATATAACGGTGTAATAGTCAATGTAATGGACCAGACACTACACCCAATAGTTATGAAATAATATGGAAAAATGCTGAGAACTTTCAAAACATAACAGTCCCCCCTTGGTACTTTTCACACCCACTCCCATGCTCTTAGTAGTCTTAGCAGTCATCGGCAATTGCTTTCAGGATACTGCACACCGGGATGTTTGGGCCCATTGTTATAGCTACACTGGGTGGGAAAATGTATGTACAATCGAACCATTCCACTCCACTGGTGTGTCTTCAAGATTCTTCATTGTTTGATTAGTGGGAGTTCATACTTTGAGTTTTAAAAAAAAAAACATCCAGCAAAATTACATCAATATGGCTACCTACTTAAACAGATAACCCAGTTTCGGGGTAACTTGTGTAAAGAAGAAACGTCGATCTCTTGCATTGTGAAAATGGTGCTTTCCTTGACATCTTTCTCGTGTGACAAGATTACTTTATTCATCTGAAAACAAACCTCATCAAAAACAGCAGACGGCAGCAAATAAACCAGCAGGATAAATATCATCTCCTGAACAGAGAGGATCAAGTGATATTGTTCAGACGAAGAACTGGCCACAACAGGCTCCACCACCATATGTTCACTAAGTTTAAAATAGGAACATCTGCCATATGTGAGTGCAGTCAGTCTCTCAAAACATACGGAACTGCACACTCTTCTCAGCACTGCGAGAAACATATTGGCCCAAACCCACCGACATGAATATCAAACTCTATGGTGCTCTAGCAGAACTGCAGAAAACTGTAGATTTTCTTAAAAGAACAAATCTGCAGATTTAGATTTGGTGACCGAAAGAAAAAGAAGAAAATCTGAAACAAAACACATAAACAATGGAACCTATGTGTTTTGGGTTTCATATCTTCAAATAGTAGAAGACATCTTGTTTAGCTTCTTCAGAGTTGCAAGAGAAGGGAACTGGCTTGTCAACCAGTCTCTATCCTGTGCCCGATATGAGAGCCTAGTACCATGCATACGATCTACTGGTACATGCAAGATTCTCGCCAGCATCCTCGGTCCGCATGTCAAATGTTGAAAACTATCGTTCCAAAATATTCGAAACTTCCATCAGTTAGCATATCAAATGAGGTCCACCCATTGGGGGCAAATTCATACCGGTACCAAAATATAAGTCTTGGTTAGCAGAAGACAGATATAATAATGTATGATGGCAGACTTAGTTCGGTAGTTTTTATGAGTTATTAGTGGTCAAAGTTGGACAATATCTTTTTGTGTGTTTGTCACTTTGGTTGCATTGGTCAGCACTATTGTTTGGTGCTAATTCAAAGTCATTACTCAGCAAGGGGCGATTGCATATCTTACATCAGCTCATTTAGTCCAACAAATAAACATTTAGTCATGGATTATGGTGCCAGACAAAGAACAAAAGCTGCTCAACTGAGTAAATAGGGTCGAGTCTTTTAGACTTTCTTTTTTCCTGGAAAGCTATTCGATCACGTTTGCTGTCACCTCATTCATAATTCAGACATGTTAACTTTCTAAATGTCCATATGGCAAGATCTCCCCTACACTGTTTCATACAGAAATAGTTCGACAACTACATGTTGGTGAATGCCAAATGACATTGTGTTCAATTGTGTTTCGTTTATTTGTTTTGTTAACGTGGTGTTGGTGAGTGTGGTCGCACTGTTGTTTGTGTTATTTTAAAATCATTATTCAGCAGGAAGCTACTGCATAGCTTTGTATGGGCTCAATTAACCCAACTAAACCATATTTAATCATGGACTGAGGTGTATGCAAAGGGCAAAAGTGGCATAATGAGTCAGTAGAATGGGCTCTTTTAGATCTCTTCTGTTTTTTTGGTTGCTGTTTTTTTTTCTAAAAACTTGCTCGACTACGACTGCTATCACCTCATTTCATATCTAGACATGTTTAGATTTCCAAGAATTCATGCGCCAATTTGCCTCCGCGAGTGGACCTTTGTGGCCCCTTTGCCCCATCTAGCAGATACACTATTATAAAATTAATTATTAATTGCTATGGCGATAAATACCAGGATCTCCTGAGGAATCCAAGGAATGCTGGAATTAAGTGAAATATATTCCCAGTGGAAATAGGAGCAAGGGAATTTGTCGGTTCACCAATGTAGCCCTACTGTCTTCTGAAGAAACCCAATCAGGTGGCTGGAAAATTAGAAGTGCCCACAAGGAAATAACAGTAACAGCGGAAAATGTTTTCTACTGGATTTGGTGTAAAAGAAATGAACACTAACTTCATATAGCCTAAAATTATACCATGCCACCGGTGGTAGTATTGACAGAATGGATAAGACACCCCCACAGAAACCAGCGGTACGGGTTCAAACCCAAAGAAGAGCCCGGCGACAGGAAAAAAAAACGTGGGTGACGCACACCGAGAGTCGTGACGTCAGCGTGGCCGGGGGTTCTAGAAGATGTCAGGAAGTTTAAGGCAGAAACATCTAATGAAAGAATCCACTCTTCCTCTGAAGATCCTCATCTGTCTCGCTCCATCTGAGGAGTTTCTTACCACTTTATTTTGCTCCCAAAGCCCAGAGAACGGGAGACTGCATTTCACAAGTACGCTATTTGGTGCTGGCAATTTCCATATCTAGAAACGAATGCGCTGTCCCTTGGCGCACATAGCATCTTTATTTTGTAAAAACCAAAGGCAAAAAACCAACAACAAAAAACGGTGGGGTCCACAGACTAATAAATTAACCAGACTGGAAACACGAGCTCCGGGCTGTGTCGTTTTTTACGGAATTTCCCGAGCTGCGGCTGTATAACCTACATGGCCGCCGCTCGGGAAATTCCGATTCTAGTTCTATCTGCAGTAGAAATTTCTTTTTATTTGTCAAGATTGGTTGTACATGTATTAATTTCTTGGTGCGGAACCAAACTTCCGCGTTCAGTAGGCGCGTCAAAATGGTGTCATTCAAAATTGTAGCTATGCTGAAGCGTCGGTCGTTACCGTAAACCTAATGTGGCGGATGGTTCATGACCTTTCGCTGTTTTTGTGACGTCACACAATGGGCTCATCCAGTCTGGGTATTTTATTAGTCTGTGGTGGGGTCGCAGCAAGGCTTAAAGGAGAGTAACAAATTGGCAAAAAGAAAAAGTTGTATAATGTTGTATGTAGCAAAGACTGGCGTAAGGAATAATAGTTAATATCTAAACAATACAATAAAACACAAAGGAAAACGTAAAACGCAACGATTTTTTTTTTGTCTTCCCTTTTTCTTTGCGTTTTATTATATCGTTTCGGTAATATTTCTTACGCGAGGCTTTGCTACATACAACTTTTTCTTTTTGCCATTTATGACCTCTCTTTGTGTTTATATACGACCCTTTTCGTCTTTGCAGACGGTCTTTGCAGCATTTTCTGACTTCAAGACAGATGCCGAGAGCAGCTCCCCTCATGACTAATCCGTCCGATATTCGATTTACATCTTCGGTCACAGAGTGAGCACATATACTCGCCTTCATTTGTGACTTCATTTGTCTTTTCCTTCCTTTTCTGTCTTTTTTCTTCCCTAATTTCTCTTTGATTTTGTTCAAATTTGGCAGCACCTTTCCTGACGGCTCCCTTCCAGGTCGTTCGATCTTCTGCCACATTTTCCCATGATTTTTCATCGATCCCAAAATCTTTCAGTGTGGTCCTGCAGATATCTTTGAAACGTAGTTTTGGTCTACCTCTTTGACGTTTTCCCTCTTTTAGCTCACCATACAGTATCTGCTTTGGGATTCTACTATCATCCATTCTTTTGACATGTCCTATCCACCTGAGTCGTCTTGTTCTCAGTGTTGCTTGAATTGAGGTGAGCTTTGCTCGTTTGAGAACTTCGCTGTTGGTGATTTTGTCCTGCCATCTGATGTCCATGATTTTCCGCAGGCAGCGAAGATGGAAGCTGTTTAATCTTTTTTCGTGTCTTGTATAGGTGGTCCACGTTTCGCAGTTATACAACAAGGTACTGGTGACACAAGCTTGATAAATAAGAATTTTGGTCTTGAGTGTCAGCTTTTTGTTGTTCCAAGCTCTCTGAGATAACCTGCCAAAAGTTGTAGCTGCTTTCCCAATTCTGGCGTTTAGTTCTTCATCCAGGGATAGTGATGCTGTTACTGTGGAGCCAAGATAGGTAAACTTTTCAACTGAGTTGATCTTGTTGCCGTTCAATGAAATGTCGGGAGGAGATAGTGTACCTTGTCCGATTACCTCTGTCTTTTTAACACTAATTGTCAAGGAGAAGAGGTCGCATGCATTTGACAATAAGTCCATCATATTTTGCAGTTGTTCGTTATTTTGGGCTACTACTGCAGCATCGTCTGCAAAGAGGAGTTCACGCAGCATGATTTCACGAGTCTTTGTTTTTGCTTTTAACCTGGCCAAGTTGAACAGAGACCCATCTGATCTTGTTCGGATGAAAATACCATCTGTGGAGTCTTGAAAAGCGAACTGTAGGAGTGCTGCAAAGTAAATTCCAAATAGAGTTTGTGCCAGTACACATCCTTGTTTTACTCCGGTCTTCACTGCAAATTTACCTGAGATGTTTCCGTCAAACTGGACGCATGCACTCATGTCGTCATGAAAGGAGATGATCAGCTTCAATAGCTGTGGTGGACATCCAATGGACTTCAGTACAATGTAAAGCGATGGTCTGCTTACGGTGTCGAAGGCTTTTGTCAGATCTATGAAAGCCATGTACAGTGGTTTTCCTTGTTCTCTGCATTTTTCCTGTAGTTGACGGGCTGTAAATATCATATCTGCAGTTGATCGTTCTGCTCTGAATCCGCATTGGGATTCTGGTAAGATTCTTTCAGCGAGCCTGTGTAATCGTTTGAGTATGATTTTGGCGAACGCTTTCCCTGTAATACTCATCAATGATATGCCGCGGTAATTGTTACAATCCCCTTTGTCTCCTTTATTCTTGTAAAGAGTTACAATTTTTGCATTTTTCATATCGGATGGAATTGTTCCAGTTTTCCAGCACACGATTAGTAGGTGGTATAGGTGTGGTAATAGTGTTTCAAGGTTTTCTTTGAGGACTTCAGCTGGAATGTTATCCTCTCCACAAGCTTTTCCATTTTTCATATCCTGGGTGGCTTCAGAGAGTTCTTTCATTGTTGGTTCCACATCCAGATCCGTCATTTCAGGTAGCTTTGGGACTGCTTCTTCTAATCCTTGATTTGCTGGCTTTTCGTTTGCATATAGTTTGGAATAATGTTCGACCCATCTCTCCAGTTGTTCCTTCTTGTCGGTAAGTTCTTGGCCGTTTTCTGTCTTGATGGGGGCACTTTTTGAAATGGTTGGTCCTAGTGCAACTTTAATCTTTTCATACATGTTTCTGGAGTCTCCTGCATCAGAGGCCGATTGAATTTCAGAGCATAAGTTGGTCCAGTACTCATTGGCGCATTTTCTTGTTTCACTTTGAACCTTTGCCTTGATGTGTTTGAATTTGTCTTTGTTGCTTTGCGAGCGATCTTTCTTGTATTCAAGCATCATTTTCCTCTTTTCTTCTAACAGGGGAAGAAGTGTGGTGGAGTTTTCTCCAACCCAATCATGTCTGAAAGATGGCTTTGTACCATAAGCTGTTGAGGCACTGTTATATATGTTGGTCTTAATTGTGTTCCATGTTTCATCCACGCTTGGTGATTCCATATCATTTACCGGGATGTTACTAAATTCTCTTGTGAAAGCGTTCTTACAGTCTTCTTGTTTTGCTTTTGTAATGTTTAATTTGGGTTGTCGTTTCGTGATGCTCCTAAATATTCTCATTGGCTTTGTATGCATTTTGCTGATCACAAGGGCGTGGTCTGTATCGCAGTCAGCGCTGTGGAAGCTCCTTGTTGATTTAACCGTGTTCAGATCTTTCCTTCTGGTGATAATCAAGTCCAATTGATGCCAATGTCCTGATCTTGGGTGTTGCCACGTAACTTTCTTTGAGTCATTCAATTTGAAGAAGGTGTTGGTAATGCACAAGTCATTTTGTGAACAGAATTCCAGGAGACGCTGTCCATTTACGTTAATTTTACCTACGCCGTGGTGTCCTAGGCAAACAGGCCAAGACTGATGGTCCGCGCCAACTCTTGCGTTGAAGTCTCCTAAGAGAACTACTGATTCGTTTTTCGGAATGGTGGCATACATTTCGTTTAGCATGTTGTAGAACTGGTCCTTATCGTCTGCTGATGACATAAGCGTTGGTGCGTAAACACAGATTATGTTGGTGTGACCAGTTTTTGTGCGTAATCTTAGGGAAATGAGTCTTTCAGACTTTCCAGTGGGTGTGTTGATGGAACTGAGCAGGCGATTGTTGATGGCAAAGCCAACACCATGACGACGAGGTTGGTTCGAGTCAAGTCCTTTCCAAAAAAATGTGTAGTGTTGCTCTTTGAGTGTACCATTATCTGCCAGTCTGGTTTCTTGTAAAGCTGCGATGTCCACTTTCAGCCTAAGCAATTCTTTGTCTATTATTGCAGTTTTTCTTAATGAGTCGTTCTTTGTCATATCGATGTTTTGGTCAAGTCCAGGGCACATGGTCCTAACGTTCCAAGTGCTAATTTTTATTTGTTTTTTTCGTTTTGAGCGAGGTACATCATTTACATCAACTTTTCGATGTTTGATCTATCCCCATGTACCCAATGAGGCAGGCAGATGTGGCGGGTCGACACCCAACTGGCTGAGGGCTGCTCAGCTTAAGGCGGGCGGTAGCTGACCAGTGTAACTAAATAGTCACTCCCACCGATAGAAGAGGCCCCTGGCGCCTTCCCCTTCGCCAATTTGGGAAAACTTAAAACCTGTAACTGCCCCTCCCCTTGTTGTTTTCATGGCATTACCCATGACAGAGTGACATCTCCGTGTTGACATAGAGCTGTGAGAGTATTACCCATGACAGAGTGACATCTCCGTGTTGACATAGAGCTGTGAGAGCATTACCCATGACAGAGTGACATCTCCGTGTTGACATAGAGCTGTGAGAGCATTACCCATGACAGAGTGACATCTCCGTGTTGACATAGAGCTGTGAGAGCATTACCCATGACAGAGTGACATCTCCGTGTTGACATAGAGCTGTGAGAGCATTACCCATGACAGAGTGACATCTCCGTGTTGACATAGAGCTGTGAGAGCATTACCCATGACAGAGTGACATCTCCGTGTTGACATAGAGCTGTGAGAGCATTACCCATGACAGAGTGACATCTCCGTGTTGACATAGAGCTGTGAGAGCTTTACCCATGACAGAGTGACATCTCCGTGTTGACATAGAGCTGTGAGAGCATTACCCATGACAGAGTGACATCTCCGTGTTGACATAGAGCTGTGAGAGCATTACCCATGACAGAGTGACATCTCCGTGTTGACATAGAGCTGTGAGAGCTTTACCCATGACAGAGTGACATCTCCGTGTTGACATAGAGCTGTGAGAGCATTACCCATGACAGAGTGACATCTCCGTGTTGACATAGAGCTCTGAGAGCATTACCCATGACAGAGTGACATCTCCGTGTTGACATAGAGCTGTGAGAGCTTTACCCATGACAGAGTGACATCTCCGTGTTGACATAGAGCTGTGAGAGCATTACCCATGACAGAGTGACATCTCCGTGTTGACATAGAGCTCTGAGAGCATTACCCATGACAGAGTTTATATCTCTTCATATTAGGAGGTTCGCTGCCCTTGGCATCTACACCTCACTTTTCTGGTTTTGTTTTTCTTGTTCTGGTTTCTTTGTTTTGTTTTGTTTTGTTGGGATTAGTTTTTTAGTATTTACCCCGGGCAGTGGCTTTGTTCGGCCTGCTCTCCTCGACTTTCTTCAGCCGCCAAGGTATCTTTGGCATGCGCAACATGCATACGGGACCTCCGAATTTTTCGCCCTTGTCCAAGAAGACCAGGTGCTCGATCCTACCTACCATAGGATCAAGGACGTAAATGCCCCCCCCCCCTTACCAAAAAAAAATATATAAAAATTCAAACATGCCTGCACCAACTGGTGATCGAACCCGCTACATTCGGCATGAGAGGCGAGCACTTAGTCTCTGGACCAACATGTCCCGAGCCAGGCCGTCAATTATTTATGGATGAGAAACCCTCTGGGCCAGAGCAGGTAGGCTATCAGTACTGGTTTATCCCAGGTAAAGTCAGGCATCTCACCTAGTTGAACGAAAATAGAAACGAAATGAGAATGTCCATTTTGGAACGCACACGTGATAAAACGAAGACAGAAGGATAAATGAGCGAACGATGAAAGTCCGAATGGAAAGGGAGAGAAAAAGGACATGATCTACAAAGGAAAATGACGAGAGATGGGGGTCAGATTTTCATTAGAGAAACCTGCCAGACCCCAAAGCCATGTCCAAAGTTCTCCGGGCCTGTTTCGTGGGGAGGCGGGGGGTGAGACGACGAGAAACATGGGCCGTGATCAGACGGGAGTGGGGGGTGGGGAGGGTCTCTAATTCCAAACCACGTAGTTAAAAATAGTGAAATAACCCAACGATTCCTTGCTCTTTCGGGTCATGAGAATTGAATGATACGTTTTACTACAGTGTATTGATACTTCCAGGGGCACAGTACCCAGTTAAAAAAAAACACTTTTTAGTTTCCTTTTTATGTCCCTTAGATTAAATTTATTCCGTTTCCCCGCCAAACCGTTAGGTCATCACGTTCTGCGAGTCAAGGGACGCCATTCACGGAAACTGGTAGGGGCCGCCATGTTTGATTTCCGGCTTTTGCTTCGGTTTCAACGCGGGAAAAGAAAAGTTTTGCAAGTTTTAGGCAGGGAAATTGTAAGTGATAAAAATGTCACATTTGCATGCAGTATAGAATTTTACACTGTGTAGATTCTATATTAATGATTGCTGAGCAGTAGGCTGATGCATGCATGACCCATGCCACAAAAAAATCTTGATAGGCTAAAGTTTCATTTAGATTCTAGATCTAGATCTAGATTCTAGATCTAGATCTATATATCTAGATATAGATCAGATCTAGATATCTAGATCTAGACTCTAGATATCTAGATCTAGATTCTAGATCTAGTCTAGAAATCTAGATCTAGATCTAGATATAGATCAGATCTAGATCTAGATATCTAGAATCTAGATCTAGACTCTAGATATCTAGATCTAGATTCTAGATCTAGTCTAGAAATCTAGATCTAGATCTAGACTCTAGTTTTAGGATTAGATTCTTAGACTGTAGATCTAGATATAGATTCTATAGCTGAAAACAATACATAGCTACCCCGGCGGCTTTCCCTGATAGTGATATATCAATCTGACTACTGCCCAGACGAACATCGGCCTACGGCCTCGATCATACAAACTGACTAGACCCTCACGTCGTTACATATCAATCTGACAATCGACTAATATAGCCTACGTAAGTAATTAATTGGGGTGGGAACAACCGAAAAAGCGCCCCAAGTAGGCCCAGCATTAAGTTGAATAACAAACTGCCGTAAGATAGCCACTCCCAAAAAAAAAAGCTGGCTTTATCTGTTCATAAAACCCATCTTGATCAACGCGTGCCGTTGAACAAGTCTGATTGCCCCCAAATATTCCTCCATTCATCAGATCATTTTCACACCACCACCCCCCCCCCCCCCCCACCCGTCACCATTTTCTTTATTTCCACCCCCCGTGGAAATGAAAATCGCCCCCTGGGGTAAGATTTCGCCCATGTTGAGAATAGCTGTCGTAAAATACTAAATACTCTCGTCCCCCTGGAAATAAATTAGGCCTAGTTAGATCTAGTAGCAGTTGGTGGTCCGTTGCTATAGTCTTTCATCTTGACGCTTCAGTGGCTGATTCACTGGTCGATGCCATATTGCAGGGTTATAAAGATCCCCACAATGCCGCAACTTTGGGAGGGGGGTTGCAGGGAGTTCACTATAGGCATAGCAGTATAGGGATGTTTTTTTTTATAGTGAACGCATAGCTTGGTTATTCTCTGCTTAGAAGTATTTTTACTAAGGGCACATGACTTTGACAGGTATAATCGATTCACATGACTTTGATCTGTATCGAATCAGCCAATGCGTCATTTGATTGTTTATCTGTTCAGTTTTCTGCATTTTTCTGTTTTGTTTTGTGTTTTTTTCCTTGAACTGAAGAAGGTTTTTGCCAAAATATTGGCATTTTCTGTCTTCCCTTTTTCTTTGCCTTTCATTGTATCGTCTGGGTTTTATTTCATATGCAAGGCTTTACTGCATACAACATTTTCTTTTTGCCAATTCTTTACCTTGCTTAAAGCTGTGCTGCGACCCCACAGTTTTCCTGTGGTTTTTATTTAATTTAAAAGTGTCTACATGGTGAACTAAACCAGCGGGACCACCAAATGCTACTAGTGCTCCTCCTCGAAATAAATGATCTAGATAGACTACAAATTTTTCAAGATAACAATCTCCATGGTAATTCTGTGTTTCCAAATTTGGCATTCCTAGTGTCACGCAACTTCATCTATTGTTACCAGTTTTAAGATCTAGATCTAGATAGATGTACATTGATCAGATAAATAAATACTTGTAACTTCTTGCATTCTTGCAATTTAGATCTAACTTGAGAAAATATCTTATAGATAATCCTGTCAATGGTGAAGATTGCGATATTTATTTATGTGCAGGGGGGGATGAGATCTCTCAATTCTAAAGTTTTAACTATAATTTTAAGTGTTATTTTGACAAGCTGTTGATGACCAAGCTTGAGAATGAGGAAAGAATACCAGGTAACAGATGCGAAATCAAAACTACAATAAATCGAGATTGTCACTGTTAAATTAGATGTCTAGATCTATCTCTTTCATTTTTGCAGTTGATGGTGAAACGGTTTTGACTGTTTCCAATCCTCACATGCTTGTCTACACAGGCATCGCTATGTTGACCAACGTGAAAGTGAAAAATATCTAGATTTCGCGCAAACGATTTGGGGGGGGGGAGGGGAGGGGGGTTTGCTAGAGTGAATCAGTTTGTCACTATTTGTCATGTTAATCTATGTAGTTTGGGAAGGCTGACACTAACAGTGGATAGCTGGGGATGTTCAGGGTGTGTGTGATTCTCCAGTTTTGCGGAAGTGCCCCATTATTATTTTATGTTAGATGTAATATTTTTGTGTTCAATTTCAGAGCATCCTACAGCATGAACCATCAACTTGAACAGCGGTTTGCAGGGAATGCAGTATCCTGCTGGCTTGTGAACAACTGTTTGCGCTATCCAACAGCTCGTGAGCAGCTCTGGTCATATCCATTTGGCTTATTTCCGCAGGCATTCCTGATGAACCTAACACAGTGACAGAAAAGGTGAGTGTGTAAGCATGATCACTTTATGTAATAAAAAAAACGTGCAGGATTTTTAACAGGATCTACTGCGGTACATATGGCTTGGATTTGCCAGAAATTTTACAGATGCCTTCGTTTCGACTCGCAAAAGGTTCTTTTCGAGATTGGAGCCTTGAAATGGCGGGGACAAATTTTTTTTTATTTGCTTTAGGTCCACTTGCTTCGCCTAGTGATCCTTTATTTTTCACGGACACATGATGTTATCTCTTCCTGCGATGCACACTGACACTTGCGCAAGTTAGTGCCATTTCATGACAATCTTCGTCTCAAATGCTGATTGGGTGGGTAGGGCATAACACACAGTGAGAGTGCAGAATGACATAAATTTCTAAAGATAAAGAAACAAACAAACAGCAACAACAACAAAACAACCCACTACTCCGGGTACCTCAACTAGTATTTCACAGTTTATTACGCAGGTTCTGTTTCTGTGATGGCTGTTTTCCTAATCAGTGAGAATTTGAGGTGAGCTTCTTTCTCTCTTGAGTGATTGCACTTTCTGTCCTGGGCAGGACCACAGACTAATAAATTAACCAGACTGGAAACACGAGCTTCGGGCTGTGTCGGTTTTTATGGTATTTCCCGAGCGGCGGCCGTATAACCAACATGGCCGTCGCTCGGGAAATTCCGATTCTAGTTCTATCTACAGTAGAAATTTCTTTTTATTTGTCAAGATTGGTTGTACATGTATTAATTTCTTGGTGCGGAACCAAACTTCCGCGTTCAATAGGCGCGTCAAAATGGTGTCATTCAAAATTGTAGCTATGCTGAAGCGTCGGTCGTTACCGTAAACCTAATATGGCGGATGGTTCATGACCTTTCGCTGTTTTGTGACGTCACACAGTCTGGGTATTTTATTAGTCTGTGGACAGGACTGGTTGCCAGCTAACTGTCAGCCACATTTTAAGAGAATGTGTGGATTTCGCGCACATCCGAAAAAGGCTCTCCACTATGCCTGCGGATCCATGAAAGAATTATTTTCTGACTTGTGCCCGCAGCGCATCTTGTCATTTCCGAAAGAGGCGAACTCTACAGGTTGATTTAACAGACTTTTATACCATTAGATCGATCTTACCTAAGGGCATCTGAGGGCTCAAAGCTAGCCCAAAGAGAGATAACGAAAAAACATGAGAGGTGCAAAGTGGCCGATATCATGCTAACGCGCAAGTAAACCCAAAATCACACTTGGACAGGACTTCCAAATATGTCTCATGGCCAGATTTTGTTACAGTAATGAACTATTTCAAACTTAGGGGGTATATCATCACGGCTGTACGATGATGGCATGTGTCAGGCTTAAGTCAAAAGGCAGCTGACAGTGCATTGCATCATGCCAGTATGAAAATGTAATAATCCAACAGACACATAATGGCATAAGTCACCAAATGATGAAAAGAAATAGTTTTTTTCTTGACATCGCATAAGTGGTGACTTAATGTGGAGCAGTGACGATATGGATTCCCCCCGGGATCCGACTGTAGGAGGTCGTGCATGGGGGGGGGAGGGGGTCTCTGGGGAACAGCTGCCATAGCATTACGGTTGTTATTATAAGTACGTATGCACCTCAAGTGTTTTGCACTAGGGGTGCTTACGTACAGGTATTAGGTACCAATACCTAACCCTATCGTTATCCTCAACCCTAAATCTTATCGAATCCCTAATGCTGCCCCTTACCCTTTCAACCAAAAAACAGAAGGAAACCAAAAAGAAACTCTGAAAGAATAATTAATTAAGGCTGTTGTTAGGAGTTTTTTCGGGAGGAACTATCTAGCTCTGGAGTCACAAAAGGCTTTAAAATACGTACCCCAAGAGCAAAAAAATCGAGGGACGTACATACTTGTAACAACATTCAAGGATAAACTCCACTCATACAAGACAGTGTTGTCAGTATGTACATTATTTATACTTGAATGAGGACTACACGGGGAAAACATCAGTTGTCAGAAAATGAAGGTTTGAGGAAATTCGCATTGTAAAGTTTGAAAGTCCTTACATAGAAAAAAGGATGCCTTGTTTAAATTTTCTCCTATTGCTGGACAATGGTTGTTTTTCACTCAATCGGTTTGAGAGGAACAAAGCCAAAAATATTAGCTAAAAGCTGAGGGAGGTAAGCATTGTGACAACTGACCTGCATCCCCTGTAGGCTTATATACGTAGAGTCAAAATTGGGCAAAAAGAAAAGGTTGTATGTTGCAAAGCCCCGCGTGAGAAATAAAACCCAAACAATACAAAGCAAACTAAAGAGAAGACAGAAAATACACAAATTTTTGGCTTTCGCCTTTTTCAAGTGAAAAAAAAAACGAACAATAAAAGACTTCAACACAGTTTACTTAGCTGCGAGTTCTTGCTTCGTTAGCAGCACCAAAGTACGTCCGTCCGCCAAAAGCATGGAAGCTCGAAGTCTATTTGGGAATGATAATAACAATAATAATAATAATAATAATAATAACTATAATAATGAGGATCATTTCTATAGCGTCCAATCCAAATGAAAAAAACCCGCTTCGAAAAAGGCGAAAGCCGAAAATTTGTGTATTTTCTGTCTTCTCTTTAGTTTGCTTTGTATTGTTTGGGTTTTATTTCTCACGCGGAGTTTTGCAACATACAGCCTTTTCTTTTTGCCCAATTTGGACTTTGCTTATGGCCCTGCTGCGACCCCACAGTTTTTCTGTGGTTTTTATGATATTTCGTGAATTATATATATGTAGAGTACACTGTGTGATCTATCCGAGACACAGACTACTGAGACGAACCAATCTTTCTCCCACTATATGTCCACAAATTACAAGCTTATAAATGCGGTGAGTACTACTGTTTTTCGTTCAATTGTGAAGAGGTGTGGTGCGAATTGTTTCATTGTTGGCACCGATGATCCGCCCACAAAGTTGGCCGGCGGAATATGATGAATTGATTCGTCTCAATATCCTGTCTCTTGGGTCCTATGGTATTTCATATATTTATTTGTGTTCTCTTTCAAGGAAATCAAAACCAACTGATAAGTTTGGGTTTACCTTTGTCTTTAAACGTCATGTGACTCGGGTCCATTGCCGAAGTGATAATGTAATTGGCAGGTCTGTAAATGGCAATGTCTATTAAACTGCGCTGTTTACCAGTTAAGTTCGAACCCAGTAATACTGTGCTACAAGTGTATGAACAAAACTGCACCACCATTCCTTTCCATTATGACTGAGCCCTCAGGGTGTCAGTAAGATTTTTAACTGCAAGTCAAAGAAACTAAAAAAAGGCAGAGCATTTTATTTTTACACACTGTGCCCTACATGTCTGGAACTCACTATCAAAATTATGCCAGGCGTCCACCCAGTCAAAATTCAAAACTAGTCTAAAGACACACCTTTTTCCAAAGACACTTTCAGTTCTGAGGTCTCATGCCCAATCCATTTATTTTCTCAATTCATTTTTATTTTTGCAGTTTTACTGTTGAATTTCTGCCTTCTGTGCCTATGTTATGTGTGTGTTTGTATGTATGTAGGTATGTGTAGCATAAGAGCTATGCAATAGATTGTGTGTGAGAGAGAAGGAGAGTGTGTGACAGAGAGTGAGTTGTAAATGCAGAGAACAGGACATTCTTTAAAGCCCCTTGAGCGGGTTTTTGTCATTTGGATTGGACGCTATAGAAATGATCCTCATTATTATAGTTATTATTATTATTATTATTATTATTGTTATTATTATTCCCAAATAGACAGTCTATACTTGGGTGTGTGTGTGTGGTACAGATACCCGGAATCTCCATTTCTTCAAGTCAAATAGTCCATATAAGAAATGGTACCTAGATCTTTATTTTAAGAGGTTTCGCTACCTTTGGCATTTATACCTCACTTTTCTTGTTGTATGTTCTCTTATTCTTGTTAATTCTGTGTGTAACTGTGGCACAGATTAGATGTTTTTTTTAAAAAGAATTTGGCTCAGGCAGCGACCTTGTTAGGCCTGCTGTTCTCGATTTTCCACTGCCAGGGTATCATCTTCTTGGGCCCTTCAAGATTTTTCGTCCTTATCCGAGAAGACTAGGTGCTCGAATCTACCTATAGGCTCAGTGTCAGGAATTCTCCCCCCCCCCCCCACACACACACAGAAAAAATTCCAATATCCCTGCACCGGCCGGGAATCGAACCCGCTACCTTCTGCGTGAGAGGCGAGCACCCTGCCTCTAGACCACCGTATCCTCTCCATGTTAAGAAGAATGAATTTTTTGTTTTGTTCGTGACCCACAAAGATTATAAGGCCGATTCCGCAGGTCGCCACACGTCTGTACACGTTGTGAAGTCGCCTGGCCAGTGTTGGCGGCAGTGGTGAAAATCGCGCTTAGTTTGAAAGGCGATAATCGTAAAACAATTTGTTTCCTTTATCAGGTGTCTGTGCCGTTTTCACGATAAGTTACAAGCTAGTGTACATGTCAGGGTTTTCTCCTGGAGAGTACAATACTCCATTTAACCCTTTACTTGCCAAATCCGCAAAGTTACAATTTTCATATTCCTTGTTACTTTCAGATAGGATTACTGCAGTCGCTTCAAGTCATGAATGTGAATCTACCTAGTTGAATATATCAATTTTCAACAAAGGATTTTCACTTTTGGATAATTTTACAAGCCGTACTACAACTCTCAACTCAGGAATTTGCACTGCTGGCACTGAAAGGGTTAAAGGCGATTTTTGACATCTTTCCCTCCCCCCGCCCCACCCCCACTCGTACGCTTGTTAAAAATGTAGATCTTAATGTTATTTTCATGTATAGAAAGTTTACGACTGATAAAGGGGGTGGGGGTGAAATTGAAGAATGATGACCGTTGCTGACAATTATCAGCCCGGTTATATATTATGTATATTGCAGCAAGGAGCGGAGAGAGTGAAATGACCGTGCGTTCTGGTTTTAGAGTTTGTTCATAGCTTGCTTGCATGAATCTTCCGTATATTTTGAACTGGCCGTCAAGGCTTGCAGTAAACTTGAACATTTCATACCCTTGTCTTCACCGCCCTACATCCTATAATAATAGTGTTATTTTGTGAAGAAAAAAAAAGTGGCGAGAGTAATTCTTTGTGGTGCATTCTCGCCCCCCCCCCCCCCCCACCCCACCCAACCCCTTTTTTTTCTTCTCGACGCTACAGCCTAAATGACAGTTTCAAAAATTATAAGATTAATTTTCTTAAGTGTCAACTAATCCAGCCCAATCGCTTTTATATAGACCGATTGTGTTGATTCAAATTTCAGGTATTTTTAAGAAAAATGTTGTAGAAATGTAAAATACAGTGATTTTTGTTTTGGCTCCCGGTAGTAAGCCCACCCGCCCGTGCAGATGCGGGGCCCTCTTGCAGAAGAGGGACAGCAAAGAATACATCTGACGTGATACTGCGTGTCGTAAGAGGCGACTAAAGGTGCAAAGGTCCTGGTCTCCCGAGAAGAGCCAGTTGGCGGTGGGCCAACTACCCACCCTGTAAAAATAAACCAGTTACAGAAACACAAGCAAATACTTTAAATCAGTCTTTTATCTTGGGAGAAGGGGGAGCATCTGCACCTGTAGATTCAATGAAGGACAATGGACAAAGCCGAAAGGACTCCACTGGCCCGACTGCTCCTTCATCAAACAAGTCACTCCGGATTGCGTCGTGGAATGTCCGCTCCATGTATGAAGCAGGAAAGAGTGCCCAGGTTACAATGGAGATGAGGCGATACAGACTGCACATACTTGGAGTTAGCGAGACCCGCTGGATACAGTCCGGACTGAAACAACTTAATTCTGGGGAAAAGATTTTGTATTCTGGAAGGGAGGACAAAAAGCATACAGAAGGGGTAGCGATCATCTTGAGCAAGCACGCCCAGAGGTCACTGAGGGGATGGGAACCCTACGGAAGGAGAATTATATTGGCATCATTTACTACAAAGAACAAGAACATCAACATGAACATTGTGCAGATATACGCCCCAACAAATGAAGCAACCGATGAGGACAAGGACGATTTCTACAACCAGCTTCAGGAAATAGTTGACACATTGCCAAGAAAAGATGTGAACATTATAATGGGAGACGCCAATGCCAAGATAGGACAGGACAATACAGGGTATGAGGACATTATGGGGCGCAATGGTTTGGGACAAATGAATGAGAATGGAGAGCGGTTTGCAAGTTTCTGCGCATTTAACAGCTATGTGATTGGAGGTTCAGTATTCCCACACAAGAGGATCCATAAGGCCACTTGGATTTCACCGGATGGAGTAACTGAAAACCAGATTGACCACTTTTGCATCACCCGACGATTCAGACGCTCACTGGAGGATGTCATAGTACAGAGAGGAGCTGATGTTGGATCTGACCATCACATGCTGCTGGCAAGACTCAAACTCCGCCTCAAGAAACAAGGTACCAGAGCAGGAACAAAGAGGAGAAAGTTTCAAGTGAGCCTTCTGGATGGAGACAAGAAGGAAGAGTTCCAGCTGACACTGAGGAATAGATTCAAACCCCTTGTTGACCTCGAAGAGACAGTAGATTTGGAGACTCACTGGGCTAAGGTAAAAGGAGTATTTACATCGACATGTCGGGATGTTCTTGGGGAAAAGAAAGTGGAACACAAGGAATGGATCAGTCAAAAATCACTGGACTTGATAAGGATAAGAAGAGACCTAAAAGAACAGGTAAATGCAAGTCGTACAAGAAGCTCAAGAGTTGGTAACCAGGAAGAGTACCGAGCATCAGCTAAAGAGGTCAAAAAATCAATTAAAAAAGACAAAGAGGAGTTCATAGGAATGTTAGCAGAGAAAGCAGAGAAGGCAGCAACAGGAGGACACACGAGGATCCTCTACCAGACTACAAAGACTCTTGCTGGAAAATATGGAAAACCGGAAGTTCCTGTCAAGGATTGCAACAGGAAGGTTATTTTTGGAAAGGAAGCTCAGGCAAAAAGATGGATAGAACATTTTAGTAGCCTCTTGAACAGACCTCCACCAAGCAACCCACCCGACATTCTACCCGCAAGAAATGATTTATCGATCAGTTGCGACCCTCCGACTAAAGCAGAGATTAATGATGCCATAAAGCAGTTAAATCGAGGCAAGGCAGCTGGACCAGACCAGATCCCACCAGAGGCGCTGAAGGCAGATGCTGCTGGGGCTGCAGAGGATCTGCACTCACTATTCTCGAGGATTTGGATCGGAGGCAAGTTTCCAAAGGACTGGAAGGAAGGACACCTCGTGAAGCTTCCAAAAAAAGGGGACCTCAGCAATTGTAGTAACTACAGAGGAATCACACTTCTCTCCATCCCAGGAAAGGTTTTCAATCGGATTATTCTCAAGCGAATACAGAATGCAACAGACCCAAAACTTCGTGAGGAGCAAGCTGGTTTCAGGAGTAATCGATCAACCACCGACCAGATCGCCACGCTGAGAATTATAGTAGAGCAGTCGCTAGAGTGGAACTCCCAACTGATAGTGAACTTCCTTGACTACGAGAAGGCCTTTGATAGCATCGATAGAGAAACGCTGTGGAGAATATTGAGACATTATGGAATCCCAGAGAAGATGGTGAATCTTATCAAGAGCATGTATGAGGGGACAAGTTGCAGAGTCATACACGATGGTGAGCTTACTGACAGCTTTGATATCAAGACTGGTGTTAGGCAGGGTTGTTTGCTGTCCCCATTTCTGTTTATTCTGGTGATTGATTGGCTTATGAAAGAAACCACCAATGGAGGAAGAAATGGCATACAATGGACCCCATGGACACAGCTGGACGATCTAGATTTTGCAGATGACTTGGCACTATTGTCGCACACACACGACCAGATGCAAGCAAAGACTACAGCTCTAAACAAAATTTCAGAATCTATTGGATTGAGGATACATCCTGCGAAGTCGAAGGTCCTAAAAATTGTGGCACCCCCAAGCGAACAAGTCAAAGTAGGAGATCAACCACTGGAAGATGTAGAGTCCTTCTGCTATCTTGGTAGTATCATTGACAATAAGGGAGGAACAGAGGCAGAAGTCAAAGCACGAATTGGAAAGGCACAGGCAGCTTTCACGTCCTTAAGCAAGATTTGGAGAACCAAGGATATATCTCTAAAAACAAAGCTGAGGATATTCAACTCGAACGTGAAGTCAGTCCTGTTGTATGGATGTGAGACTTGGAATGCGTCCCAGGCCTGCATAAAGAGAATCCAAGTTTTCATCAACAGATGTTTGAGGAAGCTACTTAAGATCAGATGGACAGACAAGGTCAGCAATGAAATTGTTTGGAAAAGAACAAGACAGAGCCCAGTCAGAGAGGAAATTGGTAGGAGGCGATGGAGATGGATCGGCCACACTCTCAGGAGGCCAGGAAACAGCATCGCGAAGAAGGTATTGGATTGGAATCCCCAGGGCAAGAGATCAAGAGGAAGGCCGCGCGGAACGTGGAGAAGAGCCAGAGAAAATGATGTGCAACGAAGCGGAAAGACTTGGAATAATGTAAAGAGGCTGGCCCATGATAGAGAGGGATGGAAAGTGTTTGTTGGTGGCCTATACCCTGATCCAGGGTGAGAAAGGCAATGATGATGATGAGTAAGCCCACCGCACCGGGAATTGCCCGTTCAATTTCGTGCGCGCAGTTTCCCTACCAGAAATAATAGTGCGTAGTGCTCTGGCGCGCATGAAATCTGTAGTAAGGCTGTAGAATATGGGGAGCTTTCTAGACCTTCAAGAGAGGGGGATAGAACGGCGGATTCACACTGCTTTATCCTGGATAATGCCGGGTGCATCACTTTTTTTTTTTTTTGTTATTACTATGTTACTATGTAACTAATGCTTCACAGCCCCCCCCCCCCCGTCGTCCTTTGCCCCGTCCTCCATGTGCGTTTGTCATTCCTGGGGGCAAATCCTGCTCCCTCCCCTTCAGTGGGGGAAAAAGGGGGGGGGGGACACTTCTGCTAGGGTCAACTTCCATCTGTGCCATCGTTATATTATACCGTCTATCGTCTTGTTTTTTTCATATCACAGGACGACCGTTGTAAATCCTGTGTCAATGTGCTTTCTCCAAAATAGTGTAATATAATGAAATGATTAACTTGTATAGCACTCAAATCCACACACACACACACACACAAATGATGTGCTCTAGGCGTTTAATTGAAATTAATAAGCAGGATTAACGTAAAGTCAATTCAACATTGTCAAGAACAGATTTAATTCATAAATGTTTCCAGTGACTAAATTTTTGTGAGAGAGCAGTAATTTTTACAAACGTAATTATTGTGCGAGCCAGCTTAACTTGGTCTCGTAAACAATTTGTTTGAACAGTTTTTTTTCCTAAAAGATAGACAGAAGGTGTGGGGAAGGATAGACGGACAGCGTAGGTGTGCATGGCTGAGCACTTTTTATATCTCGTGTTTTGAACTAGGTTTAGTAGAGAGGGAAGGGGTGAGTAGGAATTAAATGTTATTGAGACGTCTGTTGACGTACAGAAAATACCGTGATCCAAAGTAAAAGCTCGGGGTTTTGAACATGTTAAGAATTTATTGCTATAAAATTACATTATATTGTATTGAGTGATTCGACCTTTGATGTCGACCCAAGGTCGTTGCGTAGGGCTGTTACTTAAAATAACTCAGTTCGGCAACTGAGCTAGAAGTGGTTGCACCAATCACAATCCAGGAATTAGACGGTAAGCTGCAGATGCAGTCCAGTATTTAAGGCCATACAGAACTTAGTTCTGGGCCACATGTAGAAAATCCATTTACGAGGTGGACGGCGATAGTCCTCAGCCAGATGAGAGACATAGAGACGCAGTTGAGCAGTCCATTGTGAGGAGCCTGATTTAAAGCTCCAGAGCCTAAGCTACTTGGTTTGATATAAACCCACAGCGTTTACATCCAGCGCTCTCACTCCCAGTGAGGGCCTAATGGTGAGAGTCCATACTAATTTGTAATGATGAAAGTGAACCGTTCTACTTACTTTTGAAGACAGTTTCAGAGCTACCGCCAGACAACGCATGGTTGTACACGCATTCTCCATAGCGTGTCTAGAGGAAATGTCCATATCATAACATGTCTCATTGAATTAATAGAATTTAAACTGTTATATCCGTCGCCACGTGCGCGGATTCTATTTGGCATATAACTCATATGACCTGCAAGTAGTTAGAGTGAATACGTTAGTCTTTATAGAAAGCTGTAGTTTCATTAGTTAGATTCAGTTGCCTTTGAATTGATATTTATATTTATAATTATATTTGTTACATTAATTCCTGTAATTAAACTGCCCTACAGTTCTGCTAAAAATCAAAGCAATTGATTTATTTAGTTTTTAGAGTGCAAGTATTTTTTTTTGTGTGTTCGTCGATTGTGGGAGCGGACCTCGAAAGATTGTCAGTCGAAATATCCCCATCTAACCCACATCGCGACAAACATGCTCCCACTCACACACATTAACAAACACTTGATCTACTCACATCCGCAAACCCCTGAGACCAAAAAGCGGCACCATTCTGTTTCAATGAAAGGAGTCCTCAACAATTAAATTCAGTTTTGAGCCTATTTTTAAATGTGACGATGTTCTCACTTTTCCTGGTGTCAACGCTGATGTTGTTCCACAATTTAGGCCCACCGATGGAAAGAGCCGTTTCACTACGACAATCTGACTGTGGGTGTCTCAAAAAGTTTCGCATCTAAACTCAAACTTAAACCCCTCTTCTCCGAGCGTAGGCCTACGTGTTTAGTTTATTCACTTTTATTTTTATTCTCGTAAAGAAAACTTTTGGTGCATCTATACAAAATAACTTTATTAGAATTTTACCAATATGTTGAAATTATACCAAAGTATTTAATTCAATGTTAAACCTAACAGCTGTGAATAGGAAACATAAATAAAGAATGTGTACCCAAATAGACCGCGAAGGACACAGAGTGTTCATTATCGTGCCGGCGCGCCATAAAACCCAAACTCAAACTGGGACAAAACCGGGTGTATGCCGCCGGAAAAAGTTCATGTCCACACTTGTATCGATTGGTTTTTATTGATTCCAGAAAGGTCATCATCCCACACTTAGTTCCCACCCCCCACCCCCTGGGCCATCACAAGAAAATTAGTTTTCTCAATCAGTCAGGAGTCGCAGATAACGAGTTGTTTGCATGTGCTGTAGATTGATACAGTGTAGGTTAGCCCTGATGGCTGCCGAGTGTTACCTATCGTTTCCGTGGCTCTGCTCTCTGTGTATGTGGTGTTGTCACGTAGCAACCACCAACGCCGCCATGATACGGAAAAATGCCGTACATCATGTACAGCAGCAGTGGCCAAACAACAACAGAAAAAAAGAAACATGGAACAGAGAAAACAATTGAACAATAAAATATTTCAATAGGAAATGTATAGAACCGAAACAGATCAATATGCTACATACAACATTTTCTTTTTGCCCAATTTTGACATTTCTTATAGCCCTGTTGCGACCCCACAGTTTTTCTGTGGTTTTTATGATATTTGGTTATTCAACCATACCATTTATTATGTCTGGCAGTGCAGGATCCACAATGCACTTGGGGGACATACCGCTTTGGAAGGGGTGTATCAAATTTCACATCGCCTACCAAGACTGAATTACCGGTACTCACCGAACATTTCTTGTGGTAAACCCGAGACACACGATACCGAGACGGATCAGTTCCTCATATTCCGCCCGTCATTTTGCGCGTAATTCATTTCTGTCAGCAATGCAACAATTCGCACTACACCCTTTCATAATTGAACGAAAAATAGTAGTGCTCAGCCTATGTATACGCGCGCAATTTGTGGACATATAGCGGGAGAATGAACGTTTCGTCCCGGTATCTTATGTCTGGTGTTAAACTGTCCGAAATACTGAAATGTGTGTTCTCCTTGAGTTGGGACACAATTGGTGAATGTCAATACTCGGCGAACATTTCTCTGCTCATTGGGGTACACACAAGCTCACGTTGAACACCCACAAACACACTCAGTCACACACATCTCTCTCTCTCTCTCTCTCCTCTCTCCTCTCTCTCTCTCCTCTCTCTCTCACTCTCTCTCCTCTCTCTCTCTCTCTCAGTTAAACATTCTGTCTCTCACTCTCTCTTTCTCTTCCCCCCTCTCTCTCTCTCAGTTAATCATTCTCTGTCTTTCACTCGCTCTTTCTCTCCCTCTCTCTCTCTCAGTTAATCATTCTGTCTTTCACTCGCTCTTTCTCTCCCTCTCTCTCTCTCTCTCAGTTAATCATTCTGTCTTTCACTCTCTCTTTCTCTCCCCCTCTCTCTCTCAGTTAAACATTCTCTGTCTCTCACTCTCTCTTTCTCTCCCTCTCTCTCTTTCAGTTAATCATTCTCTGTCTTTCACTCTCTTTCTCTCCCTCTCTCTCTCTCTCAGTTAATCATTCTCTTTCACTCGCTCTTTCTCTCCCTCTCTCTCTCTCTCAGTTAAACATTCTGTCTCTCACACACACTCTCTCACTCTCTCTCTGTCTCTCTCTCTCTCTCTCTCTAAAATACACACACACACCCTTTTTGAACAGGTTTGTGTAAGTTGTTTTTTCTTGGGGGGGGGGGGTAAAACTTAAGACGCCTGTGAACTAAGAAAGGCATTAATGCTACGTAGATAGCTTATAAGAAGAGATGCAACAACAGGACACCACTTCAGACCGAAAGGAATAAGAACTAAAGCCGAGATGCGTAGGGTCATCCCCAAAACTCAGCAATAGGACAGTACACAGTGTGCAGTGGCGCGCACCGAAAATTTTCAGGAAGTGATGTCATGGGCCCAATGAAACCTTAAAATGGCGAACCATGACTTGAAATAGATCTAAATGATGCCGAAACAATGAAAAATGAAACGTAGAAGCCTGAACATTTCATAATTTCTAATATAGCCCATGTTAATTTCGCATTGATAATATGCTGTTGTGCAAAGTTTGAAGCCTGAGTGTGATGCGGTTCCTGAGCCTTAGTTGACCAAAGTTTTGAGTTACCAAAATATATGTCACAGTGGGAATTAGAATCCAGGGGAATTTTGAATTCCACTAGTGGAGATTAGAATTCCAATCTGTCCTAGGGTAAATTAGAATTCTCATTTGCACTGAATAAATCCAAGTGGAGAATGGAATTCTAATCTCTCCTAGGGCAGATTGGAATCCAAATTCTAGTTGAGATTAGAATCATGGTTTCAGTTCACACAGTGTGTGCTTTGGTTGTGCTTGTTTACTCGTGCCCCCGTTCACAGAGAACAGAGGTTTGCTGCCAGACTAAACTACATGTATTTACATGCAGCAAAAAGGCAAGTTTCTCGATACCAAAAGAAAGTTCAAGAACTCCAAGTATCATACTCTGTTGGTGACACTGTTGGGGTAAAAACCCATCAGGCCGATAGAGCAAACACTGACGCACGTCTTCTGCCATGCAAAGTAATGGAGAAGAAGTTGCGAGACCCAGACTGCCAAATGTTTAAACTGCACAGTACAGCCGGGATTATTAAAAACTGGTTTACATGTGTGGACTTAGTTGATATGAAATCCGTGGAATTCCCTGAATTAAACGACTTAGCAGTGAAGGACCTATGTGAAGTAACTCTCATTCAAGCTTCACGCCAAGCAACAGGCTGGCAAGCATCTGGTGCATCGAGAAAAACCGTGTGCAAATACAAGAACTCATGCAATATGAAACAATGTTGTTGCCGCAAAACAGGAATTGCATGTAGCAAAAAGTGCCACCCAGGCAGTAGTTCTTGCACAAATAATTAACATTTTAAATATCATAAACAAACAATAATTTTTCTAAATTTTTAAAATAAATAATTGACATTAAAGTGTCACAAACAAACAATAGTTTTTCTCAAGTTAGTGGTTCATTAACATTTTAAAAATAATTGTTTATTCTAAAGTTAATGTTTTCTTAACATTTTTTTTAATGCACGGGTTTTCTCAATGCACCAGATGCTTGTAGTAGTTTTTTTTTCTAAAGTTAGTGGTTTATTACCATTTTTTTAAAGATTGAAGCCCATGCTCTAAGCTGTTTTTCTGTGTTTCACATATAATGATTGGTAAGGCATGATCCTATAAATAAATAAAAGTAATTTTTATGAAACAAAATACTGGTGAGTTGAAACCATGATTCTAATCTCAACTAGAATTTGGATCCCAATCTGCCCTAGGAGAGATTAGAATTCCATTCTTCACTTGGATTTATTCAGTGCAAATGAGAATTCTATTTTACCCTAGGACAGATTGGAATTCTAATCTCCACTAGTGGAATTCAAAATTCCACTGGATTCTAATTCCCACTGTGACATATCTATTATATATTTCAGTAAATTGCAACCTTTGGCATGACTAACTATACACTCTTCAGGCCTTAAATTTGGCAGGAAGGTGGCAACTGAGATAAGGAAGATGATGGCTATAATTAAAAGTTATTTACTTCAAGCATGTATTTTTAATAAATAACAACGTTGAATACTATGTAACATCTGATCTGTATTTTTGCATGTTTGTTTCGTAATATATAGTACCGTGCATGTCATAAAAAGTAACCGTATCAAGCGTTCAGTTTGGTGCGTTGTGTTCTGGTGCGCATGAGTTCTGAAGCAAGACTGTAGTTTATTACTTTTATTATATGAGAGAGAGAGGGAGGGGAGGGGGGGGGCACATGATTGTTTATTCCGGGCAATGCCTGGCAGGTAGATATATAACACCAATTGTATTCACTATTGGTTGTTTTTTGTTGTTGCTTGTTTCACGTGCATGGGACTGTCTCTTCAGACTTCAGTAAATGGACGACAGCCTTTAATTTCAGTATTGCGTTAAGCGAATTTTTTGTTTGTTTGTTTTTTGTTAAGGACTTCAAGAAACTATTTGATGTAACTTATGATTGCTGTCAAGGTTAAAGTACATTTATAAGAGACTTGTTTTTTTCATGGTCTCGTTGATTATAGCCAGCGTAAGTGTCCTTGAACTGTTTTCATGAACAGTTTGTTTTTGTAACGCTTTTTCTTAGAGATGGAAAGAAAGTGGGGCAAGATAGAATAAATCGATGGGTTAGGAGTGACGGTGCAGTTTTCGACCCCGTGATTTTGATGAACTCTTACGAGGGAAGAGAAGGGGTGAATAAGGTTAGATAGTTTAAGATGCTTAGTCACGTTCAGAAATTCGTACATAAAACGTAGAAAGCACGAGGGTTTAGAGATTTTAGTAATGGTTTTGACATTTTAATTCGACCTTGTCTGTTTCTGGTACAAGGCCGTGACCGACTTCCATGTAGATCTATTAATACTACGAGCTGAGCTCGGAATGGATGCACCAATCAAATCCAGGCATTTGGACGGTAATTTGCAGCTGGCCGCACAGTATATAAGCGTAGCCATACTGATGTTCTTTACTCCATGCAGAAATATCCATCTGTGCAGGCGGTCGGCGGGATTCTGCCAGAAGAATCAGAAGACTGTTATATTCATGTCTATGTCCATTATAGACACTGAAATGAGACCATATGCTCTTTGTGAGAATTACCCACTGCTGTTATCTACTGTTCCCTGATTTCTGATCAGGGACCAAGTGTAAGTGTCTGCCTGTTGATTCAACAATGAACGTGAAGCTGACCTTAATTTTCCAGTAGGAGTGCTACCGAAGAATGCAAGACTTCCATGTATATTAGCTTGCAACTAGATCTAGCATGAATGTCTGGCATACACATTTGTAAATTGAAATTGATGTGTCTGGATGAGGCTGGGGATTGCCAGCCCAAGCTAGAGCAGATCTAGATCTAACTTAACTACGTCAGCTTGTATTGACGAGTTTGATCCATTATAAGCGGTAGGCACAAATAACTGAGATAACATTGTCGTCTGAGACATTAGAATATTATTTGTTAGATAGTAGGCAGACTGTATCTGAGAACTAGATAAGTAATACTTAAATTGTGAGTGAGACAGAATGATATAATCTTTTAGGAATCTAGAGGAGACTTCTAGTGACATAGGATTGGATTTTCATTTGATGCTGCTGATGTTGTCTTTTTAGTATGTAAGAGCTAGACGAAATTGTTAGGGAATAATAAGTAAATAAATTTGTGGCCCTGCAGGTCTGTTGATACAACAATTCAGATTGTTGTTAGTATGTGGCATGGTATGAAAGAGTAATTCCTAAATACCTCTCGATTTTTAATTGCAGTCGTAACACTTATAATTCTTAATAACCCCATTAATTCAGAACACCATAACCAAACTCGTAACAATTGCAACGTCTACCATGTGTCGGGTCACCACGTGACAGAATCAGAATAACGGCAAAAGTCACACAGACGCTCACATAAAAGTATCGCGAACTTTTGTGCCGGTGTGTACAGTCGCCTTGTCCCCCAGACTTTCCCGCTGAACAGACTAGGGGCAATCACTCTCTGGTTCCTGATCGAATGTTTTTGTTAATTATCTCCCCCCCCCCCCCCCCCCCGGCCCGTGCAGATTAGATGGGAGCATAGGCGGGTTGCTGCGCAATGAGGGACTGAACTTTGATAATGTCTTTGATTTACTCGCCGATTTGGATGGGGTGGGGGAAACAAGATCATTGTCTCTGGTAAGAATGTGGTTACAAGGACGTACGTCCCCCCAAATTTTTTTGCAACAGGAGTAGGTAGCCTTTTGTGACTCCAGAGCTAGAGAGCTCCTCCCGAAATACTCCTAACAACAGCCTTAATTAATTATTCTTTCAGATTTTCTTTTTGTTTTCCTCCTTTTTGGGGGGGGGGGGGGTTGAAAGGGTAGGGGGGCAGGGTTAGGGATTCGATAAGATTTAGGGTTGAGGATAAGGTTAGGACTAGGAGAATTTCGGGAGGAGCTCTCTAGCTCTGGAGTCACAAAAAGCTTTAAAATACCTACCCCTAGCACAAAAAACTTGGGGTGGGGGGGGGGGGCGTACATACTTGTAACAACATTTTTTAGTGTTTGATATACCCCTCCCTGGATCATGAAAACTGTGCTTTCTGCACAGAGTAACCACGTCACCTCCCACTCTACCTTTCCCCCCCCCCCTACCCCCAGGTGAAAAAACGAAGACATTATGAGAAATTTCTCACGTCCGGCCCTGCTCTGTAAAAAAAAAGTCCTGAAACACACACACACACACAAAAAATGAAACAATTCTCACTTCCAGTGTTCGTTGAATAGAAGAGAATAAAACGCCATTGAATTTTATGCCCGAAATTGTCGTGTTTTATCGAAGTTCCAGGACCGGACTGACGTTTATGTCTGGTGCAGGTCAGGTCACGTACTTGGTTTGTTCTTGGTTTGCAGGAGTTTTCCTCTACAAGAACTGCTGGTTAGAGAAGGTCTCTCTTCGATACTTAATTGTGTAAATCAATAAAATAATGTAATATGCAATAATTAACTTGCATTGCGTTCAAATCCGCACAAAGAAAAAGAAAAAAGAAAATGATGTGCTCTAGGGCGCTGATCCGCAAAATGGCCATCGTTTTGCCGATACGTGGTAAAACTCTAATAAAAACTCAAACTCTCAAGTACGGTGTTTTCTCACAGAAGTGCAAAGAGGACAGGCCGTTAGAATAAACTGTTATGTTATGGAAACACGGGTTGGTCATATTTTGTGGTTTCATTCATTATATTCTGGCGTCGCTAGTGCCGAGGCCCAGTCGGTGTCACTGCCCCGGGGGGGGGGGGGGGCACCGGGGTCGGTTTGGGTGCCGGGGAACTGACATCAGTGACCACTGCCCAGCAGCCTGCCCTGGGGGAGTCGGTGGGCAGATAGGCCGGACTGGGTCTGACCGCTGTGACGTCGTGGCACCGGAGACTAATGGCTCGTGAGTTGTCGCTGCAAAAATGAGACTAAATCGTCACCTTTAGAATTACAAGGTGTTTTAACTCCCCTCCGTCAACTTTTAGGAAATCGAGGATTGAAGTTTCATGTGGCTTTTGGAGCAATGATTTATTTTCTTCCTAGCAGTATTTACAAATTACACATTGAACCTGCTTGATACTTTGACACACAATGGAGAAGGCATGTAGAAGTAGTGTGTAGTGGGAAACGTAGTTCAGCCAGAAAGTGGAGATAGGACCTTGTAATGTCATTCTAAGGGGATGAAAAATTATGTGACCGTGTACAAGATGTATTTAATTGCAGACGGAGGAAAATGATAATATATTCGTTAGTGCCTTCTGGCTGCAATTAGTTTTTACAAGAGGTAGGACACGTTTTAAAGGTCGGGGGGGGGGGACAACAACGGGGGAAAAGGTTGACCAGTGTTGGTGGGATACAAGTGCGAGTAGTCACCTCGTGTAGTTTGTAGATAGATAGACTGACAGGCAGACAGATAGGTGGGTAGGTATATAGATTGACGGGTGGGTGGGTGGGTAGCTAGGTAGGTTGTAGATAGACAGATAGATAAATAGACAGACAGATAGATAGATTTAGATAGAAAGATAAATTTACATAGATAGATTCATCTAGACCTAGATAGATTGATAGATTTAGATAGATAAATAGATAGATTTAGGTAGATAGATGGAAAGACAGACAGATAGATTTAGATAGACAGATAGATAGATAGATGTTAGACAGGTAGGCAGACAGACAGATCGACGGGTGGTCGGTCGGTCAATTGGTGATTACATGTCGAAATTTAAAAAAAAATAAAATAAAAATACAATCTTTATGTTGAGTTTTGATTATTCAACCGTACCATTTACTCTATCAATTATTCTGTGTGGCAGTGCAGGAACCACAATACAGTTGGGGGGATATGTCGCGTTAGACGGTCGTATCAAATTTCATATCGCTTACAGTCCATAAAACATTCATACAGAAGGGAGAAAAGCTTGTGGGGACAAAACACACCAACGCTTTTCTTTGGATATGATTGAGAACGAGAGAGAGAGAGAGGGGGGGGGGTGGGAGAAGAACATTGTTCATGTTAAATCGAGGGCTTGTCTGCATAGGTATAAATTTTCAGATTTTGGATTTGTATACGATATCTTGTCCTTTTTTTTTTTCCTTTCTTTTAAAAAAAATTTATTTATGATTTTTAAAATCGATTAAAATGTGGTTCTGGTAGACAGCGGGTAGTGTTTACGGGAGGGGGGGGGGGAGCTTCTGTGCTATCGCTCTGTTATATATTGTGTCTATCGTCTTGGTTTTCCCCGAGCACGGTGCGATCGTTGTCGTGTCGTCGTGCTTTCTTCTAACGCTAACTCAAAACTTTTTGTGTACCTGCAGCACAGACTAAAAAAATACCCAGACTGGATGATCCCATCGTGTGACGTCACAAAACAGCGAAAGGTCATGAACCATCCGCCATGCTAGGTTTACGGTAGCGATAGACGCTTCAGCATAGCTACAATGTTGAATGACACCATTTTGACGCGCCTACTGAACGCGGAAGTTTGGTTCCGACCAAGAAATTAATACATGTACAACCAATCTTGACAAATGAAAAGAAATTTCTACTGCAGCAGATAGAACTAGAATCGGAAGTTCCCGAACGGCGGCCATGTTGGTTATACAGTCGCCGCTCGGGAAATTCCGTAAAAAACGACACACCCCAAAGCTCGTGTTTCCAGTCTGGTTAATTTATTAGTCTGTGACCTGCAGCGCATCTGGTCATTTCTGAAAGACGCCGAACTTTACAAGTTGATTTAACTGACTTTTTGTCATATTTACAAGATTCATACAGACATACTTTACAGTGCTGGCATTTTCCTGGTCGATTTTGAATACGGGCCTTTGTCACAAATCCCAGACTGGGAGATGTAATAATTTATGACAGGACAACAATCACGAACAAACAAGTTTAACACTTAACAGAACAACCCATCAGACTCACACATTTATTTAAACATAATCATACAGATAATAGCGCAATTACATACATTATATTATTGAAATTAACTGCCGTACAACGGCCTTATTCTCACATGCACTCTTCCTCGGATCCACAACCCGGTAGTTACTTCCTAAAGGCACTTCGGCCTCAGCCTCTCCCCTCAGGGTCTTAATAGCACATTAATAATTCACTGGCACCGCAGTCTCTCAATATCACCTTCCTATTGTCATACACCTTAGCATTCCACTAGCACCTCAGCAGGGCAATAGCACATTATCATTTCAATAGCCCATCAACAGGGCAATAGCACATTATCATTTCAATAGCCCATCAACATGGCAATAGTACATTATCACATTCACGCTCATATCTACGTCCCTGTCCGTGGCCTGACTGCCACGACTTTATGTGCCTCTACTGTCCTGCACCGACAGCCTCACTTCTGGCCTATGTGTGGCCTCCGGCCCTATGCTGGCCTATCCCCTGTGCTCACCGAGGCGGCTCTTTAGCCCGTCCCCAACACCAGTCATCACTGGAAAAAACACTCATTCGTCTTCCGACTGCTCCCCTCTGTTCGCCCGCTGGGCTCTTACTAGCGTCCGTTCAGTAGGACCTTCTAACTTGCAGTGATAGTAATACAGCGCTTTCGCCTCATTCAGACCCCCCACCACTCACAACATGCACGCTTTAACTTACTTGTCTACGTGCGTTAATTTTACTCTCCTCCTTTCCCCCCGTAACTATCGCTCACTCCACTCGTGACAGCCTTCTCCAAAAGTTAGATCTTTAACTTCACTTTTATGTGATCTTACCTATAGGCCCACTGCGAATGACATCACCGAGTGTTTTTGTTTTGTACTTCCGACACCCAAAAATGGCGGGTAGATTAGCTGACAAGACTTAGTCATAGTGTAACTTGGAGATATGTGTAAGCGGTTAAAATGCCTGCTGGTTGCATTGCACTTGACTGTTATGACAGGGGTGGAAAGGAGGGATCCAAGCTGGTCAGATTCCCTACCACCCGTGTAAACAAGGGAAAGGAAGTGAAGAAATTGACCGAACGTCTTCCATGTGCGTGTACACATGTGACATTGTTTACTGTAGTGAACTTTTTTTTTTTTAGCTTGCCGCCGATTGGTTCGCTACGCCTGAAGTGCTCGCAGTGCACTTCAGCTAACAAATCCAAATCAGTACCACCACAGCTATGGTGATGCGTCGGTCCTTACAACTAAAATGGCCGGTATCCGCAATGGGCCTATAAACGAACCTTCTGCGGTTCAAAAGGAAGGCACCTGTAAAATTTCACATCAATCTGAGCTGTATGAGCGGTGGTGGTGCAGGTGAAAAATCAGGTGAGTTTGTTTATTACATAATATGTGAATTGAGCATAGTGATGTCCAAATGGGAGTGGACGCGGGCTAAATATACTTTTGAAAAGTTGCCAGAGGTAAACGGAGTGACAAAGGTTTGGAACTCTTACTCTTATATATATCTATGTGGCTGTTGTTACTGGTGCGTACGTACCCCAAGCGTTTTGCACTGGAGGCGCCTACGTACGCTTACCTCTCCCTAACCCCGTCCTTATCCTCAACCCTAAATCTTATTGAATCCCTAACCCTGCCCCCTTACCCTTTTAACACCCCCCCCCCCCAAATGAAAACAAAAAGAAATTGTGAAATGATTTAATTAATTAAGGCTGTTGTATTAAGGAGCATTTCGGGTGGAGCTTTCTAGCTCTGGGGCCACAAAGGCTTTAAAATACGTACCCCTAGTGCAAAAAGCTTGGGGGCGAATGTACAAGTAACATTTTATATCTAATACGACTGTTTGTACCCATGGTTTGGGAACTGTTTGCACATAGTATAATATTTTATTTATGTTTTTGTCTTTTAGGATATTCTAGAAAAAGGTTTCTCCTGGAGTATCAGTGGGAACCGTTTGTGTACAATGTGTGTGTGTGTGAGAGTGGGAGATATTTCCTTTTTGTTCGATGTGTTTGTTGAGAGGGTAAGACAAGAGCTGGTGCCTTTTCTTATCTGTGTGAAAGGGGTCGGGCGTGTTTGCTTTTAAAAAACACTGGCTACTTTCAGATTTGTGAGGTAGGCAGACATGGTCTTGTGTTGTTTTTTTTTGTTGGGGGGGGAGGGGGGGGGGGCGCAGTTCGCTTAACATTTCACAAACTGGCGTATCTACAATGTTTCCCATTTTACAGGCAAGAGTTTTAAAACTTGGATGAGAGTCGCAGGGATGCCAAAAGTCCGATTTTTCCGTCAGTCCCGATTTTTTTTCCCCATCTGTTCCTGTTTCGTTTGTATTTTGTGTGTTAGTGATTATTTAAAAAACTTTAAAAAAAATCTTAGTTTTGGTGCAAAAAACGATGACAGACATGTTCATTCTTCAGTTGTGTTTTTTTTTCAAAAACCATTTGGCATCCCTGGAGTCAGATTTCTTATATAATATAGGTTAGAATGCGCATGGCGTTACAGAGTGTTTTTGTTTTGTACTTCCGCCAAACAAGATGGCCGGTGGATCAGCTGATGAATGTAACTTCGAGATGTGTCTAAGCGGTTAAATTGCCCGCTGGTTGCATTGCAGTTGACTGTTATGTCAGGGGTGGAAAGGATGGAGCCAAGCTGGTCAGATTCACTACCATCCGTGTAAACAAAGGAAAGGAAGTGAAAGAATTGACCGAACGTCTCCCATGTGCGAGAACACGCGTGTCATTGTTTACTGTAGAGAACTTTTTTAAAACTCGCCGCCGACTGGTTTGCGACGCCTTAAGTGCTCATGGTGCAAATCAGGTAACGAATCAAAATCAATGCCACAATCGCCATGGCGAAGCGTGGGTCCGGACTGACAAGATGGTAGATATGCGCATTCTACCTATATCGATAAGAATGTGGCCAAAACATTTCTGCTTATAATTTCAAAATAATTTCAGTGGTAATTTTTAATGAAATTGTCAAATTCAAATAGTCTTTCAAAATGTCACCTAAAGTCATAGAACAGTCAAATTCCTTGTCATGGGCATTCACTGTTCTGATTGCTGTGCGCTTGTGCAAACGGTGGAAAGAAACTACTCAAGTGGAGCAAGGCAGATGACGATCTTCAGAGCAGGGATGCCAAAAAGTCCGGTTTTTCCGTCAGTTTCGATTTTTCCGGTTTTTTTTTTTGTTGTTTTTTTTTGTTCTCATTGACCAGAGCCACTAGTGATTATTTAAAAACTGTTTAAAAAAATGTTTGTTTTGGTGCAAACACGATGACACTTTCGTTTTTCAGGTTTTTTTTTTTTTTTTTGCAAAAATCATTTGGCACCCCTGTCAGAGGAAGAGTGGAATCTTTCATTAGATGTTTCGGCCTTTAACTCCCTGCCATCTTCTAGAACCCCCGGCCACACTGAGTTCATGACATCTTCTAGAACCCCCGGCCACACTGAGTTCATGACATCTTCTAGAACCCCCGGCCACACTGAGTTCATGACATCTTCTAGAACCCCCGGCCACACTGAGTTCATGTCTGTCTGTGTGCGTCATCCACCTTTTTTTTTTTTCTTTTCGTCGCCAGGCTCCTCTTTGGGTTTGAACCCGCACCGCTCATCCAGTTCTTCCCAATCATTGGTCCTGGCATTCTCAAAACTGGAAAATGAGATAGGCTGTTGTGTCAGCTCACTGACAATATATTTATGTTATATTTCGGCAGGTGTTTGGTATATTGTTTTATGCGCATTTTTGCCTTTTCGAGAAACTGGGGATTGAAATTTGATCGGCAAAAGGGCTAAAACACATGAAACATTACGTCACAAAGGCGTACCTCGATACGTTTTTAACGGATTGGAATAACACTTATATGTACATAAAACATTGGGTGAGGGAGAACCACTTTCATGACAAAACCTCAAAATCGGCAAAATGTCACATACGACATTCGACAACATCGTCACAGACATTCCACAATTGCCTTTAGAAGCCATTTTTTTCGTGTTTTGAGATGAAATGCTTACCGTAATCAGACAGTCTGAGTCATGTTGCACCGTTCAACAGTTACATTGTTTTGTTTCGTTGACTTAAGAGTTTTTAAACACCAACCCACATTCACCTAACTCACCATTGTCAACTGCTGTGAGGAAAGCGTAGTCTATTATTATTGTAAAGGCAAATAAAGGAAATACTGAATTGGGTTCGCTGTACAGAAAAAGCCTTCTGTGTTTTACCACGCTTAGCTACCACTGTATTCGAAATAAACAGTTTTCTTTGATTTTCAAGAAACGCCAAAACATGACTTAGGCCATTGTGGCATGACTGTGGCGATATAGGGAAAATACCCCGGGATTTATTCCTTTTTGTCGAATCAGATCTATCTCTTTTAGAAAAAAAAGTACTGGGCTAATAACTTCCCAGTCAAGTGTCCCTGTGACATTCGCCCCCCCCCCCCCCCTCCTCCTTGTGCATTGACATTTGTGTCACCATGGAGATCCAGGATCTGTTATCAGAACTTGGTGGACCCTTCAGAAGTTGATAGTTTAATTCAGTGGTTCTCAGTGTGGGCGGTATGGCAACCCAGGGTGGCGATTGTGATTTCCGGGGGGGGGGGGCGTGAAAACAGGGAACCGACGATTTGGGGGCAAATACAGGACAGCCACTGACTTGTTCAACAACACTCGTGGATGGGTTTTATGAACAGTTAAACGTTCTTGTTTGTGTGTGTGTCGCGAGCAGAGTTAGGGTCTTGGGGATGTTATGACTGCACGAGAGGCAGCTAACTCACACTCGGACACAACCACACAAGAAAAGTATTAAATAACTGGAGCGTATATCTATGTCAGGCCGGTCAGGCCATCTTATTATTTAAATGTTAATAACCAAAACAAAAGACAATAGAGGTATATTCAAGCAATAAATTCTAATTACTAACTTAATCTATGATATTCATGTAACTATGGTTCCTTATTGGATGTACTGCAATCGATAGCAAATGGGTATATTATACGAAACTAGATATCAATCTAAAGTGACAGTTGAGTCGCCACTGGCCAGTCGCCAGGCAAACTCTCCCTAAACCATATGGGCTTGAATGTTAGGAGGGCATTACGTTCAAAGCCTACAGAAGCACACTTCGGCTTGTAGGTAATTAAGCAGTTGCAAAAGACTATATATATATATATGCACAATCACTATTCAATTCATCAACAATGTGCTATATTACTTCAATCATACTATGGAGATAGATCTATAATACGGGCCACTCGTTCGTCGAGTGCCAGCTGGGTTTTCCTTAGACTTCCTATGAGGCTGTGGTTCTCTCTCTATCTCTGAACTTCTATTATGCTTAGACAAATAAGATATGTTACCGTTGGTCACGCCTACTGGTAGGCGCGAACATCAAAAGAGCGCAGCGTGGGCTTTTAAAGGTCAGCCCACTCAGACCTTTCTTTCTAGAGCTCAGTCAGTCCGTTAGCAAGGACTTCTAGTCTTCAGACCACACAGTTCAGGTACTGGCCAACCGGAGATACTTCACGACACGATGCTTCTGCTCGTCTGTATTCAATGAATCTGAACGTTACACGATGTTTTATACTATCCAACTACCCAGCAGTGCTAGTCCGCTGGCCCAATTAGTTCAGCTATATCATTGGCCGAAACCTCCCACCATTTTAATTGTAGTAATACGTCTGCACTATTCTACCAGCCAGTTAACGTGCAAAAACTTGTCTAGTCATACTTAACAATGTCAACTATCCCCACCTTGTTTCACCCCTACTCCATTACTTATTAATCACGAACATTAAAACCGACAAGCGTGACTCTAACAGTTTAACTTTACATTTATTTACTCACCAACTATAATTCGCAAGGACCGTTCAAGGTCACCAGCCAATTTCTCATGGCCCTGGTAATAACAACATCCGAATCATGACAGTGTGTGTGTGTATTTAATAAAGAATGCTCATTTTTATAGTGAATAATTAACACATTCGCCAATAAGTCGTACGCTTAGAATGACAAGTCCCAACTCCCTCCCGTCAACTTTTGAGAAATTGATGATTTGAGTTTCAAGTGCTGGTAGCTTTTAGAGATACGACTTTTTTCTCTTTTTAGTAATACACGTGTACTTACACATTACACATCGAAACCACATGATACTTTGACACACAATGGAGAAGGCCTGTAGAAGGTTGGGTGGTGTGTAATTCGGTTCAGCCAAAAAGTGGAGGTAGAACCTTGACAGTCTATGTAAGCGGAGGAAGTGTTCGAAAAACCTAACATGATTTTTTTTTTTTTTTTTTTTAAGCAATGTGTAAAATTATATGAATGTATTTGGTTCTGCCTTGGACTTGACAGCTCTGAATGCCAAATATCTATATAAAAAAAACAGCAAGGAAAAAAAATTCACCGCTGCGAGGAAGAAATGCCTAGACCTGAAAAAATTACACGTGAAAGATAGTTCTTTTTGCTACTATGTCTATTCCTTTGACATGAAAGCGAAATATCGTAATTTTGTAATAAGTGAAAATAGGCCTAAAAATATCGAATAATGCTTTCTCCTCAACAATGATGTACTCCCTCATGCCGTTGTTTTGTTTCTACTTTAAACTTCTGGTTGCGTTTCAAAGTTTGAAGGCATGAGTTTCTGTACCGCCTACCTTATGCACGGGGTGTTACTGTGCCAGTTGTGAGTTGTTTTCTATCTAGATCTACATAATCTGTGTGCTGACTGAGTAACTAGATCTAGATCTTGATCTACATTTCAGCAAGATGATATTGCAACCCGTGAACGGGTCCTTACACTTGTAAATAGAAAGAGTGTACACAAATAGACCGTGAAGGGCACAAAGTGGCCGTTATCGTGCTGACGCGCTGTAACACCCAAACGCAAACTAACATCCTAATGTGTGTGCAGTCTGTCTTGTTGTGGAACGTATCTGGCGAGTAGGGAGTTTGAGAGAACGAGACCGGGAGACGGGAAGAAAAGGCGGGTGGGCGATCACACAAAGTTTGGGGAGCGATTGCTGGACAGAAGGCTGGGAACCGCTGGTCGAACTTGTTGCACAGCCCGTTCCTGGCCTGCGCTGTTTGAGAGAGGCAGTTGTCGTTGGTTCAGTTACCGCACAGCGTTACACTGGGGCAGCAGCAGTTCTCACCATTTCAACCAACGGGCCCTGTTGTGCCAAATGGGTGTATTGTCTTTTGTTGGGATATAATTATGTTAACTTTCAACAGTCCGTATGTTTATCTGCCCATCTCCGCTCCACCTCTCTCTTTCTCTCTCTCTCTCTCTCTCTCTCTCTGTCTGTCTCTGTCTCTGTCTCTCTTTCTCTCTCTCTCTTTTTCTGTATGTGTATGTGTCTCTCTATGTTTCTTTCTCTCTCTCTCTCTCTCTCTCTCTCTCTCTCTCTCTCTCTCTCTCTCTCTCTCTTTCTCTCTGTCTCTCTTTCTGACTCTGCCTCTATTCTCTCTTCCTTTCTTTCTATCTCTCTTTCTTTGTTTCTGTTTCGTCCACCCACTCCCTGCTCTGTCCCTTCCTTCCCTTCCTGCCTGTTGGTCTTCGTCTTATATAATGCAAAGAATACACAATGCCTGCGGATCCGTAAAAGAATTATTTTCAGGCGTGGACCCCCAGCACCTTGTCCTTGCTGAAAGAGGCTAAAATCTCCACGTTCATTTAACAGATTTGTATCATATAAAATTTACAAAATGCAGTTGACATACTTTATCGATGAGTGCTTTGGAGCTGTGTGGCTTACCATAATGACTGGACCTGCTTCCGGTTAGGGTAGGTTATTGGCATGTTTTTGTTGCTGTTGATTTGTTGTTTGTAACATTGGGATCAGATTTTTTGCAGTTTTGGGTTATAAATCGTGTCTCACGCCAAAGTTTGCTCATTGCGACCTAAGATCTTGTTTGCTCTGACCACAGAGCTCTATAGACCCTTTTCACTTCCACGTTACGGTTGTTTGCGGGGAGCCGCACGGCATCGAAAAGCACCGTGTAGGGCAAAAACCTCCACTTGCCTTAGTGGTGGCATCTGAATAATTATGTGCAGTCTAAGCAAAGATGCATTTTTATGCCAGAACCAGCACATAACGGGTTTGTTCAGTTGGGTGCCCAACAAGAGATATGTACGTTCGACTGTTGTCCACCGTTTCCGCCCTACAAGTGGGGCACGCCGCCATTTTGTTTGCAAATCATGTGATATGGAGGACGGTAAATGAAAAGGGTCTATAGATAGACTAGAGCGGGAAGTACGTGAAGCCACTGTGCACCATATGGCGCCTCAAGGCGAGACAACAAGAGGGCAATTTTTCGACTAAAAAGTTTGAAAAAAAATGGTGCGCATTTATTGTGTACTTTTAGCGTGGGCTGGGATAGTCGCTTGCCCTCCTTTTGTCTGCGGCGGTGCAGCTCTATGTGGCCACGCGAATTGCCGCCGTCTTTTAGTGAAAGGAAAGAGTCCCTGGCGTTTGTGGCAGAAAATCAACAGTAAATAGAATATCTGTATTCTATAAGTCAAAGTGCCAACTGGAATCCTAAGCCACAAACATTGAACGTGGAATTTCTCGGGTGTGCAAAAAGTGGAGTTGGAACACAACAACAACTGAGGTCGTGTCATGATTGGGTCCAATGCGATCTGTAGTGTGGGAATCCCTGTTACTTGAGGTTCACTGGCTAGTGAGATAGATAAGAAATATCACATCGAGCGGGAGGAAAAGAAAAGTTTGGCTCAATGCTGGGAGGAGGGGGGGGGGGAGTGGTGGAATATAAAATGATTTTGGAGTGATCTGGAGTGGGGGATTATTGAGAACGTAGGAGATAACTCCAGCGAGGTTGGAAGTTATTGGAAAGTGCCCGGGTCTATGAGAAATCAATACGGTGGTGTTGGGGTTGGGGTGGTAGGATTTAGAGGGTAGGGGGTTACTGTAGGATTTACTACATGGACCAATAGGGCCGTGGGTGTCCGCCAGGGGTGGGGTGGGACAGTTGATAGCGTGCATAGCTGTACACAAAAGTAGGTCGTTTAGCGGTTTTGTGTGAAAAAGAGATTGGGGGGGGAGGGGGGGGGCGAATATTTTGGGTATATAAAGCAGGGAAAGTGAAATGCCTCAACACAGGGGGGCCAACAGCACTAGGCTGAGGCCCCCGAGAAACCAAAGACCTCATCGCTATACCTCAACACAGACTGGGGCTGTAGTGCTGTGATTCAGAGCTATTCGTGATACGACAGGTAGGCAAACTTGTGGTTACAGGCACTTGTATGGCTAGACAGTGCAATCACCGCTGTCACATCACAGAACACAGTATGTGACAAGAATTGTAAACTTTAGGCGCAGACAGGCCTTCAATTTGCTGCGGGCACTTGTATGGCTAGTTGTAATCAGAGATACGAGATAGAATAAGATGAGAATGTCGTTACAAGTACGTACGTCTTCCAAGTTTTTGCGCTGGAAGAGGGGGGGGAGGGGGGGAGCTTATTTTAAAGCCTTTTGTGACTCCAGAGCTAGAGTGCTCCCGAAATACTCCTAACAACAGCCTTAATTATTCTTTCAGATTTTCTGTTTGTTTTGGGTTTTTTTGGTTGAAAGGGTAGGGGGCAGTTTTACCGATTTGATCAGATTTAGGGTTGAGGTTAAGGACGGAGTTAGGGATATGTACGTATAATATTAATATGTAGGCGCCCCTACCGCAAAGCGCTTTATAACAGCAGCCTTTATATTAAGCTCTGAGAATCAAGCTGTAGTAAGATACGGTGAGTATCCCAAAAACACGCGAACGGCGCCAAGTGGCCGTCATTATGCCGACTCGCCGTTAACCTTAACTCATGTGTATTTATTTTTTCTTTCTACTGTTTTGGACGTGACGATCTGTATTTTATACTCATACTTACCAATGCACAGAGAGTCGGTACATCGCGGGTATAGAGCAAAATTGTTGTACCTCCAGGTTTATGAATAATGGGGGCTTACTCGGAAATACCACAATATTGCTCTCAATGATCTCATTTTTAAGGGAGATACAACAATACTGCTTCTCTGTAACTTGGAATTGGTTAAAGAAAGCGGAATAACGAAAAATTTGCAAGAAGCAGTTTGTCATTATTACAGTATTGCCATTATGAACCCCAATTCATATATACCCGCGATATATACTTACAAAAATCACCGGGTATTTGCCATATGGTTGTATATACATTTTTGCCTTTTCGACAAAATTCGGATTGAAATTTGGTTGGCAAAAAAGGGCTAAAACGTACAAAATATTACGTCACAAATCCATGTCTTGAAACGTTTTTGACCGATTGGACTGACACTTGTACATTGTGAAATTAGGGAGTGAGAGAACCACTTTCATGACAAATACCCCTCGATATGTTGTCAAGGGTCAACGCTGCAGTAGAGGTTTTGAGCTCCCGTCTCAGAGTGAACGTTCATGGTGTCTATTTATGGTATGACTGAATCGAGTTTGTCATTATATTATTATTATTATTATTGTTATCATTATTATTTTGTAGTGTATATGCTTCTTTAATCCCTTTGGGGGAATTTCCCTTAGCGTCATTGCAGCCCAGTTACAATTGGTGCAGATACGTCGTCGCCACATTGCAGCGCCGGTCGGCGTTGTTTTGTTTTGTTGTTGTTTTTATTTTGGGAGGGTAGGGAGAGTGATATGGATAAATTTTATTTAATTTTGCCCGGGCAGCGGCCTGTTGGGCCTGCTGTTTTCAGTTTTCAACTACCAAGGTATCTTTAACGTGGGCACGGGCCCTCCGAGGTTTTCGTCCTTATCCGAGAAGACTAGGTGCTCGATCCTACCTACCATAGGATCAGGGATCGGAAAATGTGAGAAAAATCCCGAACTTCCAACACGCCGGCACCGGCCGGGAATCGAACCCGGTACCTTCGGCATGAGAGGCGAGTACTTTGTCTCTAGACTACCGTGTCCCCACGAATTATCATTTCACATTTACGGCTTTTTGCCGTTGTGTGAACGTAGAATGGAGATATTGAGATTGCCCGACTTGCATAGTTACGTGTGTTTTGGGCCTGCGGCAAGGCGAGTTGCTTGACGTACGGTACGGCACCGTTACCCTGTCGTATGACGTGTATGTGTGTGTGGTAGCCCACAGACTAATAAAATACCCAGACTGGATGAGCCCATTGTGTGACGTCACAAAACAGCGAAAGGTCATGAACCATCCGCCTTTGTAGGTTTACGGTAACAACCGACGCTTCAGCATAGCTACAATTTTGAATGATACCATTTTGACGCGCCTACTGAACGCGGAAGTTTGGTTCCGCACCAAGAAATTAATACATGTACAACCAATCTTGACAAATAAAAAGAAATTTCTACTGCAGATAGAACTAGACTCGGAATTTCCCGAGCGGCGGCCATGTTGGTTATACAGTCGGGAAATTTCGTAAAAAACGACACAGCCCGAACCTCGTGTTTCCAGTCTGGTTAATTTATTAGTCTGTGTGGTAGCCTGTGTGTGCGAGGGTGTCACCAGGGCTGGAGAAATCTGCTGTTGGCATGATAAGACAGTGTGGGGGTCGATACCGGAAATACGATACCTGCGGCATGGTGGATAATGTGAAGAGAGTGGCTGTCGCTAGAAGTACGCACGCACCCAAAGCGTTTTTGCGCAAGGGGGTTCGTACGTGTACGTACCAATTCCTAATCCCGACCTTATCCTCAACCCAAAATCGTATCGACTCCCTAACCCTGCCCCCTTACCCTTTCAACCAAAATACAGGAAGAAAATAACCCAAAAAAAAAATGTGAAAGAATAATTAATTACGACTGCTGTTAGGAGTATTTCGGGAGAAGCTCATTAACTCTGGAGTCGTAAAAACCTTTAAAATACGTATATCCCTAGCGCAAAAAAAAAAAAGAAAAAGATGAAACTTGGAGGACATAAAATTACGTACTTGTAACAACATTGGAAGAAAATGCTGTTTTAGTAGACCTCCCCAAGTCTCCCCGCTTTCATAATAGAACCCCCGCCATCCACATTTTCATGTTCCTTTTGAAAAGCCCTCTCCCTCCTCCCCCCCCCCCCCTTTTTTTTTTGTTGTTTGTCTTTATCACTGATCCATTTTTTTTTTTTTTTTTGGTGTTGGTTTCATGCGATCATCACATTTTCCTGTGTGTGTTTGACCATGTCTTGTTGACATGTTTGCCCGTATGGTTTCATTAGCGGTTGGTAGGCAGCGATATCTTACAGCAGGGGTGGCCAGACGTGCTTAATGTAACAGCCACTGGGTGCGATCAGCTTAACGCTTCAGAAGTTCGAGAGCCACAATATATGAACACAATTTACACACACGTTTTAAATGTTCTGGTACATACATATTTTGTTACAAAAATTTTATATAAATATTGAGAAATACGTGCATGCAACAATATTTATTCATGTATGCACTTTTTTAAACTGTTGATTTGTATTAGTTTTAGTAATCACAGCTGGGGGAGGGGGGAATCCAGATCCATGCATCCGTTCATTCGTCCACCCACACACCCATCCATCCATCAATTCTTCCACCCACCCATCCGTTCATTCTTTCACCCACCCATTCATCCATCTACCCATCCGTGCATTCTTCCACCCAGCCATCCATCCATCCAGCCATGATTCCACCCACCCATCCATCCATCCAGCCATGATTCCACCCACCCATCCATCCATCCGTTGTTCCACCCATCCATCCATCTATTCTTTCACCCACCCATCTGTCCATCCATTCTTCCACCCATCCATCCATTATCCATTCATCCATTCCCTCATCCATCCACCCACCCATTCATCAATCCATCCCTTCATCCACCCACCCACCCATGTTACACAATTCAGCAGTACGCAGTTTCAGATGCTATGAGTATGTCACTGTTAAGACATCAAAATCACCGAAGATTTCCTCCATAGATGGTGCAGCTGTCAATGATAATCCTTCTTCTGTATTCTCAGAGCCAGACAGAAAGTGAGCGTTATGTCACGTGTGTGGCCGTGTCGGAAGGGGGGGGGGCGCTGCAGGTACTAACTGACCTCCACCTCATCCCTACCGTATCCTGCAGCGTCACTCCAGCCTGCATCACATTCACTAGAACCCCACCCCGGCTATCTGAAGGGGATGCGCTTCTGGGGTCCTGTATGCTTGAGATAACTAGACACCGGTGCGGTACAAGCCAGATAAGGAAATTGGAGGTGAGTAGGTGGCAGATGTATATTTATCTACCTACATGTCTGTCTGTCCGTCCGCCCATCTATCTATCTATCTATCTGTCTGTCTGTCTATCTATCTATCTATCTATCTATCTATCTATCTATCTATCTATCTATCTATCTATCTATCTATCTTACTAGCTGAGTTGCCCGGCCTTGCCCGGGATAAATCGATTTATCAGTTTCAGTTCTGGGTGATTATTATGGATCTGCTTCCTTTAGCTTTATTTTATTCTTGTTTGTTTGTTTGCGCGTTGACATCCTGCGCATCCCGTCAGCATCCGTCAAATGGCAATAATTTACGTACGGGTTAGTTTGTTTGTTAGTGAACACATCGCAGAAAGTGATAACGTCATGTGTAGGCGGAAGTGGGCTATTATTAGAAACTTACATCATATCTTATTGATCGTAAATTTCGGATCAAACGCTCTCGTGAATTTAGTCTTTAATTATAACCGCATTTACCGATTAACTCAGAAATAACAAATGGTTTTGTTTGTGTATAGCGATAGGAACAATGTTCGCTATCCCATAATTCTTTGTGCCAAATTTCAGGTCGGTGCGTTGTGTAGTTTCCCAGTCCATAGGACTATTAGGGGTTTTGTTGTAGCTTTATTATATAGATTTTTAGTGTTTTCTACACAATGAATAACTAATCTATCATGAACACCCCCCTCCCCCTTAGGATGTTTCTCTTCCCCCCCCCCCCCTCTCTCTCTCTGTGTCTCTCTCTCTCCTCTTTCTCCGCTCTCCTTCACACACTCTCTCTCACTGGCTTTGTCTGTTCATCTTTTCTCTCTGTCATTCTGTCTGTCCCTCTCTCCCACCTCCTCCCTCCCCCTTCCCCCTCCCCGCCCTCTCTCACCCCTCTCTTCGTTGAAAGGGTTCATTTGATAGAGAGGGGGACTCAATGAGATAATATCTATTTTTTTTTGTGTGTGTGTATGCAAAATTCGGCGTTGCCATATGTCTACGCTCTTTACCAATGAGAGGACAGTGTACCCGCAGGCTGCTTCACTGTTGGCCACAGCCAGCAATAATCCTTGACAGCCACACAAACATGGTCTGCTCGTAAACCAAAGGGGTTGACAGCAAAAGCGGGCTATCTGGCGTCCACGCCACGTACGTCCGGAGGGGATTTTCGCCCGTCCGTTTTGAGGAAACGTGTATGCAATTCCGTTTTTTAATCCAGTCGGAGACTTTGCAAAACTGGGCTATCTGACTACGGCTAAATGCGAGTGGAAGGCCAGTTCTGCTTGCCAACTGTCCCTTATTTTGAAGGAGTGTCTTGGATTTTGCGAAACTTCTTGAGACACCCACAATCAGTTTGTCGCTTGGTGAAATGGCTTTTTCTATTGATTGGCCTAAATCGTGGAACAACCTCAGCGTTGACACCAGGAAAACTGAAAACATCGTCACATTTAAAAATAGGCTAAACTAAATTGTTTAGGACTGTTCTCTTTGAAACTGAATGATGTCCCGTTTTGGTCTCACAGGTTTGAGGATGTGAGTAGATCAAGTGTTTGTTAATGTGTGTGAGTGGGAGCATGATGAATTGATTTTATGTTAAATTTTGTTTTTAATTTTAGTTCAACGCCTTAAAGAAGATCAATTTCTTTGTCTGGACTTGAGCTCTGTACAAGTTAATTATTACATTTTGGATGTTGGGACTGCACCCACGATGCCAATGATTGCACTGTAAACTGCCTGCGTAAACGTCTGCATAATAATATTATGACAGTCTCCGTATTGTAGGACACGCGTGGAGAAAACTTTCCGATTGTTCGCTCGATGTGACGTAACTGTGGCCCGCGGCATTTTGTTTGGTTGATCAATACACGAAGAGACAATCCTACTTTTAGATAAAACCAAAAAACGGAATATGACAAAAACCGTGACCTCCACTGCGAAGATTCTAAAAGTCAAAATTGGGCAAAAAGAAAAGGTTGTATGTAGAGAAACCCCGCGTGAAAAATAAAACCCAAACGATACAAAGCAAACTAAAGAGAAGACAGAAAATGTTCAAATTTTCGGCTTTCGCCTTTTTCAAGTGAAAAGAATCGAACAATACTTCGAGCTTCCATGCATTTGGCAGACGGGCGTGCTTTGGTGCTGCTAACGAAGTAAGAACTCACAGCTAAGTAACCTGTTTCGATTCGATTCTATACATTTCCTGTTGAAATCTTTTATTGTTCGATTTTTTTTTCACTTGAAAAGGGCGAAAGCCGAAAATTTGTGTATTTTCTGTCTTCTCTTTAGTTTGCTTTGTATCGTTTGGGTTTTATTTCTCAAGCAGGGCATTGCTACATACAACTTTTTCTTTTTTGCCCAATTTTGACTTTGCTCATAGCCCTGCTGCGACCCCACAGTTTTTCTGTGGTTTTTATGAAGATTCTAAAAGTAGTCAGTCTGTTGACATGGCGAAAAAGTACCAGTCCCCTCCTACATATTATATCACATGTAATATGAATAGAGTACATTAAAGAATCCACCCTACTTTGCCATAGGCGCTGGGACAGGAAGTTGCCCCCCCCCCCCCCAAGTTTTCAACAATCCTGCACGGACCGGGAATCGAGCCCGGTACCATCGGCATGTCGGAATTTGGTCGAAAATTTCTCTTCCTGATTCCAAGGTAGATGGGATCGAACACCTAGTCTTCTCGGACAAGGACGAAAAACTCGGAGGGCCCGTGTGCACATTGCGCACGTTAAAGATACCTCGGCAGTTGGAAATCGTGAAGAGCAGGCCTAACGATGCCTGTCCCTGTCCGGGCAAAATTAAAAGAAAAACAAAAAACCAATCACCAGCACAAAAATAGAATAGGAAAAAATAAAACCAAGAAAAGTGAGTTGTAAATAGCACCAAGATAAGAGCAGCGAAACTGAAACCAGTCCCTTGTTGAAGTTGGACCATAGTTGGCAGCTGTGCAAACACTCACAGATATAACATGTCCAATCCGTTGTATGGAAGTTCAGCTCCTAATCTTGCTTGATAACTGCCAAAACCAGGCATATGACATCCGCTGAGGTTGTTCATTTCAAGGGCGATTCGCCTGTGTGGATCGGTCTGCTGTCATACCGACAAGGGCAGGATACGCCAGCCGAGATCAATTTTTTCTCTCCTGTTTATGGAATGAATGTTGTTGCAAGTACATATGCCCCCCCCCCCTCCCCTTTTTTTTTTTAAGCCAAGGGCCTGAAAGAATAATTACTTAAGGCTGTTGTTAGGAGTATTTCGGGAGGAATTCTCTAGTTCTGGAGTCACAGGGATTTAGGTCTTTTTTTTCTAGAAGGTTCGCTGCCCTTGGCATTTACACCTCACTTTTTCTTGTTTATTTTTTTGTTATTGTTGTTGTGGTAAGGGATTCGTTGTTCTTTGTTGTTTTTTTTTTTTTTAGAATTTTGCCCGGGCAGCGGCCTGTTCAGCCTGGTATTCACGATTTCCAACTGCCCAGGTATTTTTAACGTGCACACGGGCCACCCGAAATTTTATCCGAGAAGTCTAGGTGCTTGATCCTACCTGCCATAAGATCAGGGACAGGAAAATAATATGAGCAAAATGCCAACACATCTGCACCGACCAGGGTTTGAACCCGGTACCTTACCTCTAGACCACCATGTCCCCACAAAATGTATATTTGACTCATGCGTCATGTTGTACGGTAGCCGATGGACGCGGGCAGAGGTCACGCAGAGAAAGCTATTTGCCACTCATTACGGGCGTGTAACCAACGCCAAGCGGCGAGCGGATGTTCCTTTCTCTGTGTGACTGCATTCCTTTGCTGAAATGTGTTCATTGACATTAAGTCGTCGAAAATAAGGAATGGCGTATGGCGAGCAACTTTCTCTGTCTGACGCCAGTCTTATTGTTCGTTATTCCAATGTCTCCGACCGACTGACAAGTTCATGTCTTTATTTTAGGGCACTAGATAAAGTTCCCGGCATTATCCGGGATAAACCTGTGAACCCACTGTTCTATCTCTCTCTCTCTCTCTCTTTTGGGTCGACAAATCTTCCCATATTCTCACTACAGAGTTCATGCGCACCAGAGCACTTCGTACCTATTTCTGGTAAGGAAAGTGCGCGCACTGAACTGAACGCGTATTAACACATTGTTTCCGGTGCGGTGGGCTTACTGCAGGGAGCCAAAACAAAGATCATTGTACTTTACATTTTTACATTTTTTATTTGAAAATACCTGAAACTTGAATCAACACAGTCGGTCCATACAAAAGCGATTGGGCTGGATTAGTTGACACTTAAGAGAATGTAATTTGATAATTTTTGAAACTGTCATTTAGGCTGTAGAGTCGAGCAAAAAGAGAGCCAAGATTGTACTACAATGAATTACTCTCGCCACTATTTTTTTTATAACTAGATGAAGTTCCCGGCATTATCCGGGATAAACCTGTGAACTCACCCTCTTATCTCTCTTTCTTTTTGGTCTACAAAGCTTCCCATAATCTAAAGTCTTACTACAAATTACAAATTTCGTGCGCACCAGAGCACTGCGCAGTCATTTCTGGTAGGGAAATTGCGCGCACCGAACTGAACGCGTATTAACACATTGTTTCCGATGCGGTAGGCTTACTACAGGGAGCCAAAACAAAGCTCATTGTATTTTACTTTTTGGCGACTTTTAATTTAAAAGTACTTGAAACTTGAAATCAACATACATGTAATAGGTCGACACAAAAGCGATTGGACTGGATTCGTTGACACTTAGGAAAATGAATTTTATAATTTTTGAAACTGTCATGTAGGCTGCAGCGTCGAGCAAAAAAAGGGGCGAAATGGCACCATAATGAATTACTCCCGCCACTATTTTTTTTTTTATAATAAGATTAGCTGTCCTGCCTTGGCATTTACACCTCATTTTACTTGTTTTTGTTTTTTTAATTCTTTATTTTTCTTGCTCCTGTTTCTGTGTGTTTTGTGGTAGGGATTAGTCGGTTGTTGTTGTTGTTGTTGTTGTTTTTTAGAATTTTCCCCGAGCAGTTGGCCTTGTTCAGCCTGCTCTTCTCGACCTTAAAACTGCCAAGGTATCTTTAACGTCCACGCGGACCCTCCGGGGTTTTCGTCCTTGGCCGAGAAGACTAGGTGCTTTTGTCCTAACACATAATTGCAGTTGCCGTTTCGTCGTGCTTTCTCGGAACTCTATAACTGAGAGGTCTCCTTTTGAACTGATCATGTCATTAGCAGGTTCACCATGATTTCCCTTCAAGCAGTATCCCATTTGCATAATCTACATAATAAATCCAATTTGGTGGAGCCGCCTGATTGCAAAATGTGTAACCTGATCAAATAATTATCTCAGTATGGAATATGGCAGGCACGGTCTTCCACCCCTCTCTCTCTCTCTCTCTCTCTCTCTCTCTCTCTCTCTCTCTCTCTCTCTCTCTATCTCTATCTCTCTCTCTCTCTCTCTCTCTCTCTCTCTCTCTCTCTCTCTCTCTCTCTCTCTCTCTCTCTCTCTCTCCTCCCCCCCCCCGCCCCTGTCTAGAATCTAATTTTGTTTGGCTATTTATTTAAGTAAAGCTTTGAACGCAACCTATTGAAATAATTGCCTCAATATGGTAAATGATATCCACCGTCTTCCATCCTTTCTCTCTCCTCCCCCACCCCACTGTCTAGAATCTACTTTTCTTTGGCTAAGTAAAATTTGGAATGCAACCTGATCATCAAATAATGGGCTCAAATTGGAATATGGCGGAATTGGTCTTCTACTCTTTTGTCCCTATGTTATTGTCCTCGATCGGATTTTGTTTTTCTGCTCAACTCTTTGAATACGGGCAGAGTATTGTCATGAATAATCCGTGAATCTGTCCAATACAAATATGATTTTTTTTAAATTTTTTTAACACTTGATAAAGTTTTTCTTTAATGTTTCTCAGTTATCTTTTAGAATTACGAAAATAATCAAATTCAAATGTACCAAGGATTATCAAAACCGCAGCAGTACTGTTTTGGCAATGAGAGGGTTAAGCAAAACTTTGATGAACCACAATCGATTTTATGTGACATGTTTATGCAGCGAAATATCATAAAAACCACAGAAAAACTGTGGGGTCGCAACAGGGCTATAAGCAAGGTCAAAATTGGGCAAAAACAAAATGTTGTATGTAGCGAAGCCCCGCGTGAGAAATAATAATACCCAAACGGTACAAAGCAAACTAAAGAGAATTTGGCATGAAAAGAATGCTTTATAATTATAATGCTAAATTAATGACGCTGATTTGTTGCAGTGCTAGTGGGAGTAAAAAAAAAAAATGTTTAAAAAATTGCCAGTTTTCCCACAGTGATTGAAGTTAAAATTTCAAAATAAGGGACTTCAGTCAAGGCCTACAGCTGCAGCCGAAGTACGAACAAAATTCAGTGTTTGTCTTTGTAAAGTGGGAGCGCATATCTGTGCAACATGTTGTACGGATATGGACAGTACATATCCGTACAACGCACACAATTCGATGACGTAGAACACACACCGGAATCCTATATTACTGACCTTGTTAATTTGCATTGTTTTTAAAAATATGAATCGGCTTAGTAGCAAAACAATCCGACTTCTGCTCGGAGATTGCGTGATCTGCGCTAATAATATACTTGAGTGTATGTCGATCACCAATGGCTACCCCAACCCCTTTTCCCCTGATTAGTCAATCTGACTACCGCCCATTGATACAAACTGACTAAACCCTAACGTCCCCAGGTCCATCTGACTATTCCATGTGTCGTCAATTTAAATTCGTGAACACCATGCCAAGTTTTGTTTCAGCAAATCTTCACCAGTCGCGCTTTTTGGTAAACGTGTTGCACGGATATACACTTCCCTTTGGAAAACACTGCAATGTTCATGACTTCCGCGCATTCGTCGCTAGGTGGCGGTGGAAATCCGCGCACGCTGAACGCGTTAGCTACATCTCCTCTTGTTGTGTCTAGTATCTTTGGTGAAAGAGAGCTTCTCTTGACCACAACATGAAAGCTCATGAATCCTCGCACGCGCGCTGAAGGGATGTAATCGGACGTGACACTGGTACATGTACTGCATTTTGTAGTTGCTGTTGCTTGTATTTTGTATACCTTTTAAATCTCATTTGGAAAATTTGCCCTAGTGTCTTTGCAACCCAGTTACAACTGAAGCAGTCACATCGTCGCCACAGTGCAGCGCCGGTCGGCGGGTATTTATTATTGGGGGGTGGTGGTGGTGGTAGGAATAAATTTTATATCCTTTGGTCCGGGCAGCCACCTTTTCGGCGTGGTGAGGCCCTGTTTAAGCTATATAAAGCTTGATGGCCGCAAGTTAAAGAGAAAGCAGCAGAAAAGTGCGTACTGAAGCGGGACAACTTGTGTAGCAGTAAAAGGATTGAAAAGTACTATGACATGCCTTTCGGTTATTCTATAAGGTTGTCTTCAGTACCTGGTAACTCAGGTAGTCTTTAAAATAATGAAATCCTTTTTCAGTTATCTGGCTTGGACTACCAAGCCGAAAACATTTCTTGAAAGACGTGCAAAAGCTTGTGGGTGTGATCGTCTCTAAATAAGGATCTTCAACCGTCAAAATATTGTAAGACAGACGACACGTTGGTCTAAGGCAGGGGTCACCAAACTACGGCCCCCGGCCCGCGACGTCAGTTCATCCGGCCCGCCGTGGTACTTGATTTTGTTTCATAAAACCAGGGATATCTAGAGCTGTAGAGTTTTTCTTCTGGCCTGCAAGTATTGAACAGATTGCTTGTGCGGTCCGCGCATGTAAGTCTGTCAGTAACTGTTATCCGGCTCTCTGTGAAAAAAGTTTGGTGACCCCTGGTCTAAGGGAAACAGGATTCTCGCTTCGCATGCTGAAGGTACCGGGTTCGATTCCCGGTGGGTGCAGGCGTGGGTGGGAGGAGGGGAATTCCCCTGATCTTATGGTAGGCAGGATGGAGCACCTAATCTCCTCGGATAAGAACGAAACACTCTGATGGCACGTGTACACGTTAAAGATACCTTGGCAGGTGGAAATCGAGACTTTCAGGCCTCAGAAGGCCGCTGCTGCCAGCACAAAATTTAACCCTATTGTCAGGAAAGAGCTACTGTGTCCTACCAAAGGCGTTCCAACTGCAAGCCTTCGTCATAAAAATTTAGTATTTGGTGTATCTAGAAACTCCTATCAAGTATTCATTTCTGGAAAGCTGATTTTATTGCCCGGGCAGTCAAGCGATGAACAAAACCGGCAGTTTAATTGTCTTACGACAGTGGTAGTGTTAAAAAAATAAAATAAGGGGAAAAAAACGACCAGACACCAACATATTAACAAGAAAAACAACAAAAGTTATGTACATGTGTAATTGCCAAGAGCAGCGAACCTCCGAAAGGGAAGACCCAAAACCAAATGTGTGAGGTCCCTGCAGAGTTTGGGACCCTTTGCAGTAGCTTTTCTTTGTTTGGCTAATGCGCAAATCTGGCACTGAATCTCAACCCGTTCAAAACCGCGCTTGCTGTAGTTGGGTATTGATTTATTAGGGGTACCTGCTCGGTCTTGTGTGCTGCACGTGTGGAAGTGTGTGTGTATGTGTGTGTTTATGGTTGGGGGGGGGGGGCAGGAAGTCGTCCTCTTAGAATGATAAGGTTCTAACTCCCTTCCCGTCAACTTTTGAGGAATCGAGCATTGAAGTTCCATGTGATCACAGCTTTTAGAGCAAAGAATTTCTTTTATTTTTTTTTAGTAATACTTACAAATTACACACCGAATCTGCTTGATACTTTGACACACAATAGAGAAAGCCTGTAGAAGTAGTGTGTAGTGTGTGTAACTCAGTTCAGCCGAAAAGTGGAGATAGAGCCTTGTCATTCGAAAGGGGCCGAAATGTCGCTTTGTTTGAGGGTACAACAAAAGAGTCAAGCAAGTTTGGGAATGATGGGCATAGCAGCATCGCGGTTAATGGCAAATACCTGGTAATCGTATCACTTATTTGGTTCACGAGTGCAGGAATTCCAACGAGGCGTAAATTTCTCATACCTTGTCGGTTCATGTCGAAGGGGTGAATAGCTGTACTGCGAAAATGCGCACGCGTAACTTCTGTGCATGACGAAGGGGCGAATAGGTCAAATTCGAGATAATTATTTACTCTTTTGTGCTTGTCAAAAGTATATTGGGGGGGGGGGGGTTTACCCAACACGAGCAATTTTGTTAAATCTCATTTAGTTTTTGGGTTATGTAGTATGGCGAAAAGACAAGAGGTCGATGATGAGAGTAGCACAAAGTTACCAAACTGAATTTCTCGCAACATTGATTTTGGCGGTTTTCCCCTTCTTTGCATAGAGAAGTTACGCGTTCACCTTTTCATTGTACAGCTGTTTGATCTTATTCGCTCTTTCATCATGAAACCGACGACTTTGGAAAGAGGAGGGGTGTGGAGTGTTAAATTTGCTGATTCTGGATTTTGTACCTATTATTTTAAGTGCTGGTAATATTAGGTTAACCCTGTGGTGTCCGGGCATAGTGCTTGACCTAAAATGCCTGAAAGACGCAGAATGCAAACGTGATTTGACATAGTCAGATAAACAACAACAAAACAGATAAAATAATTTATACAAATAAGTCAAAGGATTTGTTGATAACTTAAACACATACCTGTAAAATTTCCTACTATAGTCGGATTCCCGACTATTTTATCACGACCCAAAAAAAAAAAAAAAAAGGCGCTCGGATTTCCGACAATTTTGGTTTGAGCAAAAAATTCCGACCAAAAAAAAAAAATTCTGACCCGATCGTAGACAACGTCGTTTGTCCGATGCGGTACTTACTAATAAACGGGCGAACGTCGTAAAGGTAAGGCGGCCAAAATGTACGAATGTTATTGACTACTCTTCTTTACATACAAAAAAAAAAAAAAAAAGTAGTACTTTAACTTGTTTTGTAAATTAATTAAGAAAAATTAGCTAGATGTGTAAACTCTTTTATGCTGAAATATAAGTACTCACATGCACATGTATTCTGGCTGCGCTGCTACGGTACCGAAAAAATTTCAGACCGTTTTGTCACCAGCCACTTACAGGTCTGAAAACAGTGATCCGAAAATGCAGCATTATTTGGACTTTTAAAATGGAGCACCGGTGACTAGAGGGTTACGCGACCTGTTTTCTTCTTGGCGGGGCGTATGGTGCCGTGGCAGAGGTCGCGGGTTCGATCCACATGTTGATGGCGTGTATTTCTTCTTGCTTTCACCCCTGCTACGCTTTCCTGGGCACTACGACTTTGATTCGCCTCATAATTATCGTCTGTGAATCATTCTGATCCAAAGCCGCATCCAATTAGGGGACGTTCAAA